>OZ025241.1:55134371-55204371 GCA_964019155.1 Osedax fenrisi | reverse complement strand
CTAATTAGATATTTTCAAAATAATTTTTCTCAATCAATAATTAATTTTCTCTATCTACTAATCGTATTAATAAAAGGTTTATCTTCTCATAGTGTATATATTATTATAATTTTGTTAGTGTAAATAATATATATATATATATATATATATATATATATATATTCCTCAATACGTACTACTTAATGTATAACACGACTGGATCACCCTAATACAACATATCATAAATAATCGCGTATATGCATATAGCCATGGCTACCCTTTTCCCTTAAGTGTAAATTATGTATACTATCTATAATACATAAATCAGTATATTATTTCACTCCTAGCTATATCTCTGATCTAATTAAAAAACGTACAATATTACCTTCTATTCATTACCAAAATGCTCCTCTACTTATCTCCGAGAACTCTATAAAACTTCCCTAAATTCAAGAGCTTTTAAAAATTCCGGTCCCACCCTATGGAATTCCCTCACTCCTACCATTCGTTCTATTAGATCCCATAAAATATTTATAAATCTGAATTCTGATTTTCTCTCTACCTCTAATCATAAAATCATCCAACTTATTATTTTTGTCCGTGTAATATTCAACATATATTGTTAATGTATATTATTATTAAATTGTTGTCGTATTATTATTATCTTATTATTATATAACATTCTACTATATCAATGCATACTGTATTATATAACACTCCAATATACCACTGCAGACTGTAGTATATAACACTCCTCTATATAACTTATTATTTTTGTCCGTGTTATATTCAATGTATATTATTATCAAATTGTTATCATATTATCATTATCTTATTATTATTTTCTTCACGCACGAGCGAGGGGGTCTACATGACCCTTTTTTTAGTGATTAAAAACACTTATATCATCATCATCATATAAAATAGTTTTAATTTAAATGGGAATATTCTGTTTTATAGTATTTTGAATAATGAAAATTATTGATGAAAGGGAATTATGTACATACAATTTTCAACAGACTATTATTAGAGAAGGAATTATATTTATATATATTGAAACATATATTATTTATAAATATATATATATATATATATATATATATAATCTAAATATAAAACTCTAAAGTCATTTTTGCAATTAGCCAACTAGTACTTACAACTGAAGGTTTAGATTTACATCACCCTCATCTATATTTATATATATAAATACACACAATGGCGATATTCTTATTAGAGAACAGGTGATAACTTAATAATTTAAGAAATATAAAATTCAAAATATTATATTATATATCAGTGTACTCAATTCCAGATATATCACATGTAGGTACGTACCTGGTACGTTAATAGTCATCGCCATATATACCAAGTTAGGTATTATTATTATATAGGTATGTATTGATGTACGTTAAGATTCATTATCACATTGGTCAATATTTAGCTAACGATTTATTATAATTTTTTTAAATAATAATATAATTATAATAGATTATAGAGCTTAAAGTTATGAAAAATCCAGCAATATGTCTGGAAGATTCAATAAAATGAAAGATATCATAATATACCATAGTCCATTGTCAATTGAACATTTTCATCCTTTATGTAATGGTAAGTAAACTTACACTTGAGAGAGAAGTTTCTCTAAACTTAAACTTATAAATGATTTTCTATGAAATTATCTGACACAATAAATACTATCAAGTCTGTAATATTATCTTTAGAATCAAAGCTAATTAATTAAATAGATACTGAATAAATACTACTGATTTAGAAAAGGAAATCAAGTAAAATAAATATGTAATCATATTATTTTAAATAATTATATCATTTAACCTATACTTATATAATTTGTATTAATTAACTTGTATAAAATATTACATTGCAATGATTGTAAGTGAGTATCGTAATATCTATTTACATCCATAGCTTGAATGAGACACCCCTCTATATATTATATGCATCTTAAAGTGGGTCTCCTTCACACGATACATGTACATATATATGAAAAAATAAAATTTTGTAAAGATTATAAATATTTTTACATAATTTGATCACGCATAATATAAAAATAATACATCATAATAATATATATATATAAATTGAAGAGTTATAGATATTAGTTATTTCTAGAATGGCCCATTTAATATGCTATGAAATTCTTATGGGGCCCATACGTTTTTTTTTGCCCGGGGCCCATAGTATGCTTAAGCCGGCCCTGACTACTACTACTACTACTACTACTACTACTACTACTACCACTTATTTAAATCAAATTATGTAATCTATTATTTATTTTATTCCTATATATATAGAAATAACGTAGATAGTATCTACTAGATACGTAGGTTACATTAGTAGGTTGCCGTAGTTCACTATGGTGTACATTAGTTTAAATCACTGAAATACATTGAAGTATGCGTGATAAGTATTCTTATAGCGTGAAAATTGTATCATCAATATAACAATTCATTTGATTGGTTGAAAAATGATAACTACTTTCGCCATCTATTGGATGTTTCACCCGGCCCGTATTAAAACCACATGGCCCGTATTACAAACATTGTTTGCAATACGGGCCGGGCACATTTTCGACGATAAATAACATTTTTACAAAAATTGAAATTGTAATATTATTGATGTTTATAATATCTAAATCGTGATAAAATTTCATATATTTATAATCATAAATAAAAAAGTTATTTGATACCATAAAAAGTGGCCCATATTAGTAGTAGTAAGTAGTAATAGTATTTATTTATACACAAAGATTAATATAATATTCTACAATGTGTTTTACTGTTTGTCGAACAGTTTACAGGTGTGGGTTCCGTGATTTAACGATCATCCGTAAAAATAATATAATAAAATAAAATAACATTCTTAAATATAATAATATAATAACACGATTACATTTCAAAGAGGGTTAGATATGTGGTATTTTAGTGGGGAACGTTTGAATAGCTCCTTGAGTTTATATTTGAAAGTGGTGATTGATATATCTTCTTTGCGTATGGATTGGGGAAGTTTATTCCAGAGAGTTGCACCTCTCCAGCTAAATCGTTTGTTACCGTACTTTCGTAGTCGTGTAGTCGGTATGTCAAGTCTATATGTTTGTCTCAGTTGTCTGTTAGTGGTTTGTTTGTGAAGTAAAGTATGTAAATTATGAGGTTGAGTTGTTTTTGTAGTTTTGTAAAGTATAGTTAGTAGTTTAATGTTGATGTTGTCAATTGTAGGTAGCCAGTTTAGTGATTTCCGTAAGTTCGTAATGCTAGTAGTGTAATCTGTGTTTTTTAGATTAAAAATAATTCTAGTAGTTCTATTTACTAATCGGTCAATATTTTTAGTAACTGTTTTGTTTTCTCCGGCTAGTAAAGAGTTACAGTATAGAAATCTAGACATTATCAGTGAATTTGATAGAATTATAGCTGTATGTTTGGTTAAGTATGGTCTTAGTTTTTTTAAATTATATATATGAAAGGAAGAAGTTTGTTTCATTTTACTGATATGTTTAGTAAAGTCGAGTTTGTTAGTAAAGTGGAAACCTAAGTATTTTGTATTTTCAGTCGGTATTATATTTATGTTATTTATATTTATTAGTGGAACTGTAGTATTGATCGTGGAATTGGTTATAAAGTTGATTAGTTCAGTTTTTGTTGGATTTAGTAACAAATTATTTTTTGTAAGCCAAATTTGCAGTGAGGTTAAACATGATTGTAAGTTAATTGAGTGAATGAATTGGGCGTGTAATTCTATGTCGTCAGCGTAAAGATTATAGTTCACGTGTGGGAAGTTAGTCAGTAGTTTGTTGAGTGGAAGTAAATAAATGGAAAATAGTATGGGAGAAAGAGTGGAACCCTGTGGGACTCCATATTTAATAGCATAAGGTTGTGATAATGTTTCGTTTATTTTAATAGAAAAACTCCGACCCCGGATAAAATTTGAAAACCATTTGATAGGTACCTTCCCTATACCGATAGATCTAAGTCTTTCTATTAAAATGTCAAAGTCGATAGTGTCAAAAGCGGCAGATAAGTCCAGTAGTATCAGTTGTATCGGTAAGTTGCTGTCTAGTGATTTGTATAAGTCGTCAAAGAGTGATAGTAGTGTCGTTTCTGTACTGTGATTCTTTCGGAATGCATTTTGTCTTCTGTCTAGTAAGTCGTAAGTATTTAAATATGATATTATTTGTTTGTTTACAATTTTTTCTAGAATTTTAGAAAGTAATGGAAGTTGAGATACTGGTCTATAATTACTCAGTACTTCAACATCTAAATCTGGTTTTTTAAGTAAGGATTGATAATTGCGTATTTTAAATTATTGGGTATTTCACCAGTCATTAATGAAGTATCAATTATTTGTTTATAAATGGGAGCTAGTGTAGAAGCCAGTATTTTAGTCATTTTCAGTGGAATAGGGTCAGAAGGAGATGTTGTCTTTGCTGTAACAATTAAGTTATAGATATCAGTTATAGTAGGTCGTTCAAATTCTGTAAATGTGTGTTTGCAGGTTGTAGTTAGGATTGTCGTATCAGTTGGTAGTAATTGTCGTTGTAAATCTAGATTATAGCAAAGTTTTTCTACTTTTTCAGAGAAAAAATCACCAAATCTAGTGCAGAGTGTTTTATCTAGATTTGTAGTGGGAAGACTTATTTTATTTTTCTTGCCTAAAAGTGTTTTGGTAATGTTGAATAGTTTCTTGTAGTCATGTTGTGAATGGTTTATTTTGTTTTTAATGTAGTCTGTTTTGGTTTGATTTAAAAGTATTCTGTAAGTGTATCTGGATTTCTGCAGTTGAGTTCGGTTAATTATTGTTGGGTGTTTTAAATATTTCTTATTTTGAGTTCTAAAAATATGTTTCAATTTCCCTAGATCTGAGTTAAACCAGGGCTGGTTATCGTGTTTGGTTAAGTAGTTAGTTTTAAGTGGTGCATGTTTGTTGAGTAAGTCTGTTAGTAATTCAGTTAGTGAGTAGGCTGTTAAGTGACATGAAATAACTGATTTATTTATATCGTTTTTAAAGTCATCATAGTTTATTTTGTTGATGTTTCTGTATGTGACTGTTGTTCGTTTAGGTGTAGTGTATGGCATTGTAATGGTGAAATCAATGGAATAATGGTCAGTAAGTAAAGTATGTCTGACAGGGGGTTTGTTTAACAGTTTAGAGTCAGTGAAGGTTAGAATTAAGTCAAGGGTATTTCCATGAATGTGCGTTGGGAAGTTTACATGTTGAGTGAGGTTTAGTTCATTGTAAGTCATTTTGAATTTATAGTGATGTAGTAAGTCCGTATTTACGTGAAAGTTAAAATCTCCAAGTATTAAAAGATTTTCGGTAGAGTGGTCATGTATAATGTCAGTAAAGTCAGTAATGAAGGAACGGTAATCATTATTTGGTGGTCTATATATCAGAAGTAGGGACAGTGAAAGATTGTTATGTTTTATTTTTGTAAGTAGTAAGTCACAGTTAGTCGATTGGTTGACTTTGGATGATGTGACGATGATGTCTTTTTGTATTAACAAAGCAACACCACCGGCATTTCTTCCATCATCTCTATTTTTAGATATCATGGTGTAACCTAAATTTAGACATAATTCCCCTACACATTTTCACATTAATCTATTATTAACTCTTATCTTTATATATATTATCTATGGATTTATCACCTGCTACCTTTTGATATATTCTCTACTGATATATATTCCTTTGGTAACTTATCTAATCCATAAATAATGTTATGCCAATAATAATGATAGTAAATATTTATTAAACTCTGGTATAATTGTTTCTAATGATAATGTTGATCCTTCTTCTGATAAATGTATTAGTGTATTTAGTTTTAGTCCATAAAAGTAGGTAGGTAATCTAAGAAATCTATTTTTATGATATATTTGATAATCAGTTTAGTATTTATGATTAGATATCAAGTAATTTAAATTATACTTATAAATTATAATTATAATGAAATTGTTATCCTAGTATAATTTAAATTACTTAAATAACATATTTTATCATATATATGTTATATAAGTATATATTTATATATCAACATATATATGTTAAAAAAATTTAAAAAAAAATTAAAAACGTAATAAAAAAATCAGTTAATTGGATATATCAGCAATATTTTGAATAATTAAAAAATAAAAAATACCTTTTTAGACTATTTATATAATTATGAATATTTTATTAATAACAATTTTTTTTGTAGTATTTATTGTTTCTGAGATACCGAGAGTGTCCGTATTCGGTTACTTTCCCCTATATATTAATGGGTAAATAATATTTATTGAATTTTATTGCATTCAAATGATAACATATATATGTTGATATATAAATATATACTTATATAACATATATATGATAACATATGTTATTTAAGTAATTTAAATTATACTAGGATAACAATTTCATTATAATTATAATTTATAAGTATAATTTAAATTACTTAAATAACATATGTTATCATATATATGTTATATAAGTATATATTTATATATCAACATATATATGTTATCATTTGAATGCAATAAAATTCAATAAATATTATTTACCCATTAATATATAGGGGAAAGTAACCGAATACGGACACTCTCGGTATCTCAGAAACAATAAATACTACAAAAAAAATTGTTATTAATAAAATATTCATAATTATATAAATAGTCTAAAAAGGTATTTTTTATTTTTTAATTATTCAAAATATTGCTGATATATCCAATAAACTGATTTTTTTATTACGTTTTTAAATTTATGAAAACAAATGTCAACTTAAAACCTTCTCAAGATTATACAAATGTATCGATATAAAATATAACACTATATTATTAAAAAATAAAGCATTATAAAATTATATTTATAATTTCTATATTTGTTATCAAATATTCATTAAGTTATAAGCATATATCTAGATGTCATATACGTCCCTAATACGGAAACTATATCGAGTTAACATCTATAGATGTCTTAATACGGACGTCGGACGGTGTTCGTCAGACACCTTATAACCAATCAGCGAGCAAAGTATGAAATATTCTGATTTTCATAGAAATCGCGTACGTTCTAATATTAATACCACCAATAAAGCTAAATCTAAAAAAAATATTATTTAGATAATTAAATTGTATTAATTAAAAAAATAATAAAAATAAATAAATTATTAACTAATTAAATTAGAATAAATTGTTCATACAATTAATTATAGATACTGTATTTGAAATTTGTCTGATTGATACATGACTAATATATAGTTTATCTAGTGGAATATAGGGTGTCCGTATTATAACACAGGGTGTCCGACGGACACTGTCCGTATTCGGACATGAGTACCGAATACGGACACCCCGGGGGGCCCCTCTTTATCTATGGAATTAAAATATTAAATACAATTTTAAAATCACAATAATATCTATAATCAAATAATATTAATATATTGTAATTTTTGAATAAAAATAATGAGTCATAAAATGTTAAGACAATTTATTATTAAAGTGTCCGTATTAGGTGTCCACTTTTCCCTAATATCCCTGACATACGATGTATTACTAGACCTACAATATGTTACTTTCCTCTAGTTAGTTTATATTATATTTATTACACTATAGTTCGGTATATTATAGACATTATTTATATTCAATTAGTGGTATGAATAGATTATGTTATGATTGAATGATATATAGGTTACTATTGCCAGGGGTTATTATCTGATTGATCATGTGACGATTATGTCAATCAAACATTACAATATATGGATTTAATAACCCATGGCCTGACCAACCCATACGGGTCTGACTAACTCGAGACTTATCACATGATCTAATTTGGCAATTCCTCAAGGTTCGTTACTTGCACAGTTGCGTGCATATATCTATATCACTTTAAATATTATATTATGTTATGAGAATTCATTAATGATATAAGATATATTATCATATCTCGACTATTACCATTATACCAAAGATTTTCCGAAGGAAAGATATAACACTTACGCGAAATCGTGTAATTCGAATTTGTATACAAAATACCCTGCAGGGTGCCACCTATAGCGGGTTACTTTTAGGAACTATGTGTTGTTTATAATGTAAATTCGTATTTAACTATACACTTTTAAAATTTTAAATAATATGCTTTAAATTAATATTTATATGATGAAAACTAAGTGTTCATTACTAATAAATAACAAACAAATATGATATTTATGTCTTAAATGCTATAAGTATATATTTAGTAAGTAAAAGTTAATTTATATTGCATGTAATTTAATAGAGCAATGAAAACATTGTTGTATGCAAACAGAGCCGAACCTAAATCTATTTCAGTGATTTCGATACTACTGCTAGCAGCGGTTGGGGATATTACTAAAATACGTTGCATGCATAGGGAGTGTTATATCTTTGCTTCGCAAAATCTTTGATTATACTATTATTATTATTATTATTATTATTAATATTATTATTATTATTATTGTATTAAGGGTATCCTTAGTATAAGCTACAAATATCTTCTGGGTATCCCTCCGATTATTATAGCCAATATTAGGTAAATAAATGTATTCATTCATTGTTCCATACTCCAATAAAATAATGCCGACATAAACGTTTCAAATACCAGACTAGGTCCTATATAAATCAAATCTGTAAATTTGAGAATCAACATAATATTTAACAAATAAGTAAAATAAATGTCATAGGTACATAGATCCTACATAGATCTTTATTAGGTTATTATAATAGCCTATAGGTTATCCTAATTTTTATTAATTTAAAGTAAATAATCTTCACATATAAAATATATGTTGTGTTATAACGTGTTATAACACGTGTAAACTGCTACACTGTTTAGGTAAGTGTTATGAAATACTACTAGCAACATAATTGGATTTCGCTAATAATAATCCGTATGATATATAAGAAAGAACTATCTTAATTTATATGTTTAAAAAATCTGGAGTAAATTAATCATGTTTTTTAATAATTGTATTTAATTATTTTATTTTGTATATTGTCATATATATATGATATGTTATAAAATATATATATATATATATATATATATATATTAAAAATCATTATAATGATTTTTTAATCAAAAAAATATATAATTGAAAGTAGAAAGTATAAATAATTGTTAACGATAATATATGATGTTTATTTCAATAACATATATTTTATTGAAATAAATAAATAATAACTTGAAATCATAAAATAAATAATGTACAATGTTATTAATTTACCGTAATAAACGAAACGTAATCTGAAATAGGAATAACATTTATTTTTAGGTAAATGAGATAATCGAAATATTCTGAAACAAATAACATGAATACTTTTTAACCTTTATTAATAAATGTATTACTTAACCCTTGAGACCTTACATATATTATTAATTATGTATTACTCTATTTATTATTTATTTTATTTAACACACATATTATATTATATTATTTATTAGTATATTATATAAACTTTATTATTCATACTATAACTTAACTATATATTAATTAACTTATATTAAAGTATCATTATTAATATAGCTCGTTAACACTTTGTTTATTATAATTTTGTAATCAAATATATATTTATAACATAATTATATTAAATAATTAATGTAATGAATATTTACAAATTATATCCAAAAAATGCTATACATATTATATTATTTTGGGATCATAACAAGAATTCGACAGCAAGGACATGAACACATACTTGCGGGAGTTATATTTATAATGCGGGAGTTGAAATATTCAAATAAATATACATACGCGTGAAAGTAGATCCGAATGAAAGTAGATCCTAGCATATAGTAATTATATATATATATATGTATGTGATAAAAATAAATCTAGCTCCAGCTAGATTCGAACTCGGGATCCCAAGAGCGTGCACGCTCTTGCACCACTGAGCCACATCCCATGTTTTATATATTATACTATTTACTATAGCATATTTATGACGTATAGTATAATACATATATAATATATTGATTCTACTTGAAATTAAATGGAAATTCTAAAACTATATCGATCTCATTCGTACGTAACATATTCGAATTATAATCGAGTAATTTCTGTAATAATTTAAATTTAATTAAAAATAAAATTTATTAAATACTTCATTGTATAGTTACTATAACGGATAGCATATTAATGACGTATAGTATTATACATATATAATATATTGATTCTACTTGAAATTAAATGGACATTCTAAAACTATATCGATCTCATTCGTACGTAACATATTCGAATTATAATCGAGTAATTTCTGTAATAATTTAAATTTAATTAAAAATAAAATTTATTAAATACTTCATTGTATAGTTACTATAACGGATAGCATATTAATGACGTATAGTATTATACATATATAATATATTGATTCTACTTGAAATTAAATGGACATTCTAAAACTATATCGATCTCATTCGTACGTAACATATTCGAATTATAATCGAGTAATTTCTGTAATAATTTAAATTTAATTAAAAATAAAATTTATTAAATACTTCATTGTATAGTTACTATAACGGATAGCATATTAATGACGTATAGTATTATACATATATAATATATTGATTCTACTTGAAATTAAATGGACATTCTAACACTATATCGATCTCATTCGTACGTAACATATTCGAATTATAATCGAGTAATTTCTGTAATAATTTAAATTTAATTAAAAATAAAATTTATTAAATACTTCATTGTATAGTTACTATAACGGATAGCATATTAATGACGTATAGTATTATACATATATAATATATTGATTCTACTTGAAATTAAATGGACATTCTAAAACTATATCGATCTCATTCGTACGTAACATATTCGAATTATAATCGAGTAATTTCTGATAGTAATAATTTAAAATTATTTATTTATAATATATATCTTATATTTATATATATACACAGCATATATATATATATATATATATATATATATATATATATATATATGTATTATATATATATATATATATATATATATATATAATACATATATACATTATATACATGTATGCTTATTATATATAATATATTATATATTATATATTATATCTGAATAATCGCGTATGAATATAAATTATATTGAAAATCATTTAAATGCATAACACATCACTGAATGTAACGGGCCTATAGCAAACTATTTTGCGCGCGCGCGCAGTATATTTAAAGTTCATGTCCTTGCATTGCAGTGTTGCTGTTGGATTCTTGTGATCATCCCCAATTTGTAGGTTACATTAATATATAATTTTAGTCTATGATATATGAGCTTATAAAATAACTGGATTTACTCTATATTTTTATGTACCAATAATCTTAAATATATTAGGTGAAAGGTCGTTTAAGATTACTTTTTTATCACTAACCATATTTGAGATTTGTTTTTAAATAAAAAATATAATTTATCCTAATATGTTTAAAACTTCAGCAATTACACATTATTCACGTTTCCTAAATATATATCATGCCAATTGTTGCAAATATGTAACTCTTAATAAGAGACCAGTTCAGTTTTATCTCATAAATAATAACTCAAGAAATACATATTCTATTTCTAAAAAAAATTCTGAAATTAAAAATAAAAATGAATATAAATTTATATCTAGCTCACACAAATGTATAACCAATTCCAGTATTAATTCTAATGAGGATAAGTATTATAATTTTGATGTTGAAACATATGGAAGATTGCACATACAAACCGGTAACTCTGCCGATATTTTCATTTCGCCGCAAGATGTAGAAACTTGTCCTGATATGAATAAATTTAATATGCAAGTAATAAATGGAAGGTTATTTTATTATAATGGTTTATATCATATCAACTTTATATGTAATATATACTATATTATACTAAATATATATATATATATATATTTTAATATAGTGATATGTAACATATTATGTTTCACATATTAGATACTAAAACTTGCATAATATTTATGATATAATTTTTATATATTATTATTATAATAATTATATTAATTTTGTTGTATTACTGATAACACACAAAACTTGCATAATATTTATGATATAATTTTTATATATTATTATTATAATAATTATATTAATTTTGTTGTATTACTGATATCACTCAAAACTTGCATAATATTTATGATATAATTTTTATATATTATAATAATAACTCATAATTAACTATATATTGTAATATTTATAATGTATAACACAATTCTGACATTACATAGTTATCATAATGAATTATCTGAAAGCAGGCCTCCGTTTGTTATTATAAGAATGTCAGAGTTCAAGGTGGCTTGTACTTTATAAGTAACTTATATATGCACTACTGCATATTATATAATGATTATACGCATTATAAGATATTGTATTGTAACACGATATTTTATATGCTCACTTGGGGATATAATGCCAATCAAACCAAAGAAATCACATAACACCAACAACAAAATTTAACTCTGACATTATTTAATTATTATAATAATAATAATCGACGGTCTGATTTCAGATTCACGATCATAATGATATGATAATCATATATAATCATAATGATTATCATAATGATATATAATAATTATGTATGTAATAATATTACATTTTAATAGATTATTATTTATTGCATATTATGTACGGATAACAGTCACGAACGGCGAATTGAAAATGCGAATGCGAGCGAGCGGGGTCAAAAGGGGGCGGAGCTTAGACGCAAAATAAGTTGTATACAGTAGTATATACATAGTCACATACAAATACAGTATATAATTAATATCAGTTAATAGAATTTCAATACGAATGTAAAACACACGAGTATTACTATGCATAAATACTATATATCTATATAGCATAGCGTATTCACCCGTGTAGTACTACGCCTAAATACACTGTAAAATATACACATACAGTGTACCTTATCTAAAAATAACTCAGGCATTAGATAATCCGGTGAGCGTCTAAGCTCCACCCCCTTTTGACCCCGCTCGCTCGCATTCGCATTTTCAATTCGCCGTTCGTGGATCTCCCCCTTATGTACACTATAATAAACTAAAACAAATTCATTCTACAAGTCTAGACTACATATTACATATTAAATAATTTAATACCAGTCGTATATTAAATTATATCTATTTATGATAAATATATAATATTTATCATTAATACGTATAATTTAATACATAAATGTCGTAAATACATCTGTGTGATACTAATTTTAAATAATTGTAATGCTTTTTACGGATTGCATCGAAAACATCCGTCAATCATGTAATTACGTATATTTACGTTTATATAACTGATATAATTGTCTATTAATATTATGCAGAGTAATCAGAGTGAATATACGTTATTAATCTTTATAAATACAAAATTAGATGTGGCAAACAATTTAGGAACTTATTTTAACTTTAATTTATTCTTAAAAAGTGAATTGATCATGTGAATTACATTGTTTGGCGAGCGTGTAATTCATTATGTATATATATATATATATATATATACTCTCATTAATGTTAATAGCGTTAATAGTTAATTATAATTGATATCAGTTAAATACATAAATATAAATATGCCGAATATTTTCGACATCATCCCTTTTGACCAATATCACTTGACCGAATATCATCTACACAATAAAAGTGTCATTAAAATTTTAAAATATTATTTTCTATCATCGAAAAGTTAAAGTATTTACGATAAATTTATATATGAACTCAATGTTTAATCGAATATATTTAATTTATTTATGATTAATATTAAGATTGATAATTGTGTGAAATTTTAATTATTATTTTTAGAAATTATCTCAGGTATATACAATTATGAATTATGAATTATGAATCATAAAAAGACACATTTGTATCCATACATTCTATGGAATATATATATATATATATATATATATATATATATTTGCCAGAAAGTTTTAAAAGATATTCTAAACGCAGTAAACTAATGATGATATGAGATGTTTCTTTATGAAAAATAATTTTAATAATTAACACTCATTAGTTATTATTAATATTGATGCATATAATATGTCAGATCTAGTTTTACGATAATAATATATTTTCAATACTTTCAAAATATAATAATAGTAGTTAGGATACTCTAGAGTTCGGTAATATTGGTGTTACTAATACTAAATGAATTAATTAATAGTTTATTTAATAATATACTTTATTATAATTTTAAAATAAATTACACAGTTAATATAAAAATCAATATTAAACTTTACTGGTTATTTTTTTTGTAATATTATATTAAATATACAAATTTATATATATCAAATTTATACAAATACATACACATACACACACACATACACATACATATATATATATATATATATATATATATAAATATACAATATACAATATATATTTATATATATATATGTATATAATATTCTATATAGATTTTATTTATTATTTTATAAATTAATAATATATGAATGATATGGATAGCTTAAGATTATATACTTCTTATTATCAGATCAAGTTATGCATTTGTTTTATGAATATGTTAGTTCTTATTCCATTCTAGTATATATATATTATATAAAATATATGTATATATATAAATTATATAATATTATTATTAAATTATTATAAAATTATTATTTATTATATAATATAATAAATATTATATATATATATAGTATATATTATATACATATATATATATATATATATATATATATATATATATATATATATATACAAAGATAGAATTGCTAACTCTATGTGTGACATAATTGAGTATATACATGATATTTAGTAAAAATAATTAATTATTATACATATAATATTTAAAATATATTTTCCTTCAAATAATTATTTTTCTTTAGATAAATGAGTTGATTGATTGATAATTTATTTAAGCAAATACATAGCCGAAAATATAATCGAAAGTATAAAGTATAGATATTTGCTAACGATAACATACGTTATAGAAATAAACAAAGAATAATACGAAATTAACAAATTAAAGAAATTAAAACGTTTTACAGTTACCGTAAAAATAAACGAAAAACAATCGAAAGTAGAAATAAATCATATAGTAAAAATAAACGAAAAATTATCAAAATAGAAATAAAAGATAGCGTAAAAAATAATCGAAAATAGAAATAAAATACATTATTTTGTAAGTGGCATCGAAATATTCAATTTCTACTTTAACTTTGTAGAAATCTTCTTATCTTTGTACCCTGTTTTAATAATACATTATTAGTTATATAGTTTAATATTTTAATGTTAAATTTTAAATATATTATAAACAGAACATGTTTAAATCAATTAAACCAATACTAGAATGAAACAAATACTTGAATGTAACAAACAAATAATGTAATAGGTTACTTACCAAAATCTGTAATAATAATAGGTAGTACTTTATTAATTTTATATTTTAATTGTATAATAAATTTGAAACATATATATATATATATACAAACAGAACAAGTCACAAATAAAATAAACCAATATACCTATACAAAAACAGTTAATAACAAAACATACCAATAATATTACGAAACAAACAATATAATACTTATCACTATAATCTGAAATAATAGAAAATTATTAATATTTATTAATAATACATTTGAAACATATTTACAAAATATATATAAAACAAACATATAATACCGAACAAACAAAAATAAAATAATACTTCCCACTTTATCTGTAATAATAATGAATTATTAATTTTATATTATAGTATATTTGAAATATAGATATAAAAACCCGAATTTTCTATAACAAAATATAATACAGAACAAACAAAAATAAAATAATACTTCCCACTTTATCTGTAATGAGTTAAAACATTATTAATTGGTATAAATATAGATTTTATTATATAATATTTAGATTATATATAAAAGTACAATTTTCAAAACTATAATAGGGTATATAAGTATGTTTTTAACTTATTTGAATAATCAAATATGTATAAAAAATGTCTTGATGAATTAATGAATAATTAATTATTTATTCATAATTTATAGACATGTATAATTTAATCATTGATAATTATGTCATTATTAAATAAATAATGAATCTATTTATAGTACAAGTTACACTCGCCTATCTATTAACGTATACAATGCCACTATGATAAACGAAGGTTGCGATAACAATGAACAATCAATATAATAGAGATGAACATTACATTAACAAATAAATTATACTATAAACTATTCTAATTAAGTGAAAATGTATTAAAACAAAGCACACATAGTCAGTATATAGTCGGATTATAATGATAATGTTGTATATTTAAACTGCCTGTGTGGCTCAGTTGGTTAGGGCGTCAGACACACAAGCAGGTGGACACGGGTTCGAGCCTCGTCCGGACCATTAAAATTGGTCTTACATTATTATTTAGAAGTGATCTTATATAATGTGTATAAATAAATGATAGGCTGTCGTTAACACGAGAGCGGCTTCGAAGGGATATTAGAGCTATTTGGTTATAAGTGAAAAATGTATCTAATTTCTTCATACTCCACCATAATAATATAATTTAAAAAAATCTAAGTAAGATAAATATAGTAATTTTATTCATTAATTACAGTAGAAAGTCGTATGCACGGTGATGGGTATCCGGATAGGGATCGGGTAAGAAATAGAGGATAGGGATCGGGTAAGAAATAGAGGATAGGGATCGGGTAAGAAATAGAGGATAGGGATCGGGTAAGAAATAGAGGATAGAGATCGGGTAAGAAAGAGAGGATAGGGATCGGGTAAGAAAGAGAGGATAGGGATCGGGTAAGAAAGAGAGGATAGGGATTGGGTAAGAAAGAGAGGATAGGGATCGGGTAAGAAATAGAGGATAGGGATCGGGTAAGAAAGAGAGGATAAGGATCGGGTAAGAAAGAGAGGATAGGGATCGGGTAAGAAAGAGAGGATAGGGATTGGGTAAGAAAGAGAGGATAGGGATCGGGTAAGAAATAGAGGATAGGGATCGGGTAAGAAAGAGAGGATAGGGATCGGGTAAGAAAGAGAGGATAGGGATCGTGTAAGAAAGAGAGGATAGGGATCGGGTAAGAAAGAGAGGATAGGGATTGGGTAAGAAAGAGAGGATAGGGATCGGCAAAGGATCGGGTAAGAAAGAGAGGATCGGGATCGGCAAAGGATTGGGTAAGAAAGAGAGGATCGGGATCGGCAAAGGATTGGGTAAGAAAGAGAGGATCGGGATCGGCAAAGGATTGGGTAAGAAAGAGAGGATCGGGATCGGCAAAGGATCGTGTAAGAAAGAGAGGATCGGGATCGGCAAACGATCGGGTAAATAATGGAGCATAGGGATCGGCAAAGGATCGTGTAAGAAAGAGAGGATCGGGATCGGCAAACGATCGGGTAACGAATGGAGGATCGGGAAAAGGGATCGGAGATCCCGATCCCGTATTGAGTTTACGGTATTGCAAGACTAGGTAAAACTTACATAGTATTTATATAATAATTGTTATTTATATCATAATAGAATTTAATCAATTGATATCATATAAGTAAACCACCGACTTTGACTCAATGTACGATGAGTAGATATTTGTATTAAATTCAATGTATTTATATAAACAAATTATATTTAACTCACTATATCATATAGTCTTACATATGATAACATTCAATATATTCATTTAATTCAATTGAATTATTATTGAAATATAATACAATATATTAATAATATATATTATTTACAATTATTAATAATTTATATTACATAGGTATTATATCTACATATATATTGTTTCGAATTATGAAATAAAATCGTATTAATTAAATATATAAATAATATCGGGATCGGGTAAGAAACTTAGGATCGGGATCGGGAAATGATCGGGATCGGGAAATGATCGGGTAACAAACTAGAGATCGGGAAAGGATCGCATAAGAGAATAAATAGAGGATAGATGCCCATCACTGCGTATGCATGATAGCTATTTTTAAGGAATGTATTAAATATATTTAAATTTCTTATCATTATATCAATATATATAATATTTATAAAAAATAATGTTTAATATAATTTTACGAGCATGAATAGAATGAAATGATCTCGTGCGAATTTAAATAATTTACAGAATCAATAATTTATAGCATTATACATTCAAATCAGGTATATAGTGATGTGTTTAACAAAATGCATAATTAAGGATGGATATTACTCTATCAATACAATACTAATAGAATTATCATCGTCATCAAATGTATATATTCGTTTTCGCTACGTTGATCACTTGTCTATACTAATTATTACATTTATTTATTGTTTTTTATATATTATTTTCAACCTATAAGAATTTTATAATTGAATTAGTGTTTAAATAAAATCATCATTATCATCATGATTACCCTCTTTAACAAATTTCACAATCATTGCTACCATTAATACCTAGGCATAGCTAACCTATGTATCAATTATGACAGGTGCTGCCACCTGTCAAATCTTCTAATCTGATAAATTAGTTATGCAATACGGTATAGTTAGTAATCTCATTCTATTTAATGAATAACTACATTGCTCATTCGTAATCTCAATTCTTTCATTGCACCTGTTACCCATTATTTTACATGGTAAAACTTCACATTCTATTCAATGAAATATGTATATGATATATTATATATCATATATACTATATAATATATAGTATACATATACTATATTTATATATATATATATATATATATATATGTGATATACAAACAATTCTTAATAACAAATCATGTTATTTTTAATTGTTTGTTTATAATAATAAGTATTATATACCAGTATGTTAGTTTAGTTAACCTATTAAATAAGGTAAAAAGGATTATGCGCTACAAAACTATTATTCATTTAAATATGTTACCATCATCATATATTGACCTGACCTAACCTGACCTACCCCATACCCCATCTCCCATAGTAAGTTGTAGTTAATCTCAATGAGAAATGTGATCAATGTAAATTTGATCCCGCTAACATGATCATTTCATGTTATTGTTGTAGTAGGTCAGATGAACAGTAAGTTAATACTTAATTGCGTCGGTACAATGGTAGTCTGTTCATCTGTACAACTTTCCACGCTACAAAAAGTCGATATCGATACTATGTCCAATCAACGCTGAGTTATCGCGAGTCTACTGTATATATGTATATATACATATATACCAAAGATTTTGCGAAGCAAAGATATAACACTCCCTATGCATGCAACGTAACTTAGTAATATCCCCAACCGCTGCTAGCAGTAGTATCGAAATCACTGAAATAGATTTAGGTTCGGCTCTGTTTGCATATAACAATGTTTTCATTGCTCTATTAAATTACATGCAATATAAATTAACTTTTACTTACTAAATATATACTTATAGCATTTAAAACAAAAATATCATATGTGTTTGTTATATATTAGTAATGAACACTTAGTTTTCATCATATAATTATTAATTTAAAGCATATTATTTAACATTTTAAAAGTGTATAGTTTGATACGAATTTACATTATAAACAACACATAGTTCCTAAAAGTAACCCACTATAGGTGGCACCAGGGTATTTTGTATACAAATTCGAATTACACGATTTCGCGTAAGTGTTATATCTTTCCTTCGGAAAATCTTTGTATATACAATGTATATTATACATATATGTATATTTAAGTCGGTGTATATGCGCGCTATTAAATAGTGAAATATAAATGCTCTGGTATATTAACATGTTTAGAAGTATAATAATCATCATGTATTATATGATTTTTTACGAAGAAATATAAATATATGCTATAAAATGTTGTTATTAATAATTGTACCCTGCCCGTTTATATATTCATCTTATATATATATATATTTACTGTGATTATTACACTATTTAATCAGATAGATAAGAGAAGCATATGTTCGTTGAAGTCTACAAATGACATGAGTCACCACGTACGATGGTGTCCCTATGTTAATATCCTGCAATCATTAATCACAAATTGTAAATATATAATCAATAATTAATACCATCAATAATATTATATATTAAATAATCTATTGTATAATCATAATCATTCGACGACATCGGAATTTACATAATCTCTCTCCGATAAACAGAGATAACATAGAATGCTTCCAAGAAGATGAGATCATTAAGATAACGTCAGTTTCCCCGTCACCCAACAACAGTACGCAATGCCACATTAAAATCCCCGTCAAATTCGGTTAGTTTATCCATATCGCATAGTGTATATGAATTTAGTTTAACGTATAACAATCAATTATGATGTAATCAATATCGTATTTTATAATTATATAAAAATAAAATCATTGACATAATTATTACAGATTTTTTAACATATAATATTTATATAATTTATATTTTCTACATTATAATAGCATATATACTATTAAGATATAATGTATTAAATAAATAGCAACATATGTACATTTTATTGTGTCGTCGATGGAAAATGTATTTTATACGATATATCATTAAGTTTTATTGTAATCAGAGGGGCGTCGTGTGAACGCAATTATTCATCTCAGACTAAAATCCATGCCAGTCTGTGACGGTATGTAGCAGATTGTTCGCCATGTGAACTTAGCCATGAATAACAAATAGTTTTAATAAATAACCTAATTTATAAATATAATTTACAGAATATATATATATAATATAATATTATCATATGTAAACCTCAATCATATCCAAACAAATCATTTCAATATAACATAATATACATAAATAAAATATTCAATAAGAATAAATGGGTATACAAAGCAGATATTGAAGCCATATATACAGGGTTGGCAAAAACCCCAAAAATCTAAGAAATATGTAAGAGGTTATTGGGTTTTTGGTGGGTTTTTGAGGGTTTTTCTAGGGTTTTTGGGGTTTTTCAGAGGTTTTTGGGGTTTTTCTTTATCTTAAATTTAAAAATAAAAATTTCAAGAAAAAATATTAAAAAAAAATATATATATTATATAAATTATATAATATAATAGTGTTGTAATATATATTAATATAATACTATAAAGGTTAATGACATTTTAAATTGTAAAATGGCAAGTATTCTAATAAATGATTTATATTATTATAAATAAATATAAATAAGTAATATATATTTGAAATATAATTATATTTATACACTTAATAATAATATTTATTTATTAAATCACATATAATAATAGCAGATATAAATAGACTCCTCAGTATAAATATATATATATTGATTGATTGATTGAAAGTTTATTTAAACACTTAAATAAATCATAAATGATTTCTCAAAAGTGTATATATAATACAAATAATAGATTAGGTAAAACAATAAATACCATTAATAATAATAAAATAAAATAGAATAAACTGTAAATTAATAAATAAAATAATAATGACAAACAATATTAGTATTACAGGTTGCCACCTGATATCAATTGTTGTAAATATTTCATGAATGTTTATGCGATTTTATGGATCTAATATAGAGTAGGAGTGAATTCCATAGTTTTGGACCAATATAACACAGTGCCCGAATATTTATTTTTGAGGGATGGAGAATTGGGGTAGATAGAAAATGAGATTCATGGTTTCTAATAGATGGAAGGGAAGATCTTTGTACTAGAGAAGCAGAAATATAGGAGGGGCAATTCGAAGAATATATATTGAGGAATGAACAATAGATAGTATGCGATAAGCAGAGCGTTTGTTAAATGGGAACTAAGGAGGTAAGTGTTGGTATGAGGAAGTAGAGTTATGATCTCGAATACGTAGGTTTAATAAGAGATACAGTAATTAATTTTCGTATTTTTCTAATTCTATATATATGATAATTTGCAGATTTAGTGATGGCAGTACTATGAGGAATGAAGGAATGAGTAGAATCAAAAAGTACACACATATATATATATATATATATATATATATATATATATATATATAATTATTAACTTACTTGTAAATTAATTAAAATGTGATAATTAAATAATAATAATTAATTATATACTAAAACCCAGAAATAATAATGAAAACAAAATGAAAAACCCCCAAAAACCCCAAAAACCCCTAAAATTATCAAAAGGTTTAAACCCAAAAACCCAAAAACCCAAAAACCCCTACTTCTGCCAACCCTGCATATAGATCCATATCCAGGAATGTATTACATATTTATATTTATAATAACTTTTATTTTTACCATCCTTTATACACTGTTTTTATAGTATAACATATAGTATACAAAGGTTTGTATTACTAGCAGTTATACAGATTACAAATAGCTATTTTACTGCTAAAATGTCACACAATAAAATATGTGATGTTTAGTGTTACCCTTAAACTTAAACTTACAATTCATTATGTTAGTGTTTATATAAATAAGTCAAACTTTAGCCTAAATAAATTCAAACTTTAGCCTAAATAAATTCAAACTTTAGCCTGAATAACTCTACCCAATTACCAGTAAAATAGCTACATATAATCTGTATAACTGTTAGTAATACAAAGCCCTTTGTAGCCCAATGGCTTTGTTAATACAATATCATACTTTGATTATTCAGTATATTATTTATAATTTGTCTATTATAGAATGTAGGAAGATATTCTTAATATATATATATATATATATATATATATATATATATATAGTGTACGGTGCACTCTAAATGATACCTTTTACTAAATTAACTACATTATTATACACTATTATTAATTATTAACTATAATTTATAAATATATATATATATATGCATATGCATATAATTATTATATAATCATTTCTATCTATATTTTTTCATAAATGTACAAATGTTATCTAGTGTGTATATATTATACACTAGCTTATCTCATTTTAATAGAAATAAATATATATATTATTTGTAGTATGTACATTATAGTGCTGTTATGTTATATTTAAATATGTTCTATGTATATAATTTATAGTATAAATGATTAATAATATACAAAAATATGTGCAAAAGACTATATATAAATAATGTTTATTATATAATCTTATTTTATATATGAACTTAGATATTATATAACTTGTAAAACATTAATAATATGTTTAATTATTAATTATAACTTATAATTTATAAGTGAAAAAGTTCAATAAATTTCATTTCATTTTTTAATATTCATGAATTATTTGTATCCAACAAAGTGAATATTAAATATGACACCTGTCATTGATTATGACACCTTTATCTATTACTCAAACCAGTCATAATATAATGTAATTGCATGTATTAGTTTATAAGCGGAACACTATGTGATTAATGTTTTAATATGGAATAGTTAATCCAATGTGTTACAAAGTCTACAAGCTAAATATCAAAGATATAACACTCATGCGAAATTATGTTATTTTATTTTTTTTTAAATACAAAAACCAACACCTATAGGGTAAATTTTCGGAAATATGTGTTGTTTATTATATAAATTCTTATCAAACTATGTACTTTTAAAATTTAAAATAATGTTTTAAGTTATTATTTATATGATGAAAACAATTAATCATTACTAATATATAACAAATCAATAGTATATGTTTGTTTTAAATGCTATACATACCTATGTGTCAAGTAAAAGCTAATTTATATTGCATGTAATATAATAGATCATTGAAAACATATTATATAGGAAACGCTCCAAACCTATATCTATGTCAGGGATTTCGATACTAATATTAATCATGTTGCGTAGATAATGAGTGTTATTAACATAGATTTATAGTTTGTAAATCTATGGTTATTAATAAGAGATATATTTGCTTCACAAAATCTTTGAAAAAATGTTAAATTTCAATATAATTAGTTTTTAATATTGTACATTTCAATATAAAAATTTTTCAATATCATAAACTTCAATATTATTACTTATTATATAGACAGATATTTTAATACCATTATATATTTCAATTGAAAATATATATATTTCTATAAAGAACATGAAAAACTAGGATCTTCCTATTGAAATACTCAACAGGGATTATTATAATATTTAGTACTTTATATTTGCAGCAAACATTATTGCTCATACTTCATACTCGCATCATGAGATTCTCACAGTGGTGTGTTTTAGTACAAGCATCAAGGATGTGCTTAAATGCAAATGTATACATTGGTTAATATATACACTGATTTAGAGATATTTTTATTTGGTGTATTTTACATACGTTTTATACATTTCAAATACATAATACAAATATATAATTATTATTTAAGTAGAACAAATATTTTTAATTTTTGATGAATATATATTCTTTCAATTTTATTTATGAGACTATTTACTAACTCTTATAAAGGTGATCAAATTATGGACGCATATTCTAAAATCAGTATAAAATAAATTGTATATGCATTTAATAATGCTGTTCGGGATTCTGTAGTAATGCTGATAAATAAAAGAATGTAAATTGAAATAAAAGAAAAATATACATTTTTTACAAATATAATCAATATATCTATTAAGAACGAAAAGCTATTAAAAAAATCTTAATATTTATAAAAATTAACTTTTTCTGTTAGAATATTATTCGCATAAGTGATATAGATACACCATCACTACCACACCACCACCACCTCCACCAAACCAGCAACACCACCACCACCACTACCACACCATCATCACCACCACTCTACCCTCACACAGATATAACTGTAACAGTGGAGGGAGACAGGAGCATAAACCTGCGTAACATAGAGAACGGCTCAGTGACCCTGATGGTCAGCGAAGGAGATTGTTTATTGCACAATATCAAGGTTCACCAACGCTTGTTTACGTTGTTAGGCGCTTACTTTTTATATTAATGCGTCGATATTCCGCCCGTCGTAGCCGATAAACATATTTATTTATTTAGATAACAATTCACCTTAAGTTACTAGTGTCCTACTACTATGATGATTACTATTGACAGTCCACCGACACAGATTCAGGCCAAGGTCACGCTAGCGAGTTCTAAAAACAACTGCATTCATAAACATCTAATATATTTAAACTATACATAAATAGATTCTACTACTACTACTACTACTACTACTATAAACAACACGATTATTATTAGCGCAGAATTATACGTATGGCCTTATACTAATAATTTACTCAGTGACAGCGTTACACACTCAGTAGCTAGAGTACAATAGTATACACCCCCTCTAGTACACCCCCCTCTAGTACACACCCCCCTCTAGTACACACCCCCCCTCTAGTACACACCCCACTCTAGTATACACCCCCTCTAGTACACACCCCCCCTAGTATACACCCCCCCTAGTACACACCCCTCTAGTACACACCCCCCTCTAGTACACACCCCCCTCTAGTACACCCCCTTTAGTACACACCCCCCTCTAGTACACCCCCCTCTAGTACACACCCCCCTCTAGTATACACCCCCCTCTAGTACACCCCCCTCTAGTACACACCCCCCTCTAGTACACACCCCCCTCTAGTACACACCCCCCTCTAGTATACACCCCCTCTAGTACACCCCCCTCTAGTACACACCCCCCTCTAGTACACACCCCCCTCTAGTACACCCCCTCTAGTACACACCCCCCTCTAGTACACACCCCCCTCTAGTACACACCCCCCTCTAGTACACACCCCCCTCTAGTATACACCCCCCTCTAGTATATAACATACAGTATAACACCTAACACTACGGTAGCGCCACCTTCCATCACCTTGATAATATCTCTGCGTCATCGACACAATCTTAATATTGTTGAGGTGACGCAGTGTTCATCCATGATTACAGCACTGGCCACACTGATTACTATAGTCGGATATCTGTGCTGTACAGAATTATATCTTTTAATTATTATAATTTACTTGCCCACTATTCAGTAAATGATCAAAATATTTGATATATTTGATTTCCAGTGAAAATCGACCGCACTTTTTGTATTACTTGATACTATTATACTATATATTCTATATGACACCTTAACACTACTTGGCACTATATGAAACCCAGTTCTATATATACTAACACAGTGTTACTGCATCGTTTCTGATATAATTACATACTAACGAACACTGACACACATAGTGCTACACAGTTCTGTCCTTAGTACTACTGCTACTGTTAATAACCCACCATCACCACCACACTAACACATACACACACAAACACAAACACACACGCAGTCCTACACAGTTCTACACATCCCTACTACTACTGCTACTGTTAATACCCCATCACCACCACCACCACACACACACACACACACACACACACAGTCGTACACAGTTCGTATCACCAGTCACAACGGTAACATCAAGAGCACGTCCACCCTGCACTCCAACGTTGTTATACACAGTCTAGGTGCTGGGGTTAGTAGTACCGTAGGGCTTAGTCGCTGTAGGGCTTAGTAATGTGGGGCTTAGTCGCTGTAGGGCACTGTATAGAGCTGTCGATAGGTTATATCTATATTGATTCTGTATTAAAGCTATTACTCTAGTTACAGATATATATTTGTATCTATTTTACCGGATACACGACTGTTGAATGTGTTATAGAAATACTCCATTGCATATGCCTGTTGTGTTCCGATATTATAAGATTAAAATATTTTTGTTTAATCGCTCTTAATTCTAGAGTATATTATTACACATGTAAGATGTGGGCGCATATATTTGTACCCCGATTGGGTTTACATATTTACATATACCCAGACTGGGTAACATAACTAGTACCCAGACTGTGAACCCAATGTAGCGTATAAATGATTATTTTAAGTGTTTAAATAAACTTTCAATCAATCAATATACAACACTGGGTAATATATCTGTGTACCTACTTACTGATCACATACACACACTAAATAATCTACCCAGATATTATTTTACGAATGACTATATATATATAGGTCACCAGTAATAATTCGAGAAACTAGGTCAAAATTCATTTAAAAATATAAATATCAACACAAAAATATAGCATATCAAAGTCTATGATACACGGTTAAGCAATAACTGTCAAATATTTTATTCGCGGTCTAATGATTTATTAAGACATCTTGAATTGGTCATATTTATAAATTTCTTTGTTATTTGCATCAAATTTATTTAAATTTGTCATATAATATATAATTACTTAATCTAGAGACTAATTTATAATCAATATTATATAAAATAATTATTTTTAGATTCGTATAATGTTAAATACTTAAAATAATGTATTATAAATATTTTAATATTAATTTAAAATTATTTTCAAATTAAACATTAGAATACATCACAATTTATATACATTTTAAAATATATATATTTATTTAAATATATATATATATATATATATATATATATATATATATATATATATATATATATATATATATATATATTTATATAATTACGTGCATAAGTATAAATAGAGTATACAATTTGGGAAATATTAGATCATGACATTTTTATTATGATAACTTATAGCTAAAGCAAGAATGATATTTTGTATATTGATGCTATTGTAATAAAATTAGTATCATTGGAAAGCTTATTAAATTCTATAATATAAGTCATATTTTAGTTTTTATTTTTTTATAACAAAAGTTATGATCAATAATTGTATTGCTTAAATTTTTTTGTTACGAATTATAATTATGAAAAATAGAATTTATTATAACAGAAATATGCCTATTAAATGTTTACTAAATTAATAATGCATCTATGTACATTATTTTCTATAATTTTAAAATATTTATTTTGATTTGGAGATTTCTAAGCTCTGTATTTTTGAATTTGAAGCCGCGATTATTAAGATGTGATGGCTTCGAAGTCTTACAAGTATTTAATTTGACAACCCTACTATTGATTATTGTTATTTTTATTTGGTGGAGTCCTTTATCCCATCCAGGAACTTAGATGAACTTTTCACTTATAACCATATGGCTCTAATGTCCCTTCAAAACTGCTCTCATGGTTAAGGCATTCATAGTAAAACGAGAGACGATAATTTATTTACACACAATTATATAAGATCACTTCTAAATATTATGATAACATTATGGTACACCGAAACCGTAAAATGTACAACACTTGTGTTAACGCATTGCCTGGTACAACAATGTATAGAGTAAGCTTCAGATACTAATTCATTACATCAGCTCTATATGATCTGCGTTAAGTTTAGACCAATATTGTGAATATCCCCTCACATATAAAGCACTTTTTCTTAAGGTAACCGCGCTTATTATTCGCGTGAAGTGAAGAATATTCGCTAATAGTGGAGATTATTCGCTAATAGTGGAGAATATTCGCTAATAGTGGAGAATATTCGCTAATAGTGGAGAATATTCGCTAATAGTGGAGAATATTCGCTAATAGTGGAGAATATTCGCTAATAGTGGAGAATATTCGCTAATAGTGGAGAATATTCGCATGTGACCCGGTCAGCGCTATGCTGGTGGCCGTGTATAAGCATGATGATCACGTCACATGACCACATTACGAAATGGTGTTTATAATAAAAGTGATCAGGTGATCTCGACCTCGTTGTGTTTATTTCGAGCGCTCGTGTGTGTGTGTGATATTAAAAGCCTATTATTCATTAAGGTAACCAATTACATAACGGTTATGTGATGATATAAGAGTTGCGCAATAGACCTATTAATAGATATGTTACATCATATATTATAGTACTTATACTAGTAATTGTATGTGTGTTTTTGTATTGTGTATCTATGTATTTGTGTGTGTCTGTATATACTTTTATTAATTTTAATTTATACACTACCTCCGCTACAGTATCAATATATATATATTTGTATACATAATGTATAATAATTTACGTCTATATTGAATTATTATTTCAATAAATATAAATATAAAATATTATGTACATTTGGCAACTATTTTACGTTTTGGTGTACCTAGATGTGTACCTATATATTACTATTCATTGATTGCATACTATGGCGGCATATTTATCTATTGATCTTCAAGTTACAAATATATTCCTACTCTCTTATAATTAAAACTAATCAAATTATTCAAATGTAAATAGAAATACCTAATTAATCATTAGTAATACATTGTCAATATTGTAATAATTAATGTATACATTAGGTAGACGTTAATAATGTCTACGTTTATAGTGCGAGGTATTACGATTACAGATCATAATTACATGAATACTGTTACCGAAAACATCATTTACATTTCACATATACAAATAATTACTGATAGATATTTATATATATATATATATATAATATATTATATATATATATATATATTTATATTATATATACGCATTCTTTATAAATTATATATTATCAATTCATAGTGTACACAGTACAGTGTACTCTTGAGTATAGTAGCGTATCGTCACTTTAGCTTACCCCACCCTCAACCCAACTTTAACTCCTCACCCCTCCCTCCCTAATGTAGTCCGTAGACATAGAGAAGTGCCTGGGCAATAGCTGCACTATACAGGCAACACGAGGCCACATAGACTTGCGTACCCTGTACGTGGACAGCAGTGAACTTCAGACGTCGGAGTGTGGTGACATCTCTATACGAGAGTGTCACGGTGTTTGTCATGTGACCACCCGGCGTAGCGGAAATATCGATATAGGTTAGTAATGGGGGGGGGGGTGAGACATGGGTTAGTAGGGTGGAGTGGGTGATATATAGGTTAGAGGTGGGGGGGTGAGATATTGGTTAGTAATGGGGGGTGGTAGTGTGGGTAGGGTGATTGAAAAATAGGTATTAATGTGATACGAGAGTGTAACTATGGGTGTGATGTTGTCATCATTCCACATTATCAATATAGGTTACTAGTAGGGGATAATATGAGACTGTCACAGAGTTAGTGTTTTCACCTGAAATATCGACATAGACTTGGGGTTAGGTGTGGCATACGAGACATTTATATAGGCTAGTGGCGGTGATGTGGGGTGTGATACTATACCCTAATGGGGTATATCACACGATCACTCGACTATCGCGGTATAGACTCGTAGTGGGGGGGGTAAGATGAGATGTAAGATGAGATGTAAGATGAGATGTAAGATGATATGAGACTATCACTGGGTAGTGGACCACTTGAGTCTCACATGATATAGACATAGAATACTAATAGTGGTGACTGCGATGTAGGAGGGGGGTGATACATGAGTCATGAGCTAGTATTAATAAAGCGGGGTGATATGTTACTGTTGTGGCCTGTGTCATATGACCGTCACAGAAATATCTATAGTGGCTAGTATATACACTGTACAGTAGACCGGTTCGTACTCAATTTTTTTTCTTAATTTTATAAACCTTCACATCTGTAACAATTATGTATGCTATAATAAATAAGTGTTTACAATTTTAGACATATATCTTAAATATTGTTATGTCACGAGACCTTTTAATTTTAACATTGAATACATATAAAATTTAACATGGGGGAGATATAGAAATAAGTTTTATTCAATTTTTATAAAATTGAATGATTTTTTTTAATCCAACTATGGATATATCCTAGAAACATATATAACAAGTAGTATTAACAATACAAAATATTTTTCATAACAATCTAGATGCCCAAATTTTATAAAATAATTTTAGTAAAAAAAAATATCTAAAAATTGTATAATTTAATATAAATAAATTATTACAATTTAATTTAAAAAATTAAAATATATAATTTATAGATAATAATACAATTCAAATTAATTATTAAAAAATTAAAAATTATTTTTATAAAAAAAATTAACATCATTTGTAAATTTTTTTGTATTTTTATTTGAAATATGAAATACAAAATATATTTACATATTTTTTAAATTTTATTTGTATAAAGGACATTTATATCTAACTCATATCCACAATTCAATACAATCTGATCACTCAAATTTATGTAAAGTATAATTATATATATTAATTTTAAAAATTAATTATTTTTTTGAATTATTTTGAAATAAATACTTTAAAATTAATACTGTAAAATGGTGTATTTTCTCGAGTTTTAGGAGACATTAATATTGGTAATTTGTAGATATACAAATTAAATATAGATATTATATTATTAATAAATATAAATAATGGAATATATTATATTAATTCATTAAATATAATACAAATACATAATTAATTTTAAATATTAATTTAAATATTTGTAAACATCAAAGATAATAATATGGTGTCATTACTATTATACATGGAATATTATACATTTTATTTTAAAATAATAATTTATATTTCAAACTTTAAATGCTTCGTGACCAAAGGTAACTAATTTTTTATAAAAATTGTTAATACATATTATACTAAAATATAGATATGTATTATATTTTATATGAAGGATTAAAAATTGAATCGAACGAACCGGTATACTGTACACTGTACACGCCGTACTGTACAATGTACAGTACGGCGTACTGTACATTGTACACTGTACATTGTATAGTATACAAAGCACCACGATTTAATATCTCTTACATGTGAAATATTGTAATTGCCATTTCTTATACTTTCGTCGATTTTGATAATAATATATTTGTTTATTAGAATATGATCGTAATATTGATCATTTCAATAATTTCGTATACTTTTTTGATATAAATAAGATAATAACAAATATATTGAAAATATATATTTTATATATTAGTATATTTTCAATAAATGATAAATATTATTGAAACCATGCAATATCACATTACATAAGTTGGATTTTGGATTTTAACTAGTTTCATATGTATTTTAATATATTTTTTTAATTAAATTATATTATAAATGTTTCAATATATTCTAGGATCTTTGGACGGTTCATTAATAATTAACTCACAGGAAGGCGATGTGGATGTGAATATCTCTCGCAATCAAAACACTACGATCAACGCTTGTCATGGTTTGTTTGTTTGTTATGCTTCACCCATTGATATAAAGAAAGTGGATAAGCAACGCACGCAATGCATGTAAAAGATAGATACGAGAATGAAATTTTTATCGATAAATTAATAAAATGGTATCAGTGATCTTGATTGGATATTAGTCATATTATATATGTCAAATATTAAAACAGTAGGCTTTTCGTCGAAATAGATTAAAGTGACTTCTATCTATATCAATGGATTTAAATTATAAATATCAATAAAATCAATAAAATAGTATTATATCTTCAATTTAAATACACAAAATTACGAGGAATGTTGAAATGATGTATTTTAAATATATAATTTTATTTTTAGTATAGATAGTACATTCAAATTAGTAGTAATTATCAATATATATATGTATAAATAAATATTATTATAAATAAAAAGTAGTGGGCCAGATAGTGGGTTTCGACTGCAGCACCCGTAGCGGATAGTGCCATACACTACATTCAATTTATTATCCACTTTCTTTATATCGATGGCTTCACCATGTAAGTAGTGATTATGCACTAGTTTATTCCTATTACATAATATCTAGCAGATGTTACTACCCGACAAACAATTGCATGCATAAATTCCGTTTTAATATACTTATTTATCCTTATAACACACTGAACAGTATAAATGTACTGTGATACTACTGTAAAGGGTGTCTACAGTAATGTTAAAAATGTAGACCAAATAACTATGCAGAACTTTACTTTTTGTGTCCTTTATATACCCTGCTCAGTAGTATAATATGTTACTGTTTATGTATCTGTTTATTAATATTAATATTATTAATAAGTATATATATACTTGTTTTAATATAGAAAGAATAACATATTATACCTTTTAATTATTTTAATATATTGATTTAATTTTTATTTATGCAAATTAATTATTAATTATTATTTTACTTTTATATTTAAGTTAATATACTGCTAATAAATAAAATTGTATTCTAAAAACTAAAATTATTTAAGTAATCTTAGTATTTTTCTAAATTATAATAATCTCATTAAATTGACACATTGAACTTCAATTTCAATCGTAATTATATTGATAATATAATTGGAAATCATGTTGAACTAATTGCTCAATATTGAATATATAGCAATTGAATATCGATTAAAGTGTACATATTAAAATGTTATTATTATTGAAGTTAGAATTTAATTTAGAACTTAAGTTGAACTTAAGTTAATTAGTTACCATTGACTTAAGTTGAATTTAAATGTTGAACTTAAGTTTTTGATGTCAGTTGAATTCTGGGTTATTATATATAGGAATAGAAAATACTTTATATGACCCTTATTTATCCTTACCAGTATTCAGAATATCCGTTATTCAGTCCTTATTTATCCTTACCAGTATTCAGAAAGTCCGTTATTCAGTCCTTATTCGTCCTTAGCAGGATGCAGAAAATTCGTTTTGTAGTCCTTATTTGTCTCTGCTTACATGTATAATAGATAGTGCGATTGTTACAAATAAGGACTCCTGCAGGAGTCCTGTGCAGTAATTATTGTTTGTCGGGTAGCCATGTTCATCTATTATCTATTAAGTTACATTGATCTTTAAGACAAATATACCAAAGATCCACTATGATTTTATATTTATTTAAATATCAATATTATATAGTATATAAAGTAATTAATACATTTATTTATATATGCATAGGATTTTATAATTTAACTAATTGTATTTCTAATTTAATAAATACGATTCAATAATATGATTTATAATATCCAATTATTGGATTATAAAACTATAATAGTATTACAACTTGTATTTCTATGAATATTATTTTTATAAAAACTTCAGAATTGATAAAATAAATGTATTATTTATTTATAGATTTCTAAACAAGTGTTTTACTATTACTTTTTGTAATGTATAAAGGTGCGTTCACACCAACAATTTCCGCTGGAAATTTCTGGAGGAAATGGGTATAGAGGAAATTTCTGATGGAAATATGTGTGAACGACTCAATTTCCGATGGAATTTCCGACGGATATTCCGTCGGAAATGAAATTCAACATGTTGAATTTATTTGTGAATTTCCGATGGAAATGATAATCATCCGGGTATTTTATATCTGAATAAACTTTGACATCATTTATTATTTAAAAATTTGTATTTGTTATTTTTAAATTATTATATACATTTTATTTTATTTACATTATGCATACATTATTTCATAACATAATAAGTAAATATAGAGATAATATATGTTTATGGGATACATATAGTAGACTATCGTAAAAAAAACAAAAGAACGGCAGTTATGGATACGATAGCAGGAGAATTGAATTTAAATGGTTTGTTATTTTAAAATATTTACAAAATAAAATTGAATATTATATTGAATATATATTATATTATAACATATATTTCAAATAAGATATATTTATAATAATTATATATTTTAAAATAATTATTCATTACTAATATATTTAGTTTGGGGTATATATACTATGTAAAATCGTAAATATTATAAATATATTTAAAAATAAATTATATTTAAAATAATATACAATAACGAAACCTATTATGATAGTACTATTAACTAGTGGTATATACTAGTATACGAAGTAAAGACCGTATACATAATTTATGTACCTAGTTACTACGGAACACGTTCATAACCGGCGCCAAAAATCTATGATTAATACTTTATTCAATATCGGAGCGCGCGCTTTCGTAATTGAGACTCCCGCCTCTAGATATAGACGTGTCATAATATATAGATAGTATTTGACCTAGATCGTTATTGCTATATCTAGCCTAAGGTAAACTATAAACCTATGATTCCATATATAACTATAGTCATAATTCCTTTGTTAAAAAACTCGTGAATAAATGTGTGTGTGTGTCACACTGTGTGTGTATGCGTGTGTGTGTGTGTATATATAAAGTACGTATCTCTCTCAATATATATACGTTTCAACTCCGAAAGCGTGAGCTGCGATATCGAATAAACTATTAGTCATATATTTTTGGCGCCGGTTATGAACCACAACCGTTACTACTATGATATTTATATTAAATACAGGTATATATATAATTATTATATTATATATAGGTACGTAAAAATGGCGTACGCCGATCGAGTCGAGTTTTGTAAGACCATTATCAATAATTTATTCAATCGTACTATTATTATAATATGAAAAGAATATTTCATAAATTGATATATAAATTATATATTATATAATATGTATAGATTCAATACTTGAAAATGAAATACACTAGATAAATAATAGAGTTGGGAACGGTTTTCAAAATGTTACCAGCAAATTAGGCGGGCGGCGAGCGCGTGACAATTATAAATAGTTTTATAAGTTATAAATAGAGTAGATGTTTATATTCAGTGAATAGTATTCACATATCAATGCATACACTGTATGAATCATACAATGTACACTACTATTGATAACATGATAATGATTATATACCCATGATGATATATAATATATATATGTACTTTTGTATATGATTATATTATGTATTATTATACTTGTGATGTATACATATAATATATATATACATATAATATATTATATATATATATATATATGTGTATGTGTATATGTATGTTTGTGTATGTATGTGTGTATGTGTGTGTGTGTGTGTGTGTGTGTGTGTGTGTGTGTGTTTATATATGTAAGGTGTGTGTGTGTGTTTTTATACCTATGTGATTGCCTATATATATAAATTTTAGATCACTATTTAATTCATCAATTCAGATTTAATAATATATATATATATATATATATATAAATAATTGTCATCGTTTATTTATATCATTTATTTAAAATTAATAGGATTAGAAAATAGAATACGAATCATGATATGTCATCAAGAATTACAAGAAGTTGTAATAAAATACAGAGAGTAACAAGAAAATGAAAATAAATATATTTAATAAATAAAATTGTATATATTTTACATGTAATAAATATATATATTATTGTAATGTATACAAATATAATGAGGTAATACAAATATATATGTTAATAAAAGTGTTATAAAATTAAAAACAATTATACTTTTTCTAACTACCAAACAACCGCGCCTTCATTTGAATACAATTCATTAACTTCATTGCGAATCTCTCTTGCGTTACCCGTACTTTCATTACAACTGAAAGAAGATAATTCGTTCATTTCTAGTCTACATTATATTCTAGGGCATATCCCTATATCATTATTTCTTTCATTCGGTTTTGTTAATTTATTGTGTAAAAAATGATCCTGCCATCTTAAATGTTCTTCTCTGAATCCATCCCATTACTCCATATCGATCTTTCAGAAAACTATACTCCAAATGCCTATACAGACAATCCTAGGATTGGCCAGGCCCTTCTCTGTATATATATATATATATATATATATGTGTATTTTTAAACACCATCATGTAACCCTACAGTACCTATAACTCCATAATGAATACAAATATATGTTTACTAAAATATTGATAAAACTCTTATCATATGATTATCACATGATTATCATATTTATAACAAGTATATTAGCCACCTAGTATTTAATCCCATGTATCATATTTCGTGTTATCACATTATTATGGTATATTGGAATTTCCATCAGAAATTTCCAGCGGAAATTTAATATCCAGTGTGAACGGACGCAAGAAATTTCCAGCGGAAATTTTTGGTGTGAACGCACCTTAAGATTAGATGTTATTTAGTCCACTTTAACACAGTTCAAGCATTGATGTAAATAAAGTGAATAAGCTATTGAATATAGTATATAGTACATTGTACTGCAGTCGAATACCTAGTAAATTTTAAATTATTATTTATTCATACATATATATTGATAATTATGAAAAATTGTAATATACAATTAAAAAAATCACAGATGACATTAGTTTAATTAATGATGAATGTTTCATTCGCATATCTATCTTTTACATGCATAAATTGCTTATCCACTTTATTTAAATAGATAAGTTCAAGATGCTTTTAAATAATTAAATAATTATTTTATACTTAATTTTAAAATAATAATAATGATTGTATAAAGTTTGTATATTTCAAATTTTAATTATTTAAATATTAATAAACTAATAAGTTCAAAAATATTACATTTTTGTAGTGAATAAATTAAATTAATATTATATTTTTAATTTCTTTAATTTGTTTCCAATATTTTATTCAAAAAATATTTATATAATATTATAATTATTTAATATTGTTAATAGAAAATTGGTACTGATAATTATCAGTAACAATTATATACAATTATAATTTATTAATTTAATTGTATTATATGATCTCTTATTTTAATTTTACTATTTATTATTTACATTATTTATATATACATAAAATATTAGTTTTATTTTATTTCGTGTACTACTGATATAATTGATATATTTTTCAATATATCTACTATATATATATATATATGATAATCTAATTTATTAGAATTTTGTTTGTAATATTTAAATATAATATAATATGTTCAATTGGTGTTACCCTTACCACCACCAGAAGTTCTTGTCCGGAACAAACAACTACCAAAACTGTTAACTCTTTATGATTTATATTTCAAGAAATAAGGAAATCATTTAACCTTATTTTTACTTTATTCATATTATATGTATACATATGTATATAAAATAATTATTCATAAATATAATAGAACTCGTCCTTAACCTGTTACATATACAACATTATCTATCGTACACTACAATGGATGATACACTATTGTAATTATACATGATATTATGTAATAGCATCGAATAATGTTAATATATGTACAGGCTATTGTGAATGTGAATGCATTCCTATTGACAAATATAGTTATCATGGGCACTGAAATATAACAGTCACCCCTAACACATTTCTTAGTTTTATACTTTTTTGTTGCTACACTAATTAAACCCTTAAATATAATTTTAATTGTTTTTTAATTATAATTTAATTGTGTATATAGTTTTTATTAGTAAATACTGAAAGTTTTGTAAGCTTATTATAGCATAGTTTTGGTAAGTGTTATTAAAATTGTATTACCCAGTTTTCATCATGTTAGAATGTTATTTATTAGGTGGCTTTATAATGTAGGAATGTTTTTATATGAATTTATATTTATTTACGTATTCATTATTTATTCACATTTATAGGTAAATTGTTATTAAAAGGTAAAAATCTATATATTATATAACTACAATTCAATAATATTATTACATCAATAATATTTTTATAAATATTGCATTTATAAAAATTTCAGAATTGATTTGTATACATTTGACTATAGTCAAATATATAGTATTTATTATAATAAAATATTATGTACAACAAAAATATATTTACTAGCAAATCAAAAACTATGTACACAATTATTTATGTTATTTATTTATAACGAAATAATATTAAAAATGGTAAATTGTATTATATACATATCTGATAACAAAATAATAATCATTTATTAGAAGTTTTTTGTTTATAATAATATAATAAATAAAAATAAAAATATTCAATATATTTTTACTTCTGAATTTAAGCTATTAATTGCTTTAAATTAATATTGTTATCTTCACTATTGTCATCACCCATTAATATTATCATTCACTACAATTATATCGATATCGTACCCACACATGCACATTTGATAACATCTAACATCTGTGTGATCTCAGGAGAAGTCCGTCTGTCACTACCTGAGACTTTGCCGGCGACGCATCTCAAACTCAAAGCAACCGAACGAATCCTATTGGATGAGGCGATACCCACCCGTGACCTCGTCTGTGAGAGGTCACCCAATCAGAACAGAATCATCCATGTTGACGGTATGCTCCCCCCTACATCTGTCTAATAGCACTTCCATCATCCCCACTAGCTTTATATAGATTTTAAATATAATAATAATAATAATACAATTATTTATAATAATATTGATAAATGAAATAAATAATTTGTATTTTCTCTAGTACAACCTACATTAAACAAAATATGTTTACAAATTATATATATCTTTATATATATCTTGTCTAGAAATCTATTGAATATGTTATTCTAATAGCTTGAAAATACACCTAAGACCTATTTAATAATTATAAATATTGATTATAATCACCTATAATTACTCTTCAATGTAATGTTAAAGTATTTCTTAGATCTACCTCACAATGTTTCGTGAATATTTAGTTGAACCTCTTATCATTATAATTATACCTCTACTTTCTACATCTGATTAACTCTAATTAATAAATATAATTCAATATATATATATATATATATATATATTATTATATAATATTCATTTATTAAAAAAAAAATTGCAATAATAAAATAAATTTATTTCAATTATTATCTCTTCTAAAGAGCTACAAAATAAGACTTTGTTGTCGCCCAGCTTTATAGATATATGTGTTATACGATATCTATTATTACATATATGTATGTATGTGTATTGATATAACTGATGATGATTATACAGGTGACATACTAATCGGAGAACCTGACAAAGACTCTGACCTGATCCCCCAGCTACCGAGAACTATAGAGGTGGTCTCTGGTCACGGTTCCATCTATCTAGAGGTGAAGAGCTGGCTTCAAGGGCTCAAGCTGAAGGCCCAGTAAGCATGGGGTAACCACTCGCGCCCTCCTCCCCCCTTCAACCCCATTACGACTCTAACGTTGCGGTTTGGTTCACCCCACCCCACCCCACCACGATTATACTATTATTATTATCATTGATTTTATTGACGCAAAGGAGCCATTCTTATTAAACCTAACTATTAGCGTGTCATACTCAGTCTTTCTAAGGCTCGGCATTATCTGACACGTATCTGACAATATTATTATTTATTACTATTCTATCACATCTCGCATATTCACTGTGCAGTGTGTGCATATATCACATAGGTAATTATAGACAATTATTCATTATTTTATGTTTGTGTGCGTATTTAATATGCATGATTCTTGTATTTGTCGTCTAGTTATGTGTCCTTATGATGTCCTTTATTCTATTATAACTATGTTTACTAATAAACATTCATTATCATCTTCTGAAACCGTTGATTTTTAATTCCAACTTTTGATTTAAGCTATATTAAAATAATAATATGGGTATATTATAATATTATAGTTCATTTATTATACACTTTATTAGACTTGAATTTTACTATATTATTAAAATGCTATTTATATTTAAATTAATATTAAATATAAGGAGTTTCATAAATTTAATTAAATTTTAAAATGTGTTGTATAATTTCTTTTGAAATACGAAATAATTAAAAGTTAGTAATACAACATTTGTATGATATCAATTAATATACAATGTATACTATTTATTAATTATAGAAATGTATTTGTATTACAGCTATTATAATGTGTTCATTATAAATATTATTTAAATAGTATAATAAGTACTATCAAAATAAAGTTATATTATCGTTTATTTAATGGACTATTATATTTGATTTGTATTCATTTTGTTTGGCTTTCTCCTCATACATTCTAATAATTACGCATATTTCATATATTACATAATTCCTGTGAAATATTCACATTATTACAATTGCAATAGTCAAAGTACTATAAAATATCTGACTTGACAAATTTTTAATTTTAATTAATAATGATTAATACATGGCCATAGTAATTTATAATACGTATATTATCTATTTATATACTGCATAGTAGATATAGGAATTAATAGTTCCAAACTATACATATTAGTGACGAGGTTCAATGTTAAGTAATGGTAAACTATAAATTAATCAGATATAATAAGATATGTGTATGTATGTTGTAGGTATAACCTACGTGAAGCAAATGGTTATATAATTAAGTATAGATGCATACATTTATTATTACTTGTGTATAGGAATATTACACTATAGAACAGTGTAAGTGAAATATTCATATAGGTGGTGTAATGCAATTAATGCCATCATATTGAGATACATATTCATCATATTGAGATACATATTCACCATATTAAGATACATCTATTAATAACGATAATGATAATATCAGATAACATTACTAAATGCTGACCGCTTGATGTTTTAGTGTACAATAAAGGCATACATACCTAACACGTACTCGTGCGTATGATTCCATACATCTATTCTGAGAAGACAGATCCCACTGATAGTGAGCTTAATACCAGCTTATAATCTGTGCAAACTAAATAGTATAATAAGGCGCAATATCAGTTAAATATAGCACCTTGGTAGGATAAACAATATTACTTGAATATATTATAAAAGGTAAGTTAAATGAGAAACATAATAAGGGAGAAAGAATAGTGATAAACATTAAGTCTTCTATAAGGACTATTTGATGTAGGAGAAACTAATGTGAGAAAACACTTAATTAATAATCTATTATCCGCCAACATTGTATAGGGGAAAGTCTCAGATTACCGGCCCACTCCCAATACCGACCCCCTCTTGTATCTCAGTAATTATAAGAAATATCAACAAATTATATATACTAACTGTTAGTAATGTAATGATAAATATGAATAAGTATTTTGTTTTTAAAAATAATTAATCCTACAATTGTTATTTGATCAAATGTAATATTATGTTTCTACTTTTTAAATATTTGAATAATAACTTTTTTTAAATCATTGTAAATACTTTATTAATTAAAAGAAAACTTAATACTACACATAATATTGTAGATCAATAAAATGTTTATAACTATTATAAAAAATAATTTAATTTTAATAAATATTAAATAAACCAATATATCTTAATTGTAGCAACCAATATGATTTTCCTATTACTAACCCTCTAAATTACCCTAATACCGACCCCATGTGATTTATAATATCCAATCAAAATAGATCAATATTTTACTTTAAAATATATCAACTTGTTTGTGTATCATTGATATAAATTTAGGATTCATGATTCCAGTTTATTATATACATACTGATTAATAAATAAATATTAAATAATAATATACACTATTTTAATAAAATTACTATAAAGTTTAAATTGAATATTACTATTAAAACATAAATTTAATAAAAAATAAATTTCGTGCATGTTATAATTTATTATATTTAGGTATATCTACTATTTTTATTGGATATTATAATACTACAATTATTTATACCACTATTATTTTAGGGGGTCGGTATTAGGCACATGTATCCGATTACCGACCCCCTGTTTATTCTTGTGAATATAATTATATAAAAAATGTATAATAGACGACATTATTCATTGACATAATATTACCCTAATTACAAAATTTCAAATTAATATATTTAATATTGAATAAGTTAGTATAAATAATCATTTAGGGGTCGGTAATCTGAGACTTTCCCCTATATAAGTGCAAATAAGCAATCGTATATAAGTTTAATATATTTATAGTAAATCATGGTAAATCACAATTAACTAAACACTTATTGTCATATTTGATATTATTGTCAGAGATTTATCATTGATAAGATATGTTATATATATTAATATATATTACACATTTATACAGTATTATATTGTGATAAGAACACATAAGTTATATATATATATATATATATATATATATTACCTTTATCACTTAGATGTCTGTGGTTAAGAATAATGCAATCCAATTTAAGCTTATTTTAGACTCATAATATACATCAAGTGAGTTCTGTTAAACTTGTTGTTCTTTTGAAGTAATAGTTGTATTGTCTTTATCTAACCTTACACAGAGTATAGCAGCATAGAACTCAATAATAATATCATATTAAAGTAGACAATTGGTGATTTCATGGAGATAATAGTGAGCATTGATTAGTGCTCATTATTAAAAATAAAAACTCACTGTTATTAATAACAAACTTACATTATGCGTTGTAACAATTAGAGTACCCAGCAAACAGTAAGAGAAGCATAATAGCAGCATAACAGCAGAATAATATTATGACAAATTAATAGCAGCATAATAGCCCAATGTAAACATTTGAGGCTCTAGCATATGCTGTTATGCTGCTATTATGCTGCTCTTACTGTTTGCTGGGTATGATTACTATATTAAGACCAAGAAGAGTATTAGCATAAGTAATTATATCTTTATAGTATGATTAATATAGAATGATGTAATAGTTTTAAAGTAAGGGTGTCTGATATGGCAATACTTATTACAACCTCGGAGTTTTAGAAGGTATTGGATAACAACATGTTGTCACTACTGCAGTAGCTTAGGAAGGATAATCAGTTATGAATATATGTTGACTATTACAATGATTGGTAGATACATTTTCAGGGTTTTTACAGCGTAGATATCGCTGATATAGCTTCTGTTTTGTTATTTCTAATCAATGCAAGTGAGTTGTCAGATAACGGTAATTCTAGTAGTATTCATAGGTATCATGGTGATACTATAATCTACTTCTATAGTATCATCGTTAGGGGAATATCATACATTTAACGTAGTGTTGGATGCCATCAGCATATGCAAAGGAATGGTATTTGCGTTTATATTAAAGAGTATGTGTCCATATGGAAACAAAGTAAATGATAACTATTACAATATATATATATATATATATTTATATTAAGATAATATAGATTTAACAAACTATATAAAGTAAAAATAGATTAACAAATATTAAACTATAATACAATTATTATATATATATATAATTTTATTAAATTATTATTATAAATAAAAAGTTATAATTTTCAGCTTGACTTATTTTAGCAGGTAGGTTTTAACCGGTTTTAGTATACACTATATGCATAGGGTTGGTTTTATATTTATATTATAGGTTTTATATTCAGTTATAAATTTAATATTTATAGATACAATAGTATTGTATCTATAATTGTATACTATTGTATCAAATAATTAGTTATGCATGGCAATTGTCTCATTCGTAAATATGGATTATATCATGGCCTCCTTTAGCTTCGAAGCTAAAGGAGGCCATGATTATATCGGTAATTTTGTTTCTTTTGTATGCTGTACAAAGAACGTAAATAGTACTGCGTTAGCTTAACAATATAATACAATCGTAATTATCCATAGTTTCTAATGATATATAACGTCCTATTATACCTACACACACACACCTACATATTCATTGAGTAATCTGGCGATCGTTAGTGTTCTGAACGGCTTACCACAACTGTATTATCAAGGACATGGCCTTGGTATTAGTTAATGGAGTCAACTTCGAACAATACATTACATGCATATTACATAATAATAAATAGTGAACTTTGCATATAATTGATATCAAATATAGCAATGGTTTATATATATATATATTTATCTACTGATATTATTAGTTATTTGTATAAAATATATTATTTCCTTATTATACATTATGATAAGTACATGCTTTTTTAGGCTAATTTACGGATGTAGTGGAAAGTAATTACTTCGGTTAACCGAATACGGACAGTGCCCGTATTCGTATATATTCTCGGTAAATCAGAAACCATAAATCCTAAAAAAAAAATCTTAATGAATTAAATATTCATAATTATACAAATAGTCTAAATAAGTATTTTTTATTTTTTATGTATTCAAAATAGTGTTGATATATGATATATATATATATATATATATATATATATATATTGATAACTGATTTTTTTTATTACGTTTTTAAATTTATGAAAAAAATGTCAACAAAATGTAAAACCTTCTCAAGCATATAGCCAAGGACAGTTGGCCTTGATATAGCCAATGTCCTTGATATAGCCCTACAAATGTATCGATATAAAACATAACAATATATTATGAATAACTAAAACAATATATGCATATAATTGTTATATTTATTATCAAATAATAATTAAGTTATAATCATATATCTAATACGGACAGTATACGTCGGACACTCTAGATGTCTTAATACGGACACACTATAACCAATCAGCGCGCAGCGTGTGAACTATTCTGATTTTCATAAAACGTCGCGTGTGTTATAATCACAGAGCTAGAGAGAAAGGTTTTCTCTCTAGCTCTATGGTTATAATATTAATACCACCAATGAACTAAGTCTAAACAAAATTATTATTTAAATACTTAATTTATATTATTAATAATAAATAAAATAATACAAATAATAAATTAATTACTAATTATATTATTCATAACATTAATTATAAATAATGTACTTGTAATTTATCTCATTGGTTCATCAATAATATATAGTTTATATAGTGGTATATAGGGTGTCCGTATTATAACACAGGGTGTCCGTATTCGGAAATTGGTACCGAATACGGACATCCCCGCTATCTAGATAAGTAATAGCTATTGAATAAAGAGATTAAATACAATTTTCAAATAAAAATAATATCTATAATCATAAAATATTAATAAATTTTCATTTTTGAATAACAATTGTTATAATATTAATGTTAATCTAATATTAATATTGAGTCATAAAATGTTAAGACCATTAATTAATTAACAATTGTTAAAGTTTCCGTATTATAATAGTATTTATCAATTAATATATATTGGGGAAAGTAATCTATAGATTACTTTCCCCTATATATATTAATTGATAAATACTATTTATCTTAACGAAATATATGTTATCATATTAGCAATATATTGGTCAGCTATATGGCAACTCATAAACTGCAACATAATCTAAGTGATACTAACTAATTCATTAAGGTCTCCTTATAGTAACATTTAGAGTTGCCAACAATATTAAACTTGTAAATATCATTTGTATGCAAGCATTATTAATATAATAATAGTTATAGAAATTTCAATTATAGTAAACCCTCTTCTAATAATAGAAACTTAATAGCAGCATAATAGACTTTTACAATTAATAGCAGCATAATAATAGCATAATAGACGTTTAATAGCAACATAATAGCAGCATAATTCGGCATGCATAAACCAAGGAGTTTTGTTATTAAATGTAAACCCAATGTTAATTTGTGTACCATATCGATTTGGGTATCAATTCCTATCTATTTTTTCTTCAATATTTTTGTTATTTATTTTGTTGTTTACCTAATAAACTATATATTATTATAATATCATTATAAATTAATAGCAGCATAATATACTTTTAATATCAACATAGTATACTATTATGCTGCTATAGCAGCATATATGATGTAGGTTAACGTAATTACGTTGTAGATTAATCTATAAATAGAAACAGGTGTTACTAATTAGAGATTAATAGGAATATACACTGATTTCTAAACATATGTGTATAGGAGGGTATACATTCATAGGAGGACGAAATTATATTCCATGATAGAGAAAGTGTTTTATATATATGATAAAAAATGTGAGTAGATAAATATTAGGTATATATTAGGTATATATTAAAACTAATTAAAAACTAAATAAAAAATAATAGTTTAAAAATATAATATTACATTTAAAAAAAGATAATATATGCGGAGACAAGAATAGGAATACACCCCTCGTGCTATAGCTAATAACATAACTGTATATATATATATCCTATATATGTCAATATAACAATATTCTAAATGACAGTATCTTTTATAATTCTATAATAATACAATCAACAAATAATAGAAAATCAATACTGTGCAAATGTTAAAAGTAACCGTTTTTACGATTTGTGTATATAGGTATTATCCGTAGGGGTATTATTGTGTGTATTATGTGTATAGGTATTTATTCACGTATATAAATTACATCAATATATGTATATCTGTATTCATATGGAGACCATGGTATGCATATTACATATCGATTATATACAGTGCAGTATATAGGTGCAGTAGGTTTCTAGCTTATTCATACATTTTAAATAACAATGATACACTATATATAATGTACAATGTACAATGTACAATGTACATTGTACATTGTACATGTTTATTTGTACAATACCGTATCGTATGTTTTACATTGTACTGTACAACATGTATATACATTATTCACTAATAATGTAAATTATAAGTATATTATAACAATATATAATATTATGAAATAATATATAAAGTATAATAGATTTGTACACCTTACGTATTTCTATGAAAAGCCTATATTGAATAGGTCGTTGATACCGATTCATAATTCATACGATTCTAGAACGTTCTTCTTTGACGTATTGTATACGTTGCGGCGCTGTATTCTATACGCGATTACGTCACGATGTGGGTGTGTTTGTGGGTGTGTTTGTGGGCGTGTTTGCGGGCGTATATGATATATCTTCATATACGAGGATTACCTCATTCATCACCACAGTAACGTAAATATATTTATAACTGAACTACATACATACGTATTTCGTTTCAGTACACATAAACACACACGAATACCGGTATATATATATCCTATACACATACACAGATAAATCTTATTATCTTTATTGATCAGGTTAGTTTTATTTATATATTAAATATATATTTATATATATATATATATATATATATATATATTTACTTTATATAGAATATATTTTTTACTATAATAATATTACATAATTGTTTTAATAATCATAAAAGGGTACCTAAATATATAAAACTTTTTACTATACATCATAAATAAAAATAAAAGATATTTATAACATTAATAATAATTTCATAAATATATAAATCAAATTAGGTACCTATATCATATATATTGAGTTGGTCAGTCTATCTGATAAATATGAATATTGATATAAATTAAAAAAATGAATATCGAATATAAATATTACATATCATATAGGTATATCACCTAAGTATATCAATATATAGAATTTTATATTTAATATTATATTAAAATGATTTGAAGAAATAAATTATGAAATATCATTTCACCATAATTAAATTGTATACATAAAATGTACGATTTTTTTTAGAATTATATCAATAAATCAATACATTTTAATTAATATAATACATTTAAATTAAATAACTGATGTATATTGTGTACATAGTAGTATTTGCATGGACGTATTTTCATACATGTATATTATTGAAATACATTCCTACAAGAATATGATTTTCACATTTTCACTTAGTTTAATTTAGTTTCACATTTACAACTTATATAATATTTCGAATTTATTACATAATTTGCAAAACGTGAGAAGTTCACCATGTACATTGTACAATGTACATATATATATATATATATATATATATACATTATTTACACTAAATGACGGCTGTAAAAGCTTTATAAGCTCAATTTGTATTCGCCATTATCACGTTCGTTAAATTATATTTGGTGAATAGTTTTAAAAATCTAAAAATATGTAATATCTATTTATATAAATGACCATATTATAATATATCTATAGATATAGTTATTAATAATAATAATGTATTATAGGGTTATTATGTTTAATATTGTAGAACAGTAAATGAGTGGAATATTATTAGTAAGTAATACTATAGGTTATTAGCTAAGGTTATTAGCTAATAACTATAGAATATAATTCATATATCAATTATCAATTGATATTAGGATATATTTAATATATTTAATAGGTCCTATATATATATATATAATTAATATATAGGATTAATAGTAGTCGTGGTTAGTTCATAGATTTATATGTTATAATTTTAGGTAAGCTATAAATATATGGCTTACCAAGAGATACACAATTATCCTAGATAGTATCATTACCCATGACTCACTCTATAGTCATATAATGTCTATGCTAATTATATATCAGTGCGACGCACTGAGTGCGTGATTCAAATGTATTTGGAGTATTATATTTACCATTGATATTAGAATTTAAATATTTAGGATTAATCGGAGAGTTTATACAATAATTTATATAAAATAATATTAAATATTAAAAATAATATTTATTATTTTTAATAATATTTATCAATACATGTAATTATTATTAAAATAATAATACAATGTATAATCCTATTTTTATATTTAAATAAATGAATATTTACAATATTTATTCCGGATATAGCGTCATAACTTTGACCTTAATATATTATTAAATTTTCACTCGCGTAAAAGTCGCAGTGTATTGACATTAATTTTGTTAGTATACTGAATATATAACTTTATACTGTATTTAATTCATCTTTTTTTCAATACATATAACAAATATAAATACATTATAATATTTAAATCAATACTATTAATTATAAATAAATAATATTATTAGAAATGAGAAAAACTGTTGTAAAACATGTATTTTAATATTTTACACACATATTTAGGCTCATTAATTTTTACCATTTCTATATTTATTACTTAAAATTATAATATTTGTATTATACTATTTTAATATATTAAATATCTTTTATATTTAATTTAGTTAATATTCGTAGAATAGTAGATAAATGGGATCATCTCCGTCAATCGTAAAGTTAACTTGATTTGATTAAATGTTAGCACATAAGATTACATTTATGATCGACGGATATCTTTACATATAATACAATACAGTGCAGTTAATAATCGAACGACATCGATTTCCATAGTATAGAATATCAGATTAACTTTAAGATCGATGTCCGTCGAATTTTTCGTTTATCGTAAAGTTACTTTGATCCCCCGATATAACTAATATAGCATACGTTATATCGTATACTATATTATATAATACATAGTATATATTAGATAATATTGGCTACTATATCAATTTATATGTAAATTACAAATTGTAATTTGGATTTTGATAATTTAAACGTTATTTATAAGGAATTTTACGAATTCACTGCAATTTGTTGTAGATATATGTTTATCTATTTTATTTAACAATAAAAAGTATGATTTAGCTAAAACTTTTAAACAATTATAAATATTGATCCAATATTTAAAATTAACTATGTTAATAAATTCATAAAACCATTTTATCTTTTATTTAAAATGAAATATAGTAATCGTAATTATATTATGATTTTTTTAAATATATAATAATAAATTACTTTTATACATCCATGTAAATAGTAATTTAATTAAATATATAATTATTAATCTAATAGTGTATAAGATTACAATTATTAATGAATCATTTTAAAATACATAGATAAATCATTTCAAAATGAAAGTGATTGAGATTACTAGTTTCAATAAATACAGCCAACTAAAGGAAATAATTCATATACTATTTAAGATCTATTTTATATAAATTATAATATTAATTAACATCTATACACATCTTACATAAATATACTTTTTAAATAAAATCATTTATTATAGAATATAAAATGCAAGTTTTAAACACTACAGATTTATAATTATATTAATTTACAATAAATTTTGATATCATTATCGCCTTCTATAGTTAAACTGTTTATAGTATTGTTTAATAAATATTGCCTTTAGTTGAGATACAGCAATTCATTATTAATATATTGAATATTTATTATAATTCATATACTATATAATATCATTTAAATTATACCATTGAATTATTATCATGAAGTTATGTTATAGAGTATATATCATGTTTAAAAATATATGGTTCATATATTAATTAATATAATTTTTAAATCATATTAATTACCATTGAAAGTCCATTAAGGGTGCAAGCTGACTTTAAAATATGTATAATATTTTTTTTTATTACGTATTATTCATGTTCAGTATCTTATTAATCACATTGTAAAATATTATTAATAATTATTTTAATGAGTATTTCTATCAATATTAAGTATTTTACGAGATCAATCGAATTAAAAATCATATGAAATTGACAAGACTAATTATTTAAACAAATTTTTGAATGTCATTTTCTCAAGTTTTTGCATTTAGTAAGCATACGTAAATGCCTTCTTTGATTATTAATATTGTTATCTGAATGTTATACAGTATATAAAGAACATGTTATTAATATTGACAGGATATTGTATTATACTTTATATTTTTAAAATAAATTATAATAAACTTCATATTTTTAATACACAAATATTTCAACTATTTTTTTTTACATCATTTTAAATAAAATATATTTATAAAAGTCAATACTTTTACATAAAAGTAGTAGAATAATATCTATTAAATAAAAAAAAAATTACTTCATTATCTTTATTAGTTTAGTATCCTTAGAATTTGAGCTAGAGTTAGAATTAACATGGTAAACCCCAACCCGAGCTTGCCCCCCTAATAACATTCCTTGTAATTTATCTAGTAGTCTAATATAGGTTATCTATAGTACAACTATTAAAAATGCATTTTAAAATAACTCATTCCCAGACGATTTAATTTGATGACCTATATAAATATATATATATATCACTCTATATTATGACCTTCATTATTATTATTTCTCAATTATTTTTAATGATTGATTGGAGAAGTGAGTTTTTTTAAATAAAACAATTTAAATATTGATATAATTTATATATTTATAAAATTATTAATTATTAATTATATATATATAGTTTTAATATATGAGCATTGCGGTATAATAATACAACAAACCTACATTATTATTTATATTATTACAATATGACTGATCTATTTATATTTATCATATTATATTATATAATATATTATTATATTTTACATAATCATTTTAATTAATAGTTTACTCATAATTTACAGCTCTTTCGAAATTTTAAATATGGGTGATATTGAAAAAGGAGCTAAAATCTTTAAGATGAGATGTGCGCAATGCCATAACATTGAATCTGGAGAAAAACACAAGCAAGGACCAACTTTGTTTGGAATCTTCGGACGTACTACTGGACAAGCTTCTGGATTTTCTTACACTGAAGCCAATATTAACAAAGGTTACTTTCAGAAGTTTAAATTTTCTATAATAAATTGAAAACAATTTCAAAACATCACATATTAATAGTTAAGCAGTTACAATAGTTATAGTTATACACATTTATTTTAATCAGTATTTAAAAAAAATCTTCATTATATAATGTTATATGACATGTATTTATATTTGTGTTGTCACATTTTCTAAAATAGTAAGTATCAGTAATGTTTGACAGCAGTCTCAGTATAAGTATAATTTGATAAAAGTCTAAGTATCATATCAGTATCATTTGACTACGATATCAGTATCATTTGGCAGCAGTACCAGTATCATATCAGTATCGTTTTACAATTGTATCATCATCTTTTGAAATCAGTATCGTATCATATACTGGTGTAACAAGAGGATAAAACAACTGGGAAATACCGAATATGCATTCATATATTGATTCTCCTCTGTATTCTTAGCACTCATTTGTTCGATGAAATGATCAAATTTACTAATTTGTATCTTAAATGTTATTTCATATATAATATTAATATGCTAGATTACATCAACATTTATCCACTTATTTATTATTTTTTGTTATAATTACAATAATAAAATGTATATTATATTATCTTACAATAGAGGTAGTCGCGAATAAATTTAAACGGACGTTATTTTGATTGACATCGTGAATACATACCATTGATATAAATAATCTTTATATTGATGATTCATACAAAGAGACACTATTATTGAAGTTACAAAAGTTAAAAAATATTTTAAATATCCAATAACACAAATTTGAAATAGCCAGATATTAATTTTTAAAGTCCGAAATAGTCCGCGATTAATACTAAAAGTCTTATCCGAGTCCTATATATCATAAATGATACTGTATCAGTCCGGTATATCAATGACCTAAAGTCCGAAAACTGTGTCAGAATGACAACATTAATTTATATGTATACATTATAAAATAAAGTCTTGTTAACATTAATATTTTTGAAAGGATTTTATAGTGAATGCCTAACTTTAATAATATATTTTTAGATTATAATATGTATAATTATTACATAGAAGATGGTTGTGTTATTGTAAATGACTTATTACCAGCTAAACTACTCACAATATATACAACAGTAGATTTTCTATTAAACTACAAAAATTACACCATCCACTAGTATAATTTGTTAAATTTAAGTATACTTTTTTAATAAATTTCACATTTTAATTTTATAAAAATAAAACTCATTTAACCTGTAATTAATTCTAATATAATTTGTTGATAATTTAATAATAAATTAAATGATATTATTTTTCATAATTAGTTATTTCTTACTTTATAATCCACTAATTTTTATATTATATAATTTAAAGTCTTAGAATATATTTTATTTACACTTCAATATATTTCTATATTCAATTTATCTGTACTATATCTGTAAGCAATGCTCACTTTTATTTATCAATATTTCATTTTGAATTCTTAAATATAAATATTAATTTAAATTATTTCTACATTCAATTTATATGTACTATATCTATAAGAAATGCTCACTTTTATTTATCAATATTTCATTTTGAATTCTTAAATATAAATCTATTAATTAAAACTATACTTCTATCATTTATTATATGCATTATTATTAAATGTGTTTAAATTATTTATTGTTTGCAGGAATTACTTGGGACCGTGATACTTTGAATGTGTACCTCACCAACCCATCCAAATATATTCCCGGAACAAAGATGGTATTCCCAGGATTGAAGAAGGAAAAGGACAGAGCAAATCTCATTGCCTTCATCGAATCAAAGAAATAAGTACTTCTTAGAATTAAATTGTTATAGAATTCTGCTCAACTATATTATATATTTAATCATAGTTAATATAGTCACATGAATTATTGTATATATGCCAGTGGTACTTATTGTTTATTGATCTACAATCCGTTTTTATTTATTAATGCTCTGGTCAATATGTGTTTACCAACTTAATTGTTTGTATGCCTTTTTACATATATTTATGAATAAAGAGATGACGAGATAATATATATATATTAATTTATTTAAGCATGTCTATATAATATTGCACATTTATAAAAGTAGGAAATAAATAGTCATTCAGTAATGCAGATTTCTTTAGGCGTACATTGTAGTTTGGATAAACTGTAATTATTTTAAAATTAGAAATATTAAATATATTTAGAATTATTAAAAATACCTGATCAAGATTGAACTTTGGTTTTCCATCATCACCGCAAGCATCTTTGTATACAGCTATAATTATAGAAAAATAATATAATGATTGATAACAATAATATAAATAGGTTTAATAAATACTTAAATGGATAATATTACTAACCAAACATAGTCTTGAGTCTTATAACACATCTTAGATAATCATCAAAGTTCATTGTTCCATCTCTTCTAGCATATCTCATTACCAAAGTATTGAATGTTGCATTGCTTACAGTGAATCCTATCAGAATTATGTATCAATATTAAGTATTGGTATATTTAGATTATTATCAACGATTTTCCTAAAGAAATAAATAACACTTGCGAAATAGTGTAATTCGATTTTGTATACAATACACCTACAGCGCATATTTCACCTATATCGGGTTACTTTTAGGAACTATGTGTTGTTTATAAATATGTAAATTTGTATCAAACTATACACTTTTAAAATATAAAATATGTTTTTAAATTATTATTTATATGATGAAAAATAAGTGTTAATATATAACGAGACAATAGGATATATAGGTTTTAAATGCTATAAATATAAATATGTGGCGAGTAAAAGCTAATTTATATTGCATGTAGTTTAATAAACAATGGAAACCGTGCCGAACCTAAATATATGTCAGTGATTCAATACTACTGATAGCAGCAGCAGGTAGTAGTTATTAATTACATTGCATATATATGGAGTATTACATCTGCTAGGCAAAATCTTTATTATTGTGAAATATTTAAAAATTCAAAAAACTAAATATCACTGTATATATGAGAATGTGTGTGTGTGTGAATTCATAATATATCTAATATTAAAATGTATTTGTTAGTTTATATTTCATATATAATATAATGTATGTCTGATCTATATTATGGACATAACATGATCTATATTATGGACATAAACTGATCTATATTATGGATAGAAATTGATCTATATTATGGATATCTATAAATAAACTATTCCATAAATATGTCTGGTGCACAAATGGTGTACTTCTTATATAATAATACAAAGTCATCACTATATATACTTTGGTGCACTTAAAATATGTATTTTTATATTATATAATGAACCTGTAGATCTAAGTGCTTGTCTTAATTCGAAACTATTGAATGTTCCACTATTATCATTATCAAACTTCTTGAAAACAGCCTTCCATAGTTTTGTATCATTCCAGAGGCTTTTAAATTCGCCAAAGTCAAGTTTTCCTGATCTATCAGCCTGAAGCAGAAATAATTAATCATTTAAAATGTTTATAAATATAACATTTATATTCTATTTATAAACATGAATGTATAATACTAGTGCAAAGCCACAAATAATGAAATGAATAGTTTATTATAGAATAATTATATGATGATATTTAATTCTTGTTGTAATAATTTTTCTATAGTAATAATTTCTATGATATTATTTTTATTCTATTGCATTATAAAACATATAATCTCCATTAATAGATACTATTTACCCTATTATTAATTAATATAATACAAACATCCATAGTAGCCACCATTCCTCTGCAAGTATCTTCAGTGAAACCATCAAACTTGAACTCTAACAGAGTGATGTGAAGTAGTTAAATGATGGATATAGAATAGGCGTCGATATAAGCAAATCAAATTTGTTTTATTTAGCGAACACACACAATATGATTAATAAAAGAATATAATATATGGAATAAAAAAGTATGCATGCATTCATATATGGCTATATGTAATAGAAAATGCCGTTCTAATCGTAAAAATCTCATTAGCAAGCAGAAAATCATAAATAATAATTATTAAGATATAATAAATATAAACTATTTCTAGACTAATTAAGGATGATATTCAAACTGGGATGTATTAATAATGCTCAGAGAAGCATTAAAATAAAGAATTGATCCTGAAATAGCTCACCTGGCTTCGACTTTTCATTAACTTTATTATTTAAATATTAATAGTATAGTACAGTTATATATATAATTAAAAGAGAAAGAAACATTAATAATTTTGTAATACACATTAATATATTACGTTAGGTATGAAGATTCGAACAAAAAGAAATAATAATACAGTACATCGATATATACAAGCGTGCATATTATAGTTATGAAAATAAATAAATAATATAAAATTTAAATAATAAATATTCCTACAATAGATTTACAAAGGCCCTACAGACGAGCGCGCGCGTTAAAACAAACCTTTCTTGAGAGAGGTGTTCAGAATGTTCATCAATTCGTAGGCGTCGATTTCCTCGTCATCGCCTGCGAGTTTCATGAACGCGGCCTTGAGGTTGGCAGTCTCCGTGACATCATCTCCTACAGCCGTCTCCTTCGACTGGTGAACGAAGCGATTATGAATACGTGTTAACAACTTGTAGAGATAAACGTAGCAGGCGTAACAACATGCTCGCGAATGTTAAATTATATATTAATCGGTATTGTCGCGAGTTTAACGCCTGCACCCGTGACAAAGCATTACTCCTGTAAGAATGATAACGCGCGAAATAAACTTCAGTATCAAGCCGCTACCTCAAAATAAGAAATCTCTTTTGCTACCGATTATTAACTAGAATTCCGCTTTGAATGGTTAATGTTACAGTCTACGTATGTTTATTGATTAGTGTTTCATGCCGTACACCATTGTTAATACGTATATTAGTTAGCATTCATTAGTAGGCCATGTGATCATCGACTAAAAGCGTGCGGCGAAATCAATCAAGCGCGAACGCGTCAATTACGAAGGCTAATGTTGAGATCGACGGTAATCTGTAAATCCATAGCGAATAACGGTAGTGATCAAGATTTAATTATTAACTAGGAACGACTGAACTTCTAAATGTTAAAGTTTATGTTTAGAGGTTAGAAGTGTTGGAAAGGTGTATTGATAAGCGTCACTCGTAAGTGAAATCTACGAAAAGGCTTCCTTCGGTTAGGCTAGGAAAGGTGTGTAAAGCGTCACTTTTAAACACGCCCCCTTTCCTCCGGTCACTCGATATTTACCATGCTGATGATAAATTCGTCGTAGGGTTCAGCGTCCTACAGATAGTGGCGTGATTAAGGGTATGAGTGAAGGCTAGTGAAGGCTAGTGGTGCTAAGAACAATGCAGCTATATAGGAATACCAGTAATCTCGTATCAGGTGATCTATGACCACTAAGTAATCTCGGACGACTTATTATATTAAGTTTATTTCATAATTATTCAATTCTTATTCGAATATTTGTAATTTAATTATTGAATACAGATTCCAAATGTAATATATAAATGTGTATATATATAATGACTATAGAGTATAATCTAAAAAGGTTAATATAACTTTAATATCACATTTATATAGCATACTTATAAAATAAATTATATTTAATAAGTCGTCCTATATTACTTCATCCGAAATTATAGGCTACCCTATATAGTGCATTTTTATGCTATTGGATAGGTACGTGAGTGTGTGCAGATAGATAGATAGAAATACTCAACTAAGGGTTAGTTACTCGCTTGCGGTTAGATTAATAATTAGAAATCTTACTTAATGATTATTTCCTGTAAAAAATTGATTATTTTAACGAATAACAAAACGAAATAACGAATATTATAAATGAAACGTAACGTTTATATTAATAATGAAATAAAGCATCAATACTAATAACCTATAATAGTTTAATCTTTAATGTAGTGTCAATTTATACAAAAATGCGTAATAATATTAATATTTCAAAGATATAAAATTAGTGTTCGTAATAAATGACATGAATTCCTGAAATAAACGTATTACTAAAAACATGAAGAAATTGTTATAAATAATCTGCATAATGATTGACAAACTATACAACCATATATATTTGTTATACGATCGAATATATAGAATAATATTTGGAAATATCGACCTAATAATTTATATTTTAGATTAATTAAAATATATATGTGTGAACAATTTTTAATAATAAGTTAGAAATTATATAATATTTTTATAATTTTATAATCTTATTAATCATAGTTTTGTTTGAAAAAATAAAATATTCTTTAAAGCATGTAAATCCTACTAAAGAATGTAAAAGATATATATATATATATATATAGATATATATATACTATTTGAATAGTGGTGTAATTAATAAATGTTTTTGTATACATCTAAAATTATAATCCTAGTCCACATCGCAACTTCACATCTTATAATGATGTCAACATCGCCATCAGTACATCAGTATACAAACTAGGTACCGAGGTGTTACGTTGCTGCACATATTCGATGTGCATGATATCCACGATGATTCGCGTAAGAAATCGATTATAATTGTTAACGTAAAATATCGATGCTTTACTTTGAAACTAATAACAATGAAATAAATTGTGAAACAATGAAATAACGAGGGAATTGATATCGTAAAAATAACATCGCAACGAGTAAATCAATATTATAATAACAATGAAATCAACATAATAACAATGGTATCAACATAATAATAACAATGAACGTAACGAGTGGAACATGTACCAATAGTTTATCGTACTCTTCAATGTAGTAGTGGGTGCTGCGGCGGCGGGCGTTGTACGTAGTCTTCACGTCGGCGGGGGGGTTGCAGCTCACCAGGCCGAAGAATATGTCGCTAATGTACTCCTTAAGTGGGCGGGGCATACACGCGTGTGTGGGCGTGACGACGGGTTAGTGGTGGTGAGTCTAGTTAGTCTACGGCGTAATTAATTTTACGAATCGCGAACGACGAAAATTAATTACGCGAATCTACGTGCGATTGATGGTGCTACTACGAATGCAGGTATTCGACGTTATGCATACACTGATTATAGAATAACAATGTTATGCATACATTGACTATAGAATACCAACGTTATTTATACACTGATTATAGAATAATAAGGTTATGCTTCCACTGATTATGGAATACCAACGTTAGTATCCACTGACTATAGAATAATAAGGTTACGCATCCACTGATTATGGAATAACTACCAACTGCGCGGTCGACTAACCTTTTTAGCGATAGACGTAGCTTCGTCAATTTCTCTGCGGAGTGAATTGAGTTAATGCGTGTATAGGTGAGAGGAATTAATGGTTTCTACGTCGTAACTTATGTAGATTATATAATTAAATATTCAGAATATCGTAATTAGAATTTGAATGACGAGTGAATATTATTTATAAAAATATTTATATAATCTAAATAAATTGAAAACTATACATTGTATAGAACTTGTACAGATATGTTATTTCTTATAATTGCTGAATAATAATTGTACAATATTGATACAGGTAGAATACAATAGAGTTATAACAGAGTTCAGATGTGTATTTCACTTACTCGGAGGTGTTTGGCTTTTCCGAAAACAATCGTAACAGAAAATCGGCTTCTTCACCAGGTTCAAAGGTCGTAGGAACGATACAGTAATGACCGGGAGGTAGTTTATGTCGTCCGCAAACCTATATCGTTTAATGACTTATAAAACTTATGAAGAATACATTATTATTTAACTATCTTAGGAGTGAAGACGACTAATTTAATAATAATTATGTAACAGTTATATTATACAGTTATATAATTATCATTTAGATATCATAACTAATCATTCTTAAGAGGATATTTAAGATAATATAATATACAGAGAGTATAGTAATATTGTTTTATAATATTTGTCAATACATATATGTATTGAAAAATGTTATAAAAAATTAAAATATAAATTTATATATATATATATATATATATCAAATTTATATTTTAATTTTTCATACAATTAAGATAGTTCAATTAATATACTTTAATCTTCTTTAATTAATATTTCTTTCCTTTTGAATATAAAAAAAAGTATATTAGGTTAAACCACCATTACTGAATAGATGATATCAATTGTTCTAATATAACATATTTAAATAACCATCTTTATAATCGAATATAATGTCATATATTAGATATTAAATATATTATTATAACATATTTTTTGTAATATTTAGATAATTGTATTATCAATATCAATACAAAATAATAAAATATTAATAAAAATTATAATATTATTGGATATTTTTTTTTACAATAAAATATATTTTTTTGAAATAATTCAATATAATATTTCCAGAAATTATGTTAAAAATAATAATAATAAATCAAGTATATCAATTTATAGGAGAATATCTAATATGGCCCTCGTTTGTTTTGATTACAATTGCAGAGGTCAAATTTAAATATTTTACTCGTAACGTTGTATACTTTAAAATTATAATAACAACTAATTTATATATATCTAATAATTAATACTACATGTGTAAGTTTATAATGTTATTAATGAGATTTTCAAATATCGAAACGAGTATTTTTAATTTGACCTTATATATCGTAATCAAAACAAACCAGGACCATATTCGCTATATGCCATTATACAAATGTACGATATTATCAATAAATTAATTAAAACTATATTATTTTGGCCATAAGTTATCATATGAAAATAGATCAAATGAAATTAAATATTTATATAATTCAATTTAAGCTTAAATGTGTAAAAATATATAGAAAATGATTATATTATATTAATAAATATGTAATAATAAAACTGAAATACCAAATTGATCATTGTTACATAAAACAGTGACAAAATAGATTATGAACATGTTTACCCTTATATAATATCTAAATATGAATGATTCATTTTAAAAATAGTTATTATAATAAGTAATAATAGAATACCAAATGTTCATCAAACAAAATAATTATATAATGGATTTTGGTCGATAAATTATTCATATCATAATAAAACAAGGTTAATATATTAATAGCTTGCGAGAGAGAGGGAGAGAGAGATAGATAGAGAAATAGAGAGAGAAAGCGTAAGAAAGAGAGTGAGAGAGAGTGAGAGAGAGATGATGATATGTCTAACTTCTCTAAGGTTAATGAAGGCGGGTGCTTTAGCTACAGAAGCGTTGTACTTAAAGAACTGAAGGTCAAGGGGTCCACAGTTAGGATCCTTCAACTGTAAATAGGGGGCATGTATTAGGTCATATCTTTAGAGGTAATATGGGGCTGGGTATAATTTTGTATCATATTTATAATTATAGATTAAAATATTATTGGTTTAATTAAAATGTACACCAGTATTTATGAATATGTATATGTATATACATAAAAATATACAATATATATATATATATTTATATTATAACAATATTTATGAATATGTATATGTATATACATAAAAATATATATATATATATATATATATATATATATATATATTTATATTATAACTTTTATATATATGAAAATATATAATCAATTAAGAATTATGTTATCTTATATTGTTTATAATGATTCAATAATTATTTTCATGAATATACAGAATAAACTTTATAAAATTCAAGTATATTAAATAAACACGTGTTTACCCTAAATAATAGTCTATCGTATATAAACATATATGGATAAACAATGATAAAGTTAGGATTGACCTTATATATATATATATATTAAATTATCCCTACATTATTCTTATAATGATCATCGATACTTTGTAATAGGCTAGATCGTTATCGAGATCACTACTGTGATCGTTATCGTATCGGCTTTAAATAAAGGATTGTGATCATTAGAATTGTGATCGCCGGTAAAAGATCTTAATAATGATCGCGATCACAGATTACGTAAAAAAGGATCTATGCTCATCACTGTTTATAGGTAAACTTACTTATATACCTACTAATCTTATAATTTACGTTATGTTAAATACAGTATAAATATTATAAGTTAAATACAGTATAAATACCCATAGTAAGCTTATAAATAACCTTAAATTAATATATAAACATATATTAATATTATAAATGAAATGTATTAATCATAGAAATATCGCTATTTTAGATCGCAAAAATTACTATAAAACATAATAAACATGGTTATTAGTCACCTTATAGATACAATACCCGATTGTAAGTAATGAGACGCCCTCTTTACGCTTCTTCCTGCGATCTTTCTGCATGAGCGCCACAATCAGGGTGCCGCAGTTGTCCTGATCACCCTCATCGGGGTCCACAACATGTACCCGGTATTGGGGGTTAGTCCAGAAAGTTTCTGTGTGAACGGCGATCATATTATTATATTTGCCTAATTTATAATCATTAATATTAATACTATTATAGTTAGTATTATTATTATGATTAGGGATACAATTATTCTACTATTAGTGTATAAGGATAACAGAGTAATGAGGATTATTCCAGAACGTTCTACGAGCAATAAATCAGTGTCAGTGATAACTATAGCAGGCATCCATACACGTGTGAAGGGATGTGATGTGATGTGATAGGCAGTGTTGGGCAATCATTAAATCTAATCTACACTCGCACTAGCTCTATATATACTTTATATATAGCACTTGCACTTGTACTTTACATTACATTAATTGTATTTGCTGATTTTCTGCCGCATTTAATTCAGAACTTGTACTCTAAAATCCAATAGTACTGTCAGTTGCAGCACTATGGTGCTATAGTGTGGCTGCGCTGCCCAATAATGATGATAGGCAGTTGTTTACTGTACAATATACACTGTACATTGTACACTGTATATGCGATTATGTGTATATGTATTAACATCGTAGAATATCTGCACACATGATTCAGTGATAATGAAACGTTATAGCTGAACACTTGATGGCGATATTGCTCTGAACAACCTACGCGTACTAACAACGAGTATCCAGAACTAACATCCCTCTATTGATTATAGACATTGCGAAAGCATTTACGATCGGAATATAGTATGCATAGCCTATTTGTGTAATAATAGCATTTATTATTAACAGTATAACAACGTAATAAATTACATATATTAATCAGAAATAATTAGGCGAGTAAATAACATATGTTTTTATTCTTCAATTATCACCTACTACATAATATTAGGTATGGTGAAATAAATATAGTCATTTTTAATATTGAATATATATATATATATATATATAACCTATTATTAACTATATACAGTGAAACCTCTCTATAGAAACTGGTTTTTTCAATAATTTTTTTCTTATAGAGAGGTTTTTACATTTCCAATAATTTTAAGAATTAATTTATAATTAAAAATGCATTATATAACCTATAGGTTGGGTTTGGGTTTTATATATATAGTATATTTATTTATTTAAAAGTAGAAATCAAAAGAATAGTTTAGAAATATAATAAATTTCATAATATAATAAATTTCATTATCAATAAATTTAAGGATATAATAACATTTATTAATTAATTTAATAAATTCAAGGATAAAAATAACATATATTAATTAATTTTAATTCACTTTTAGCTATTTATGTAATATAAAATATTTCTTAGATTAAGTGGTGATCACAGAACAATATAAGAAACAAAAATATCTTATATAATAAAATTATAGTATAGAAAATTATTAATTAATTTCTATAATTGTTATCAATATACAATACTTCTCTAATTTTTTATATTTTGTATACAATAAGTTTCTTATAAAGAGGTGTTTCTTATATAAGATTTTCTTATAAAGAGGTTTTTTAATGTGGAAAAGGTTGAATTCCAACTAAATATGTGAAAAATGTTCTTATAAGAGGTTTTTCTTATAGAGAGGTTTCACTGTATATATATATATATATATATATATATATATATATATATATATATATATATATTAACTATATCAATTTTAGAAACATCTTAAATAATTTGTATAGAATTTATTAACCATAAATTTACAATATTAATCTGATATTTACCATGATATAATTTTCAATCATATTTAACTTTTATTTATGATTAATAACTTTTATTAATTATTATTTACACAATTTAATATTACTCGCATAATTTAAAACATCTCAGCTCTCAGCCCCCCGCGTATGAAAACCTCGAGTAACGCACGCCGCACGTAACACGTAGAGATACACACACATGAGATAACAACACACACACACACCAGTCTCACTAACCGAGGAAGTTCCTGCAACCACCGGCGTTGACGTGTTTCTTCCACGAGCCGATCTGATTGGTCTGCTCCCATTTCTTCTTCGGTACGTTTTCGCAGTCGATCGAGTCGACCGTCGTGATGGACGCCGACGACATGGAATCCGGGCCGAGGTTGCAGATCTCCAGCTTCTGGAAGTTCTTAGTGAAGTCTTTGAATGACATCCTGACGTGGTGAAAGTGATTAACAATAGGCCGCTATGAGCAGATTTAGATGTTATTACGTTGTATTTGTACTTTATTGTCGATCCATGTATATTATAGATATAAGATATTATAGATATATTAAGATTATATTAGCACTCGCTTAAGATTATATTCGTAAATTAAAATAATATTTTGAATATATGTATATTATGTTTTTAAATATTATTTTATAAAATAACTTATATATAAGAAATTTATATTAAACATATAAAAGTAACAAAAGTTAGATTAACATTTTCATTAGAACATAAGATTATTGTTATATGAAGTTATGAATTAAAGAAACTATTAGCAAACCAAAACTCTCCATCATCAGTGAAAGTTAATCCGATTCGCAATCTTTCTTCCTCCGAAATAAATTTCCATTCTGGAGATCTGTATAAAGGGTCGTTTTATGTAAAAAATACATAATTGGGATTATATTGTTTTGTAATTAAAAAAGAATTATTATTATGGCATTTTATAATGAAATCAATCAAAGTCCGACGAGAAATTATCCTAAATAAATTACACCGTAATTTACCATCATACCGATTATACAAGTATACTTTAAGTTGCTAGCTTTACAATACACTAAAATCTCTTATAATAGATATAGAAATCTACGAGATGCGCGGTAATCTACAAGGTTACGCGGACACCCTTCAGGATGCTAACTTATCACTCCAGGCTCCCTTCCATTCGCAGTCGTTTCCCCATGGATTACGAATTCTCAGCATCGGTATTTTACCGGTTTTGTTATTCGTCGAAACTTCAACCTGTCGTAGTGATGTGGTCGGCGTAATAGCACGCAAAGACAGTAGAATCGATAACGAATGAAGTATAACGATGTAACAGAAACGCGTGCTGAATGAACATAATGCGCCGAGGTAACGCTCGCTCATAACAAACGGTAAACTTCATTCAAACCATTCCGTGAGGTATGCGATTAATTTTGATTTTCATCTTAGCCTTAAACGTAATTATTGGGTTAGGTTATTAGTAGGTAAATATCACTCCGTGGTATTTATGAATAATAATCGATAGTTGTACATGGTACATTAGTTAGTAAGTCAATCAATGAATCAATTTGTAGTGTTATTAATGCTTACAAGTATAGATATTTATTATAAATATAAATATTTAAGTCATTATTTTTATAAATGAATAGCATATATTATTATTCTATTTCATTATAATTTAGTGTTTATTTTTGTATTTGTATTTTAATTATTTATAGTTAAATTGTCTCTAATAGACCATTAATTAATAATGTGATGCTTTTAGCTAAATTAATTTATGAAATATAATTTATTATTTGACCATTATAGCAACATTTTTATTTGTGAATATTATTTCCGTAGTTATACAAAATTAATAACGGAATATTGTAGTATATTATCTTACGTACTAAACTTATTTATAAATATTATTAAAGTAACTAAATTAATGTAAGTAATTATCAATAGAGCCTAGAATATTGTCTAATTGTCCCACCCATGTCCTTTACACGGGCTAGCGGTGGGTAGGCTAACCATCTTAACGCAGGTGATACTGTAGGCGTGTCCTATGATTAATCCATTCGATAACTCCGCCTCCATTTCACCTGGCCGCGCCTGTAGTGCATTACGTATGATGTTATATTGTAAGTTGTAATTAATCTGGAGAACTCATTAATTTAGTAATTCAATATTAATTAATTGCAAATATTGACCTTATATTGTGGTTTAGCTATAGCATATAATTAATCAATATTTTTGATACAGAAATATATATAGAAATTAGGCAATATATTGATTAAAATGAATCAATATAAATATGAAGTTATGCAATGTATATTTCAATGATGTATAACATTTAAAAGTAATTATTGAGATAAATGTATAGCTTAGGCTATATAATAATAATAATAATAATACTAATAATAATAATAATAATAATAATAATAATAATAATAATAATAATAATAATAATAATAATAATAATAATAATAATAATAATAATAATAATAATAATAATAATAATAATAATAATAATAATAATAATAATAATAATAATAATAATAATAATAATAATAATAATAATAATAATAATAATAATAATAATAATAATAATAATAATAATAATAATAATACTAACAGTAATCAATTATTAGAATTTTTTTGTTTATATGAATATAAATAAAAAATTCAATATTATTTTACATATAAAAATCTTCAAATTAAGATGTAAATCTTTAATATTTTTGTTGCAAGTAAATATGATTTACATATATGTTACATTATCAGAAATAGGAGAACTAAGGGAGATTAAAAGGAATAGGGGTGAGTGAGTAGTAAGGAAAACATTATATATTATTATTAATAAATATTATTTGCTATATATACATAGTATGTATGTATTAGATTCTATTATAAAATAAAAGTATTCAATCAATCACTTCTAAGTGTGGAGGAAGAGAATGGTAAGGAAGGTGACAGATAAGCGATGGGTAGATAAGAGAACCTCGATGGAACATCCGAGCAGTGATTGCCTGTGATAGGCATGCTTCATAATCTGCCAGATGTTGTTAGGGATCGCGTTACGGAAGTCAAACACCTCGGTTACCCCGCCGGTGAAATCTTCCATAGCTTCACTGGTGGCGCCACCTTTCAATGCTTCGTAGGATCCCACTAATCTGAGGCGCGCAATAAATAGTATTATAAACTGTATTATAAAGGGTATTCAGATATATCAGGTAAAATGTATGCATTATTAATGTGAAAATATTATATTAACAGATATTTTATAATATATAAATAATAAGAATAATAATAATAATAGTAGTTATTATTTCTGTGACGTTTATACTATGTAAATAAAAATAATAAAAATAATATTTACATCTAAAGGGCTTCATATTATGTACATATAAATATTAACTATAACCTATATATGCTATTAAATAAATTACTTAGGGAATATAAAATATAAAGAGAGATTGATATAATGGAGTTTAACAAATTTAACAAATATCAGCAGTATGTAAGATAATAATAATGTTTACTGAGAAATAAAAGTTCTAATAGTTTGAATCAAATTTTATATTTAAATATTAAGTATCTAATACTTAATAAATAGATTATGTAACATACAATTGTATCTTATCAGACAGCGATTAACAATGAACACTATTATAATTATCAATTAAATATTTAGGAAAACAACTAGTTCCATTTATAATTATGTATTAATATAATTTGAGTCTATTTAGTTTAATTAGGAAAAATCTATTTCTTTTGTGTAATTATTTATATTATAAATTCATTTTAATATCAATAAAATAAATATATGCCTATTATATGATTATAATATAATAAACGAGAAAATTAAATTTTTATTTAAATTTACGATTCTGAAAATTAAGAAGTTTATTGGAAATATTGTATAGAATAGAGGAGAAACTATTGTTTATAGATTGACCGCTAAATACCCATGGCCAGTACAATATAGTTGACCATTTCAATAGAAACAAGCCGATATAAGTTTTAAAGCCTGGCTCATTCATTGCACAGGATTATTGTTTGTTATTAGCAATTAGTAATTAGAAACGTACTAGTGGTGCTAATTAATATGAGTTCACAAATACCGGTCAATTAGGTACGCTTTAGAAGGGGTAACCTAAACTGAAGTGTTTGCCTCGCTGGTAATGTCGTTATTGTTATAAAGAATGATATATAATAGGTAATAATATTATATATACTTCATTTATTATCATTGCTATTAATTATTAATACTATAACTAATATTAGTTGAGTGAATGATATTAATACTCTTATAGTTATTTTCATTATAATTAGACCTCAATTACACTATTATATATATATAGACTATGACATCTGCGGTTGGGGATGCGGTGAGTGACAGGTGGGGGGCGTGTCTAACTTAGCGTAGGCCTTCTCGAGCAGCGAGGTCCAGAACTCCTCGTTCTGAGCCGAGTGCATGAACACAAGTTTGCCGTTGTAGGTGGGCAGCCGATCGTCCACAATGATCTCGACCCATTCGCCGTACTGCCAGAAGTTGAAGCGAACCATTCCACAGTAACCCTGTGTATCAGCGTGAGCGAGGGTGTTAAGCTAGTAAACTAACACCTATTCAGGTATCAGTTAATCTATATACGTATTAATTAATCTATCATATAATATATATTTATTGATATTATATACCATATTCATTAAATACTATTTTAATATATCAATCTATTAGTAATTCATCCATTAATCAATCGAATAATCAGTTAATTAATTGTGTAATCAATATATAAATTTATTCTTTTAATGAATTACGATAAGGAGTTAATGAAAGATAATTTAATTTCGCAATGTAGATGTATAAATACCTAAGTGCTGTTGCAAGCTAAGAAATATGGAGCATAAAGTCAGAACTCAGGACACACACACACACATATACCCTCACAAACCCTCACACATACACACACACATACATTCATGCACACATACACACACACACACATATATAAACACACACACATACATTCATGCACACATACACACACACTCACACTCACACACACACACACACACACACTCGTACCTGTTTGGGGTCGAGACTCTGATCCGGGGGCACAACGCGATGAAGCAGATCTTTGTGACCGCACAGAGATGAGACGGCAGCCAATAGCCAACAGTCTCCTGTAGTGGTTGGTAGTTAGTGTATCGCTCAATATGGGGTGATCAGCAGGGGTTAGGGGAGATAGATAGTGGTGGAGGGCGGGGGATTTGGTGTTCAATATATTAGTGGATTTTTATTTATGCAAATATATATCTCAAATATCTAAAGTTGAAATATTTTTAAAATAATTAAAATGATAATATATGCTATTGAAATAAATAATCAATAACACAAAATAAAGAAATAAAATAATTTAAATTTACAGTCAAATTTATCATAGTTAAATTAATGTATTAATTCTGAATATTTAGTATATAGAGATGATATTATATATGTATTATATTTATATTATACATATGTATGATATATATTAAATATGTATATGGGAGATACAAATATTCAACACATTTAGAAGAACTTATTATTTAAGAACTATCAAATTGGTTGAATTTTTAAAACTTTTATAATACTTTTACGACACACATATTTATATACAAAATATGCTTTGATAGTAGTTATGTCTGTATGTCTCTATGTACCTAATTCTCCTTGTTTCACATCAAATCGACTAGCCCCTCCCACGAATAACTTGGGATTCTTGCATATCTCCTGTAGTAATAAAATATTTAATAGTAAATAGTTTCATTAATGAATTTTATATGAATAAGTAAAATGAGTAGTAAAATGATAATTTCAAGATTTACTGAGAAGTTCATTTGAATAATAAAACTTATTACAATACATTTATCAAGGTAAATTTCATTTGTATCCAAACAGTTTATTAAAGCAGTAATTATACAGAAAGTGAACTAATAGATGAACATCCATATATAATTACTAGATGGAGATTTTTGAGAACAACATTTAGACAAGGAAGAATATAAAAGAAATGAAATTAACAAAAAGTGGCATATTCTATCATTACGAGAGGAGTGGAGAAGATCATGTGTTAATCTTACATTCAGTATTCTTGTTTACTCATTAATTACAATACAGATTTTAAATCTTATTACACATTTAATAAAACAAATCTATTATTTGATGACTAGTCTTTAAAGGTGTTTAATTTGATTTTATCCAGAGAAAAAGGTGAAACCATCACGTATTTAATTATTTAAAAGTCTAATCAATCTGGTATATTATTATACAAGATAACAAAATAATTAATTACATTAATTACATTAATCTATTATGATGTAAGAGATATTTTATACTTATTATATAATAATTATTTTTATATTAAAAAATAATGAGTTTTTAAAATTATTAAACAATATATATATATATAATCATAGAAATAGAGGTGCATTTCTTGTTCAATTCAATGCCCTCATAACTACCAGTGTAAGTTATATAGAACAAGTATCACTATTATGAACAGGTATTTCTGGTATTATTAAAGTTATTTAACAATAACAAAAACTAGTAATATGCATAATAGTTTCTGTGGTGCAGAGTGCATGTAAAGTAAGGGTAACACTATTATAATTAGATCAGGTATTGTTCTAGGAAAAATGTCTACCTACTTAAT
>OZ025241.1:55006871-55129371 GCA_964019155.1 Osedax fenrisi | reverse complement strand
ACAGTGTGTACATTGTCATTATACAGTGTGTACATTGTCATTATACAGTGTGTACACTGTCATTATACAGTGTGTACACTGTCATTATACAGTGTGAATATTGTCATTATACAGTGTGTACACTGTCATTATACAGTGTGAATATTGTGATTGTACAGTGTGTACATTGTCATTATACAGTGTGTACATTGTCATTATACAGTGTGTACATTGTCATTATACAGTGTGTACACTGTCATTATACAGTGTGAATATTGTGATTGTACAGTGTGTACATTGTCATTATACAGTGTGTACATTGTCATTATACAGTGTGTACATTGTCATTATACAGTGTGTACATTGTCATTATACAGTGTGTACATTGTCATTATACAGTGTGTACATTGTCATTATACAGTGTGTACATTGTCATTATACAGTGTGTACACTGTCATTATACAGTGTGTACATTGTCATTATACAGTGTGTACATTGTCATTATACAGTGTGTACACTGTCATTATACAGTGTGTACACTGTCATTATACAGTGTGAATATTGTCATTATACATTGTGTACACTGTCATTATACAGTGTGAATATTGTGATTGTACAGTGTGTACATTGTCATTATACAGTGTGTACATTGTCATTATACAGTGTGTACATTGTCATTATACAGTGTGTACATTGTCATTATACAGTGTGTACATTGTCATAATACAGTGTATACATTGTCATTATACAGTGTGTACACTGTCATTATACAGTGTGTACATTGTCATTATACAGTGTGTACATTGTCATTGTACAGTGTGTACACTGTCATTATACAGTGTGTACACTGTCATTATACAGTGTGAATATTGTCATTATACAGTGTGTACACTGTCATTATACAGTGTGAATATTGTGATTGTACAGTGTGTACATTGTCATTATACAGTGTGTACATTGTCATTATACAGTGTGTACATTGTCATTATACAGTGTGTACACTGTCATTATACAGTGTGTACACTGTCATTATACAGTGTGAATATTGTCATTATACAGTGTGTACACTGTCATTATACAGTGTGAATATTGTGATTGTACAGTGTGTACATTGTCATTATACAGTGTGTACATTGTCATTATACAGTGTGTACATTGTCATTATACAGTGTGTACATTGTCATTATACAGTGTGTACACTGTCATTATACAGTGTGTACATTGTCATTATACAGTGTGTACATTGTCATTATACAGTGTGTACATTGTCATTATACAGTGTGTACATTGTGATTATACAGTGTGTACATTGTCATTATACAGTGTGTACACTGTCATTATACAGTGTGTACATTGTCATTATACAGTGTGTACATTGTCATTATACAGTGTGTACACTGTCATTATACAGTGTGTACACTGTCATTATACAGTGTGAATATTGTCATTATACAGTGTGTACATTGTCATTATACAGTGTGTACATTGTCATTATACAGTGTGTACATTGTCATTATACAGTGTGTACACTGTCATTATACAGTGTGTACATTGTCATTATACAGTGTGTACATTGTCATTATACAGTGTGTACATTGTCATTATACAGTGTGTACACTGTCATTATACAGTGTGTACATTGTCATTATACAGTGTGTACATTGTCATTATACAGTGTGTACACTGTCATTATACAGTGTGTACACTGTCATTATACAGTGTGAATATTGTCATTATACAGTGTGTACACTGTCATTATACAGTGTGAATATTGTGATTGTACAGTGTGTACATTGTCATTATACAGTGTGTACATTGTCATTATACAGTGTGTACATTGTCATTATACAGTGTGTACATTGTCATTATACAGTGTGTACATTGTCATAATACAGTGTATACATTGTCATTATACAGTGTGTACACTGTCATTATACAGTGTGTACATTGTCATTATACAGTGTGTACATTGTCATTGTACAGTGTGTACACTGTCATTATACAGTGTGTACACTGTCATTATACAGTGTGAATATTGTCATTATACAGTGTGTACACTGTCATTATACAGTGTGAATATTGTGATTGTACAGTGTGTACATTGTCATTATACAGTGTGTACATTGTCATTATACAGTGTGTACATTGTCATTATACAGTGTGTACATTGTGATTGTACACATTATTCATACACACGTCACGCTAAGCCGCACAAACCCCAGCTACCGACTGATGTGATTAGAATGCCGAGGTCTATGAGAAAGATGAGAGAGGCTGGGCATGTTTATTTACAAGATTATAATGTATGACAAGTAAAAGTGAATTATCATTTATAAGATACAATAATATTAGTAATAATATTTGTTTATCGAATCACGTATGAATAATCAATACCTACCGAGGATCCCCTAAACATAAATAATACTTGTAGACGCATAGGGTTATATAGAATAGAGTGGTACCACTTTACGTAAACAAGGTATCTGACATGCGGAAAGCGTTGATATAAATTGGTCTGAGCAAGATAGCGGATTTGATCTAGTAAAATATTATATTTTTCATAATAATCATTTATATGATGTATATATCATGTATATATATATATATATATATATATATATATATATATATATATATATATACTTATATCTCTCTAGCTCTAACGTGATTGACTACAACAGGGGAAAATCGTTACTAAAAGTGCTACAAATATTGAGCATCTTTAAGATCCATGTGTTATATTTATAAATCAAGGAAAATAATTAAAATATCAAAACCCATATACATATATGTATTATAATATATATTACCTAAATATAAACATAAACATGTTAATTATTTACATATAATACATTACTATAAATTGTATAAATATTGTTTGTAAAATAATAATAAATAACATAATATAATGTTCGAATTTTATTTGAATATTTTATCTGACCGAGATAGCTGCTTTTTATTTCCGTTCTCCGCATTGTCTTACAGTATCAGGCATAGCGTATTATCACTCTATTATCTCTAGCTCTAATATATCTATTATCTCTAATATATCTGTATGTTTGTAGGTAACAACATGTACCCGTGTACAATGTTATAAATAATTGTGAATAGCTAGAGGACATACGACAAAGATAAGTAACTTTTTACACGACATAGATAAGTAAATGTGTTGTATGTGTATTATAGCTTAGTTTTTAACAAATAATAGAGAAAAAACAAGAACTATGATTACTTTAAAAAGATAGTGGAAGTGATTTAGTAAAGGCATGGACAGATAGGCGGAAAGGGTATAGAGAGGCGGAAAGGGTATAGAGAGGCGGAAAGGGAGGATCACCCGTATGATAGATACATGGGTGATGCACTAATTATGTACTGTAAATGTTAGCATGTAATAGCATTATTTATATTAACATATAATATGTATACATGCGCTCGTGTGTGCGTGTGTGTGTGTGCATGTGTATGTGTGTGCGAGGGCATGTGTTAGTTAATGCGAGGGGGTGTGTGTTCGTATGTTAGTAATCACGCTAAACAAACACACACAAACACACACACACACACACACATACACACACACACACATATATATAGTAAATTATATAAGAAAGCAAACAAATCCCATACGATAATAGTATGGTACTAAATAGCTTATTACATAACAAATATAGCGATATACTGTGTATATTATACACCGTATATATGAACATATATCTGGGAATTCCAGGAATACACATGTTAAAACAATTAACATTTCATAACACAGAAATACATTATTACACACACTGGTGTACTATATCCAGTTACACAATACTGTATAGGACGTGTCGGTATGTCCTTCTCGTTATTACGTAATACATGTACTAATAATAACACTTCCCCTAGCGAATACAAACTGAATCTGATACCTAGAATTGCACGTGTTTCAAGATGTTCATATTAATAATACGTAGTTCACGATATACATTATATTAGAACCATACATTATTAATAGGATTCGTTCTCTAATGTATTAGCAAATCGCTTTGGTATTAGTATAATATATATATATATATATATATATATATATAAGTATAATAGTAATATATTACTAGGATTATTAAAGGCAATTGTGCATAATTGTGCTAATCAAGCAACTGTGTATTTATACTGAGAATTCATACGAATAACACTATAGTAGTGAGTATTGCTATTTACACCTGTGTATATCATGTGTATATATCATAGTTAGTATTGCACATACACACATGCGCACACACATACGTTAACACCTGCCTTATTAGCATTATATATATAGATAGATATCTATAGATACACTATTAGGTGGTATATTTGGAACGTATTATAGACTTGCACTGCAGGAGTATACTCCACATATAGTTTACACTATATGACCTATGACCTTCTAGGTAACCTGGTTCTGCCTCCTAGTGGTACGACCTAAACGTATACACACATGCGCATCACGTCTATTATAGTCAATAGCAAGCGTAAGGTCATAGGAATCTCATATACCATACAATATATAATATGTGTAATGTTCTAGAACGTTCTAGGACGACGGCAATTTTATTGTATACTATTCGACAGCGTAGTGTAATAATAGTGTGTGCTTTACTGTGGTTTAACGAAATGTAGGTTACATACGACATTCTTACTAGCTACATATGTCGTACATGTTATCCTCTTCGACATATCACCGGTAAAGTATGAAGAGGAGGAGGAGGAGGAGGAGGAGGAGGAGGAGGAGGAGGATGAGGAGATTAAGTAGAATGTAAAGATGAAGATGAAGCACTTATTAGCCTCTATAGAGGAGGATGAGACGAATATAACTGTATATACCTATAGGTATATATATATATGCATATGCATATATACTATATATAGTAATACCTCATATATCTCTAGATTATTATCGTAGATATGACTATGGGTAACTAGATACTCGATGCGACGATATTCGATAGCTAGGTCACGTGTATACATTACTACATCATGTGATGTTACGTAACAGTGCCGTGATCACGTGACACTAGCGTGACGTAATCGCATTACGTAACGTCACGAGTACGGTCGCTATTAGCAACTAACACACGCATATGTCATCTTAGATCTGCGTATGTGATATGAAGTGACGATATGTTGAAATCCATATAATATATATATATATATATATATATATATATAAAATAATAATAATAATAATAATAATAATAACATCAGATTTGGCATAAAGCCTGGGTGAATGAAAAAGCATGGCTTGTCAAGTCTTTCACCCATTACGATCGTATATATATATATACATATATAGTATATATTATATACATATATATATATATACGTCTACATATATAGCTGAATACAGTATGAATTCTGGGCAATCGTTCTCTGATTACGAAATAGCACTACACTATACTGACTACTATAGTAGTATATATACTGAACACTAGTGTATACACTATACTGATGCATATGCGGAGATGAAAACTGTCCGTCAGCATCTTCTTCTATTGTTCACCAGTGAGAGAGGCTGGGGAGGGGGCGTTATCGATATTAACACGTGACATCTAGCAGTAAACATGTCACAACGATATAGGAGATGCAAACGATGCGTTTTATTTAATAAATATTTATACGATAAACAATATTGCGAATGAAATTATAATTATTAATATAAATAATAATAACAAGAAATACGAGCATCGCGTGCACTAGAGTGGATAGTTTACTTGTTTCAGTGTTACACTGAATGTAACAAACAACTCGTGTGGGTTGTCAACATGGTGGATATCGGATACATTAGGACGTATGTAACATAATATGTACTGTACACGCCGTGTGTAGTGTGATACCCATACTTTGATTGTAGTTAATGTACTTGTTTGTTTACACACATTACACAGATTTTGTCTGCACTCACGAAAAACTGTATGGCATCTGGAGAAGATATTATTTATAAATAAATACATCAACTATAGTTAAACTATCGTCAACTATACACATATATGTTATATCCCTAGGTAAAACAGCTACCTCCATTTTTATAATAGAAATAAAAGTGTATATAACTTCTATATAAAATTATTTAATTTACAAATGTGGTTATCTCTACTGATTGTCATTATATCTATCCAATCTACCGATTTACGAAATAAGTTAAATTAGTTATTTAATGCTTCTATGGAAAAAAATCATTTACTTTTCACTACAATAATAGTTAAAATACTATAGTATGTACATGTACATTATACACGGTATAATATAGGTATATACAATGTATTAACCTATAGGTTAATACATTGTATATATATATATATATATATATATATATATATATATAACTATATATAGTTTATATATATATATACATTATACATCTAGAACTATTGGCCAGTGTTGGACCATTACTGTTGGCGTGTAGTCCTATAATACTATAGGAGTGTATAATATAGTAGTATTTACTATAGTAGTGTATACTATACTGTATAGTCTATAGTAGTGTATAGTCTATACACTATATGTGTTAACGACGTATATAGCTAAACAAATAAACAAATAAATAACAAAATAAACAATATTGCATGTGTGTTCACACTTATAAGCAGATGACATTTAATAGAGTTAATAATATAGTTATTATACATTCACCGAGTGTATATAAACAATATACACACATATTAATATATCATATGATATACTATATTTTCTATATATTAATAATTATTAATTATAATTAATAACAAACTATTATATTACGTAGCGATACGAGTATGACTAATAGTGAATCACCATAGGTAAGTGTTACGTCACAGTGTTGATAACAATAGAATACATTGCATACACTCAGGCTATAGCCTCGGACAATGGTTTAGAGGTCGAATATAGTAGGTTTAAAGAGGTGCGAAGGTTAACAGTGGGTATACTACAAAAGATGTAGCTAAAGTTGATTTGCAAAATATTTGATACTACTAAATACAGCGGTACCAAGTAACATTGATATAGATAGATAGATAGATGATTTATTTATACACAAATATAACAAAGATACCTATAATACCTATAATTACATATCTACTTAACTATATTACTCTAGAGGCAACGAAGGTGACCTAGTTAATTAACCTATAAGGACATAAAGGATACGGCTCGTGTCCTTGGTGAAAGAGGCGACTGGCGACTATTATGTAATACACACAATAGCGCACGAGATGATTTAGTACTTAGTAATGATCACTAATGACTCGTCGTATACATAGATAATCGTGTGTGTGATAGCAGTATATCGCTGTATACAGCTGTACACTATAGTAATGAGTGACTCATTACTAATGAGTGACTCATTGGTTAGTCCAGAGAGGCGACTTGTTTACGCCGCACAATGTTTCATTATTATAGTTATATATAAGTTGTAGGTGTAGTGTCTATGGAGTGGATGTATTGTAATGTGTGTCCTCTACATGTCCTCTACATGTCCTCTACAGACGCTTAAGAGCCACGTAATTAATTGATAACAATAAGATATTATATTACAACAATAGGTGACTGCATTATTTGTAAACCATACTTAATTAATTAATAATTATAAATATATATGTGGGCTAGTTTTTATATAGGTGAACACGAAATAGAGGTACATATTATTATATAAATTAGGAATGATCTAGAAATGTAGCGGATCTATAAATAGATTAGTAGTTGTACTACCGGAAGCGGTATATCTGATACTGTAGACAATGTGGCATCGTTAGAATGTGGGGTAATACGATACCTGTACTGTTAGGGAACAGGGGCAAACCATCCCTGAATACACTATAGGTGGCTCTAGTATCATGATGTTTGTATTACAGTAATGTAGGTAAACTATTGTATAAGGTAACTTTATTCACTAATATTCCTCACCCCAAATATACATTATATTATATATATATATAGGATAATTAGGAAATATTTGTGTATAAGAGTTTTTTTCCAATTAATTAAATGCCATTCCTTGGTACATAATTAAGGCCCCAGACCTATGCTAAAACCCTGCTGCAACCCTACTGCAACCATAGATATGTTACCTACTAACTATACATAAATTCCTAACACATATGTTGTATACATGGTATGTCTCCTGTGAGACTCGAGGAGGAATAACTATTGTATATCTAGGTGTAACCACGGTAACCAGGGAAGGCAGGGATGTTTACTACAAGTTATGAAGCACGTGGTACACACTTATATGTTTTTAATTGTATATGATAAACAATCTCTTTAAATAAATCTACTGATTTATAATAAAAAAATAGTTGATTAAGAAAAAATCTGATTTTGTTGTCCGGACAAATAATGGGGGGGGGGGGGCAGCAACTATAATAGTTGGCAGGGGGGGGGAATTTCCCATAAAATACACCTACAAATTCACTGTTAAGCAGTCCGATATTGTAGCGGTACGAGGTGGGGGTAGACCCTACACCACCCCTACACTGTAGGCCCTGCCCTGAAGGGGTACTAACGTGAGGTCTCTTCCACTCGAAGCGGCGTGGTAGTTTGTGCGAGTAGAAGATCGACTGGTCAACGGCCAGAAACTCCTTGTCCTCGAACAGTTGACCACTGGCCTTTAGGTCACGGTTGATGTCGGTGAACTTGCGGGCCTGGTCAATGTATTTGTCCTAGTGGGGTGGAGTGGGGTGTTAATGATTGTAATAGCGCTGGGAGGGGCATCATGGTAGTGTATGAAGTGAACTTCAGAATGATACATAAACAATGAGAGTTTTGGAATATTAATTATTGATTAAGGGGGAAGGCGCACGCGTTCATCTAACCAATGCTAATTTAGCTTTATCTAAAACCGCTAAGGATAAATAACTAATGGAGATAATTACATAATTTTGTTTGTATTCAACAGATACTTTCCTCCATCATAAAGGATCTGTCTTTATATAAATGTACTTAATTAAAATATTGTAATAAAAATAGTCTGAATTAATTAAATATTTATTTTTAATTTTTTTCATTAAAATGCAAGTTTATCATCATTGATTTAATTAATATAAAATATAATAATAAATCCAACAGGATTCATATAGATGTACATTTATTATATTTATAATAAAAATTTCAGATAAAAATAATATAAATTAAAAAAGTAGTAGGTATTTACATAAGGTTACTAAGTGAACAAGTAGAAACTTGAGAAAATGACATTCAAAGTTTTTAAAACAAATAATCACAAAATATTATAATATATATATATGTATTACATTTAAACAACACAACGAACGACAAAGACAATTAATAAACGAAGAATACAACTAGCAACGAATATTACAACGATAGGAACATGGAATGTTCGTACGCTTAACGGAGTAGGAAAAATCCAAGAACTAACGAGAGAACTTGATCGCTATAGATGGGATATTATTGGACTTGCTGAGACACGATGGAAAAACTCTGGTGAAGTAATAACAGACGAAGGTCATAAAATTGTCTATAGTGGACAAGAAAAATACCATCAACAAGGAGTAGCTTTTATCGTTAGAAAAGAGCTTACCACATCGATCCTCAATTACAGCACAGTTTCCAGCAGAATTATATCAATAAGATTAGCTTCACAGCCAGTAAATATGACTATCATTCAGATTTATGCTCCTACAAGCGATTATAATGACGAAGATATCGAAGTTTTTTATGAAGATATAGAACAAACAATGGCAGCGGTACATAAAAAAGACTTACTGATTATACAAGGTGATTGGAACGCAATAGTAGGTGATGCAAATAAAGATTGGAGTAATGCTGTAGGAAAATTTGCGCTCGGGAAAACAAACCCAAGAGGCATCAGACTTCTCGAATTTGCTACCAAACATAATTTTACACTTTCTAACACACTTCACCCGCAAAAAGATTCAAGAAAAGCTACGTGGCACTCGCCAAATGGTCGTACCCATAACCAAATTGATTATATTCTAGCACCATTGAGATTCAAATCAAGTATACACATGTCCTCAACTAGAACATACCCTGGAGCTGTAATAAACAGTGACCACGACCTTGTTCTCTGTAACATGAGACTGAAACTACGATCACAAAAAATGAAGAAAAGCAATAGAATACGATATGATCTAGAAAAATTGAATAATGCAACTATAAGCCTACAGTACAAAGAAGATTTGAAATCGAAGCTATCAGACATCAATATTAATGAAATATCAACTGACAATGCATATACGCAAATTTCACAGTCATTAACAAGTACAGCAGAAAATGTTCTAGGAAAATACAGAATAAAAAAGCAACCTTGGATAACTGATGAGATTTGAACGCTATGTGATAAAAGAAGAAGTCTAAAATCAACCAAACATCAGAGTACTGAACATGCAGAAGAATATAAACGAGTCCACAACCTTATTAGAAGAAGTATGAAAGAGAAAAAAGAAGATTGGCTTAAATCCCAATGTAATTCAATTGACCACGACCTAAAAAGAGGTGTTCATAGCAAGAGAGCGTATAACACGATAAAAGCAATCACTAACTCTATAGACAGGAAAATGTCAAATATTGAAGATGCTAACGGAGTACCAATAGAAGATGATAGTGCAAGATTAGAAAGATGGACGGAATATTGCAGAGATTTATATAACTACCCAATTAAAACTGATCAATCTAAGTTACATAATACTCGAGAAGAAAATGAAGAACAACCATTACCCATATTAAAAGAAGAAGTAATCAATGCCATAAGAACCTTGAAAAATGGTAAGTCACCAGGTATTGATAATGTGCCAGGTGAACTTATCAAAGGAGGAGGTGAGGCACTATACGATATACTTACCAAGCTATGTCAGAAAATCTGGTCTACAAACCAATGGCCTGAAGCATGGACGACTTCTTTAATTATACCTATTCCAAAGAAAGGCGATCTCAAAAAATGTTCAAACTATCGTACTATAAGTCTGATCAGTCACACGAGCAAAATTTTATTACGGATCATACTGAATCGCTTAACACCACAAGCAGAAGATATTCTGGCTGATGAACAAGCAGGTTTTAGAAAGGATCGCAGTACAACAGAACAAATTTTGAATTGCAGAATATTAATGGAAAAACATATGGATCATCAACGACAAGTCTACCACAATTTCATCGATTTCAAGAAAGCCTTCGATAGAGTATGGCATGATGGTTTGTGGAATGTGATGTCTGAATTTGGGATAGGCAACGACTTGGTAAAAATCATAAAGTCACTCTACGAATCAGCAAAAAGCGCAGTACTATTGAACAACCAGATAGGAACTAAGTTCGATACGACAGTAGGAGTTAGACAAGGCTGCTTACTATCGCCAGTTCTATTCAATATATTTCTAGAAAAAATAATGCAAGACTCTCTAGTAGATCAATCGTCAAGTATAGCAATAGGAGGAAGAAAAATCAACAACTTAAGATTCGCTGATGATATAGATCTCATCGCTGGTTCAGAAAGTGAGTTGCAATCCCTCACAGATTCTCTAGAAAAAGCTTCGACATCATACGGTATGGAAATTAACCATGAAAAAAGTAAAATTCTTGTAAATGGAGATCATTCAACACCACCTGTGATCACTATGTACGGCAAACAACTTGAAAATGTTCAAAATTTCAAATATCTGGGAGCAATGCTAACCGACACCGGAAATTCAAAGAAAGAAATCCAAATAAGACTAGCGACAGCAGTTACAGCCCTTGTGAAATTGGAGAAGATCTGGCGTAGTGGAGAAATTGATTTCAAACTTAAATACAGACTCTACATCTCTCTAGTTATTTCAACATTGTTGTACGGATGCGAAAGCTGGACCTTACTAGAAGAATCTAAAAAGAAGATACGTAGTTTCGAATCAAAAGCACACAGACGACTTTTAAATATTAGCTATAAACAAAGAAAAACTAATATATTTGTAAGCAATGAAATTAATAAAAAAGTCGGCCCATATGTACCACTTCTGGATATTATCATGAGAAGAAAAATGACCAAATTCGGACATATAACTCGTCACGATTCGTTAGCTAATACTATTCTTCATGGATATGTCGAAGGTGAGAGGAAAAGAGGAAGACCTAAAAGAAATTGGATGAATGATATATTCGAATTTTCCCATCTTTCTCTTAGGCAACTTTTAGATATTGCAAAAGATCGTTCGAAATGGAGAAAGTTGTGCTATTCATTATCATGTGTTCCCCCTACGATGGCGACGTCACGGGACTAAGTAACTAAGTAAGTATTACATTTATATATATATATATATATATATATATATAAATGAAAAGTAAAATATAATGGTATATAAACAACACTGAAACAATAATAATTAGTACTAATATAAAGTAGTACTCAAATATATGTTATAATGAGATATACAAATACATATATGTATAGAAGTTATAAAATAAAAAATGTAAATTTATTTTTATAGTAATAGCAAAGCCCTAGGGCTTTGGTAATAGTTTGATAATAGTTATAAAAAATAAATAATGAATAATACAAAATAAATACAAGAATATAACGTATTTACTAGACAGAGATAATTATAGATAGAAAATTTCTAAATTTTCTGTTTGGATGCGTCTCTTTTCAACAAATGATATATTGTTATATACTTATGTGATTTGTTTATTAATTATTTGGAATGTATCTATAATATATGCTTAATGTAAAAATATAAATTTGTTTAGTAAAATATTTGTATACGATATCGAAATATACAATTAAATGTGACAAGTATTTACAAAAAATCCTGTCAATTTCAGATAATTATTATATCGATTACGCTTATAAAAACACTTTATATTGATAAAAATACTCAAAAATAATTAATGAAATTTTACAAATTTATAAATAAGATATTAAACATGAATAATATATAATACATTTTTTTTGTGAAAATAAAAATATTAATCATATTTTAACTCGCCTCCATCCTTTAAGGAATATTCCTACATAATAATAACAATAATACAAATAATAAGTAGATAAAGGAATACTAGCATCTCAATCAATGAAAGTATACTTATTATATATTATGATCACACATGTAAACAAATATATTATTTTTGTTAAATTATCATTAAATATTTCGACTTTATTAATTAATTAATTTTATATTTCATAAAACACTCACTACTCTAGTATACATTCACTATATTATATAGTGATCTACTACTATAGCAATATACTATAGTGGTACTATAGCAGTATACTATAGTGGTACTATAGTGGTATACCTTAGTGGTACTATAGCAGTATACTATAGTGGTACTATAGCAATATACTATAGTGGTACTATAGCAATATACTATAGTGGTACTATAGTGGTATACTATAGTGGTACTATAGCAATATACTATAGTGATATACTAAAGTGGTACTATAGTAGTATACTATAGTAGTATACTATAGTAGTATACTATAGTGGTATACTATATATAGTGGTATACTATAGTACTACAACGATACACGGAGTAAGTGAACACATACGCTAGACTATAGTCTATAGATAGAAGATATATCTTCTGTTCAGTAACATCCCTGTAGGTATAGTTGATAGCTAGTGGTGATGTATGTGTGCGCGTGTGTGTGTGTGTGTTTGTGTTTACACTCTATATGGTTGTAATTAGTATAAATGTGTGTGTGTGGGCGCCGCACACCTGTTAGTGAATTATACTATAAAATGTATACTATATACAACTATATAGTATACATCGTAATATTATATTGAATTGTCAAAAATAAAAAAATAAAGAGATCTAGAAAAATAAATAAAAACAAAAAACCGAAGTGTATAATAATAAATAGATATTTTAGATAAATAGATATTATTTATTTAAAATATCTATTTATTATTATACACTTCGGTATTTTGTTTTTATTTATTTTTCTAGATCTCTTTATTTTTTTATTGTTGACAATTCATTATAATATTACGATGTATTGAATACATACATTGTGTATGAAGCTATAAGCTGTATCTCATGACTGTGTTTTACTATATGTATGTATACTATATGTTAGGTTCCATGTTATAACTTATCCCTATAGGGTTAAGTGTCAATAAATATAATCATCACCATCACCATCATCATCACCATCACCATCATCATCACCATCATCATCAGAATCATCATCATCATCATCACCATCACCATCATCATCATCATCAGAATCATCATCATCATCATCATCATGGTATACTTATGTGTATAGATTTTAATAACAATATACATCTACGCTGCCTATATGCTATATATGCATATATGCATATAGTCTATAGACTATAGACTTTATATGCCTAATATTATTGTATAAATATAAGGGAAAATATTCACCTAAATTCACATATATATATAGGAAACATTCACCATATACGTATATACGTACGTATATATATATATATATATATATATATATATATATATATAAATTAACAGGATATGTTTACTATGCTATAGCAAGTGTTAAGGGGAATAATATTTATAAAAAATATACATTTTATAATAATCACTCACGTATAATATATACGTATATAATATATACTATATGATCATATCCTATAGGATATATATTATACTCACATTATCTGGAGAGTTACAATAAATGATATATATATAACTTATAGGTTAGTAAGTTTGCTTGATTTCCAGATTTAATATATCATGCATGTGTAATGTATAGTGTTACACGTATACGTATGTGTTCCTACACATACACACACCTTCCCACACACACCCATACACACACCCACACACACACACACACACCCACACACACACATACATACACATATATACACATACATACACATGTATACATTAACGTCGTGTTTAAGGGTAAAAAGTATGCCACACAAAACTGAATAATAGTAGAAACAATTCTCTAAAGAGTAATAAAATAATAAATTAAAAAATAATTATAATATAATATGTTTATTCATCTTTCGTCTTTTGCGGAAGATTGAAATGGAAGGAGAATTTCTTATATACATACATATTAATACTACTGTAACATTTTACAGACCCAACATTCGGTTGTATACACTGATATTATAATATATATATATATATATATATATATATATATATACGATACAATAATATATTTGTATGTACTTAATTAATGCATGTGCTTAATTAATTGTATGCATTTTATCAACAGCATATTATTAATCTATAGTGTATATATCTGTAATATAATGTATATACTATATATTCTACAATACATTCTATTCAGATGTACATACTTCCACGTAAACACCTAGCCTATAGATCTTCTTATCTTATCTTAATACGTAATTCTTGACCGTCGGTCATCGTAGCACGTTACGTCACTTCAAATTACGTAATAAACCTACGTTTACAGGTCATACAGGGCAATAGCAAAAACATAGCACTCAGATATATATTTATATATATATATATATATATATATATATATCTAAATAGAGAGAGAGAAGGTCAACATACTTTAGGTATAATCATACACGCTCCATTGTGTTACAGGCATACAGCATACAGGCACGATACTCGTAATCAGGTTAATTACCAACACCTAAATCACCCACTACTACTACTAGATAGGGGTCGCCTCGGTCTGTTATCATAACACATTCCGACCCCAAAGCCGGCTATGTTTAATAAGGGGCGTGATATAGCCATTGTTAACTATAATATCATCATCGATATCTTAATCTAGAACTACAACAGTTGACTCTCAGAATGTTGACGGTTATTACTATGACTATAGTTTGTTATAGATGACCTATCATTGGGTGATGAATTAGTCATTAGAAGATGACGAATCAATCATCATCGGGTGATGAGTCATTAGAAGAAGTTGATGAGTAATGATTATACGTATGGCTGATTACTTAATTACATCTAAAGAAGAACCCCGTTTTGTAATATATAACTACAATTACTTATTTAACAATGGCTACTTTATCGACATTCTTAATAACAGCAAGGTCATGTGACATTAATGTATAAGTATATGTATAATAAGAAATTATATATATATATATATATATATATATATATATATATATATATATATATATACATAGTTAATACGTATATAGCAACTATTATATAGTAATATAGAGGTAATAAACACATCGCTACACACATAGCCACATGGATACATACGAATATACACCAACATTCATGTGCACACTTATACACACATACACACACATACGCACACCGGAATTCGCACCTAGTAACACGTGACCTCTAGGTGAATAATCTATTTATAGAACAGACCGCGATATGCGCACCTACCTCTCGTTCCACCTACCCATGTAGTACATATAAAAAGCCCCTTTCCCACTTCCGGGTTACTTCCCGGACTGAGGGTAGGGGAAGGTAGGTGTAGGGGAGGTGTGGGGGAGGTGGAATGCTTTTACGTCGTAAACTATCAACCGGTAGCATACACAGTACACTGTAACCACATCAACACAAACCTATCTCCCAATAACGTATACAACTAGTACCATCGTTGTGTACGATATGAATGTTTCATTTAAAAAGTATATGTGCAAAGATTTTGCGAAGCATCCTTAGAAAAGTCTTCGATATGGTGCTGTATTAAGTTGTGATAGTCACTGGAACGTTATTGTATTACTGTAGTGTTTAAGATGAGCGATACTGAATAGGTAATGCTTATTTATAAACAACATCTATAGTTTTTTTTTCTGTATACACATAAACACACTGATCTATATATATATATATATATATGAGCTCTATTGACATTTGTGATAATTAAGAATACACTTTGTATTGTGATGAAAGCTGTTTAAATCTGTAAAAAGAGCGACGGATTAAAAACTCACTCACACACACACTCGTGGAACCACACCGAATATGCATATATGCATTTATATAACCTTCCCTATAGGTAATAGTTAGTACTATAGTGTAATATAGTATAGTATATAGTATAGTATATCGAGTATACGTAGATCAGCGTGATCAACAGTTTGATAATAGTAGTATACTATCCATTACGTGGGTAGATAGGAGACTTTGATAGATACTGATATATTAGCTTTGATGTTATACATAATAGATTATGATGAATATCTATACCAAAATTTGCGAAGTTAATATCTAGAAATGTATCTATTATTTCACTACCACTGAATGTATCACACTATCGTATGTTATAGTTCAGTGAATAGCCTCCTTATCTTGATAGGCTATTGATCTCACAAAACAATGTTAGGCTATGTATAATATATATATAGTATGTATATAGCGATTCGTTATATAACTGTTATTCACTGGTATGGAAAACGCATTATATTTTATGAATGATAATCGATATTTTCCTCCCCTGGAAAAGTAACGATAATAGAGGTCGAGTGCAATGTTGTTATGTAATAGTAATAATATACCATAGAAATTATTATATAAAGCCATTATTTCCATAAAGCAACATTATATTACATTATTTTATCTATATAATATATATTATATATATAGGCGTATATACAAATATAATATACATAAATAAATATAAATAAACTATATAAGAAAAACAAAATTTGGAATCTCTATCTATACATAATTCTATATTAGATAATGGAACAATAACAAGTGAATACGCGCACACTAGCACCCACTCGCACCCGCACATACTACAACAACAATAAGGATGGCTTACCTGATGGGTGATGCTAGGCTTCCTAGAGCTGCCCCAACCGGAACTGTAGCGTTTCTTGTTTGAACCGTACATTGTATCGTTGATCTGGTTGTTTCTGGCGAGGGGGTATCGCTTCGGGAACTGTTAGAGGTCATGGTAGAGGTCATGGTAGAGGTGGATGAGGAGGGGAGGAATAGACGGATGTCTACGAGTAGGTTGACAAAGGGGAACAGGGAGAGGAGGAGTAAAAGAATAGGAAGTATAATACGAAGATGATTATGATGAAGTGGAAGTTGGTAGAGGAAGAGGAAGAATAAAAAGGATGATGAAGAGGAGAAGGAATAGGAGAAAAATAATAGGAACAAGAGGAGGAATAGCAGGAAAACTAGTAAGGTGAATAGGAAAAGGATGAGAAGGAGGAGTATAAGGATGGGGAGGAGGATTATTGTGTAAATCAACATAATGTTGGTAATACTATAATGTAGGATGATGTTGTAATATATACCTACTAGGTAGTGGTTATAAATAAGTAATAATATGTATATGATATATGTGTGTGTTTGATTATTTGAAGTTACATATACATTATTATGCAGATATACAATATAAAATGTTATTTTATAGCTATATATATATATATATATATATATATATATATATATATATATATATATATATGTATATATACACATGTATATATTATATATATGCATATATGTTAATGCAATAATCAGTTGTGGTAATCTTGTTTGGAATAATTAATTACTAAAGATTAACAAGATAAGTAAACTGAAAATATTTATTTCCAAAAACACATAGATTTATTCTGTACTTTAGTCTAATTTATAAATTAGTAGGCCAGAATACATTTTAATACAGTTATTATTGCTTAGACTAAATGTGGTATTGATGTTTTAATAGTGTATTATATAATGCATATAGTTTTTTATCTGCGGAGCAAGCTCGACCTGGTAAGGTAAGGTATATAGTTTTTAAGTAAATTACACTTTGTATAGGAAATAAACATACTATTAATGCGACTAAACATAAACAAATAGGTAACAATAATATCAGAATAGTGTGATGATTGCATATCATGAGAAAAAAGAGTGTAAACAATCTATTTCGCAACATAAATATTACTTAATTTACTTAATTTAATTTGGGATTAAATTATAGTTTATATATATATGTTCATATATATTCATATATATTCATATATATTCATAGGGTATACTATACATTGTATACTATACAATATAGTATATGGTTTAATATATAAGATTAGTTATGTAACTTGGTCATGCAACTTTTCTGTTGATCAATAAAGTCTGAAGGCAATATGTATTATGTAATTTTCATTGTTATATCTATTACAGGGTCACACACAGTGTTAAATGTATTGTGTATTCATTATGCATAAAGATGGGTATTCTATTGATTAATATCATGGCCATTTCTTATGTAATATATGTTATGTAAAACATATATTATTCATGGTGTAATCCTATTGTTAATAAAAAATGGTATGATTATAAATGCAATAAGTTTATTTTAAGGGGATCCCTCACATAACACGCAATTTGCCAATTTCGTGTATAAATAGATAGGAAAATCTAGGTCCACTAAAAAAAATAGAACTGAAATTCTATTCATTCAATTGACCTAATTTTTTTTGTTATGTATTCATAACATATATGCATAGGAAAATAGAAAGTTATTTTTAATATTATTATTTATTATATTATATATATATCTAAATTAAAAATTAGAAATACTAAAATGATGGTATTTCTATAGAAATTATCATTTTATACAATGAATTCTATACATATTATAAATTATCTCTCTATTTTATTATTCACATAATTAAATTCATATAATTATAATAGTTTTTATATTCTATATTTTTGAATGCACATACCTAGCGCGAAATAATTATTCTGAGAAAACAGCGTTTGAAGTTTGACAGCATAACAATGTAATATTGAATATCATATAATAGCATTATCTTATCGTTAAAAAACAAATTTTTATGCAATTTCTAGACTGAATTCATGTCTAATTTTTTTACAGATACTAAAAAATACTACAATAAGTATTATTATATAATAAAAAAAATATAAAAAAAAATAAATTATCAACACTTTAAATGTGCGGGATCCCCTTAAATGTACATATGATAGTGTGATACATATGATACACGTGATGTTTAGTGTGAATTATAAAATAATTATAAACTCCACTTATTTTGTATACATTCCTTATTCGATTATGTATACATTCGAGTTATATTTCATAATAACACTTATTTATATTAGGTAATTTATCACCATCATTACGATGTGTTCTTAAATATTTGTAATCTTAATAAATAAATAATAAATAAATAATAAATTATTATTGAAATATATAATATTTTAATATATTACAATTTTATATTTATATTAATTATTTGACTAGTTTAAAGAATACATAGAATGCTAAACATAATAAAATGAACATTTATATATATATATATATATATATAGATAACATGTCCTTTCCATAGTATACTTATAATACAATGTATGACGTATAATCATTATACGTATATAAACATTATAATAATGAAATATATATGTAATATTTGTATATTATATATATATATATATATATATATATATATATATATATATATATATATATATGTGTATGTTATACGATATAAACAAAACATTTATAATAAGATGTGATAATAACTAACACTAGATCTGTTGTTACTGCTGTTAATGTTGCTGTATGGGTCCCCGATTGAAGAAAAAGGCTGGTCAGTGGTGTTAGTTTCAGTGGTCTTCTTACCGTCACCGTCGATGTAAGTGGTTACCGTGCAGGTCTTGTTGGTCTGAGGTTGACCACCGCCAGTACTACTATAGTATGTCGTCGTAGTACTGCGACTAGACGACGAATGGGTATTACCATAAGGCATTTCTGGTAAGTTGTAGGCGTGTATATAAATTATCGATTTCTAGGGTCAATTGTTACAGTGGTATACGATATTGTTTATATAAGCGGGAATACGAAACATGCGTTAGACTCTATGCGCTATTATTGATTAATTCGGAAATTCAAAATGTATAGGAAATTGTTTACATTAGTTACAACTAATTTGCCACGCTAGGTGGAAAGACAAGATAATTATAAGTAATAATAATTATTTGTAATCTTTTTTATATATATTCTTCAAATTAATGTATTTATGTAATTAAATCTGATCATGTATCTACTTCTCTATATGAAAAGTTAGAATTTGAATAGTACCCTTAAATAGATAAACTATATTATTTAATCATTAATTATTATTTTATAAAAATTCTATTTTACCTATAAATATGAAAAAAAGATTACAGAATTATTCTGAGAATATTAAAAAATTTTAAAAACATTCTCCGAGATTTATGCTTATATTATATACATTATGAAAGTAGATTAACTATTAATATATAAATCATAATAAAAATGTCTATTTTAAGAAATGTATCTTTCAAATTTATAAAGGTATATATATATATACTATAATTATATAATCATTTTAATTATGATTATAAAAATCGTTATTATTGAAATTTAAAATTATAATTATCACGATTTTTATTATAAAAATATAATTATTATATTATTAATCATAATAATAATTATTATATTATTAAATAATATATTATATATCATCTTGATAATCAATTAATTATTAAACTATATAAATAGTGGCATGTACTACATGTATAATGATTTTATAAGAACTTATAACATTTAATAAATTATTTATTATAAATTTTATAAGTATCAATAATAAATTATTATAATTTATTGAATAAACTTTATTATTATAATAAATATAACCATTATAATACAGTTTAATCTTTAAGATATAATGATTATCATTATGATAATCATAATAATAAATCCTTAATGCTTATGATAATCATTCTATCTTTATTATCACATATAAAATCATTATATCATCATGATAATCATGTAGTACATCATGTACATGATATAAATGCTGTATTACTTTGCGTCCATCTACTTCCCCGTAGTTCCTCTGATTCAATTACCGTTCTACTTAAACAACTACACTGGCTCCCAGTAGCCTATCGTATTAAATACAAACGTAAATCCACAAAGTCATACAATGTATGATACATCACAACACCTACACCTACACACACACACACACACTAACCCAATCCACAACCGATCCTCCAACACATTTCTCCTTACTACACCCCACCCACACAACCTCCACTCTTCCATATACGCTCCTTTTCCCTATCTGCCTCTTATCATTGGAACTCCCTACCCTACCACCTTCGAACAATGACATCAACCTCCTCCTTCAAACGTCTTCTAAAGACATACTATTTCTCCCATGCTTTCCCCCCAAAACAATAATATCTCCCACGGACGGCTAATTGCTCACGCAAAGTGTAGTCCTAAAACCAAAAAAAAAATCAAACATCAAAATCATGCTAATCATTATCATAATGATTATGATATTATCCTAATATCATAGTAGGTAATATTATTACTAGTAATAAGTAATTAAATTAAATTTAATTTATAATTACCAATTATTGAATATTTATAAAAATTAATATTTTATTTTAAAAATAAATATATAATTATCATAATCATTATAATCTGATTATTAATAATATGATTATTATAATAATAGTTAAAATAAATGAGTTATCCGGATTATAGCCGAAACCACCACTTTTGTTATTTAGAGTGCTCATGAGTTACCTGGTCAAAAGCTTCATGATTTGAACGCCCGTAAAATTATTTATTCGAATTAGTGATTTAATATATATATATATATATATAATATAGATATCTCAATCACAATAATATCACAGCTACTCCCACACTATTACATATTATCTGCATATATATATACATATAATATGATTGACCATTATAATTAGTATATTTCTATTTTTAGACTATCAAACGTTTATCAATAACATATATATATATATATATATATATGATAATTCATATTTTGAGTTTTAGTTATTTTCAGTGGTTTGTTTTTATATTTCCAGCTGCATTATATTCTAAAATAGCCTATAAAAACTAGTGCTTAGTACACCAGAAAAAAAACAAAACAAAACCAAATCAAAAATATCAATCCTAAATATATATGTACATTTATTAAATGTCATTTACACACTATCTGTATGATATGCACAGGCATAGATAAGCGCGACACGTGCAATAATTGTATAATGTACAATATAAATACATAGTATATCTCTGTACTTCATATTAGTATATCCGATGATTGATCTAAAGGCGTATTCAAAGCCTCCACATCATGGACCTTACACATCTTTATTGTGAGAACAATACAATTATTAATTGTTAGGTGAGCAATTAATGAATGTCCATGCAGTCGAACCGATAACCTGATACAAATTAAATGTTTCCCCCCTATTAGTAGTTCCAAAGTTCCTAGTTGAAAAATTCGGTAGTTTAGTATATAGTAATATAATACATAAACAATAATAACACGGTATTAGGACATTACATAAACATACGCAGGACTTCTCCAGAATTTCGCCTTCGACCAAGTTGACTAATCATGTGTTGCCCAATAGAAGTGATACCCGACAACTGTGGTACATGCTGGCGTCTATTTTCAATAGGTACGTAGCAATCATCGTCGATACTATCGCCGTAACGTAATATTTAAACTAAACGGAACATCGTATACGTATTAATATATTCATTATATTGAGTAATTGCGCTCACATATTTATAAATATTTAATTTGCCGAAATGTACACCATTGCGATCATTTTATAAAAGCTTAAACGTTATAACGTAAACTATTTTCCCTAGAAATTTCATACATATTTAATGCATGCGAATACACATGGGCAGATGAATACGCATGCATATATTAATATATGTAGTTTGATGTAAATGTGATTATACTTATCATAAAGTAACTTATGTGATTAATAGAAAAAGGATGTTTTCGAATAACAAATATAATAACCATATTTTACCATATTAACTAAACCTGCCTATATAGTATATACACTACCTTACTTATGTGAACATCTGCATCGTTAACAACCCATCCTTCACTTAACCCCGCCCATTACCTAACCTCACCCATACCTCTAATCTACCCACCAGACGATATAACATACACCATACACACAACATACATAACGTGTACATCGTGTATTAGCCACCCCACCCTAACTCCACACCCCCTACCTCCACCCCTCACCCAACCCTAGGCGCGATAACGACCGAGTGAAGGACATAGGAGCTGACCGTACGTGCGGCGAGTGGTTGATGCGATGCGGGGCTCGGTTCCGATGGAAGGACTCGTCAGTGTGGGAAGATGACCTCAATAGGGTCGCGGCTCGTAACTCTGGTAGCACTAGCAGCAGTGTACCGCTCTACGTCGAGGAGATAGACGCTGACAAGGCTGAGATTATGAGTGTCGGCTTCGATCATTTCGGTTAGGTGGGGGAGATTAATAGTGTAGGATTCTATCATATCAGTTAGGTATGGGGTGGGGGAGGGAGGGAGGGGAAAATGGTGTAAGAGATAGATATACAGGGGAGATAGAGGGAAGTGGTAATCATGAATGTACATTAGGTGGGTGAGGTTGGTTGGAAGAAAGGGATATCTAAAGATATAGATATAGATATAGGTAGAGGGTGAGATTGAGGTATAGGGAATGCAGATGGATATGGAGGGGGAGAGTTAAGGAGTATAGTAAGATGTAGATATATAGGTATGTAAATATTACAATATACCTACAAGTATATACAACTATAACATTAACTATAACAGTAACTCTCTTTGTGAATATAAATAATGAGATAATCTCTGGTACTCTCCTATGAGCAGAAATTGTATTTACTTTCCAAACTAAATTAACTATTTTCTATTAAGATCGCCGTAGCTCCACAGTCACGAACCTTATTAACCTCCGACCCCTGGTCACAGAGAACTGTGAACACGTCCGCAAGCTGCGCATCCACCAGTGTCCGTACATGTATGACGAGGCTCTCGCTCTGCTTCCTCTGCTGAGGCATAGTCTACGCGACCTTGAGATCTCGTCTCAAGGTGACCTCAGCGATGAAGGTCTTCGCGTGATCGGCGATCTGCCGTTAGTTTGCCGCCTTTCATCTTCTTCGTAGTCTCTCATCTATTGTAATTCTAAAGCCGAAGCCACGCTTGCCAATATTTGCTTGAAAACTGTATTTGCCTATATTTACAAATTATGAACATTTGATATTGAAAATGTAACTCATTACATTAAAAGTGAATCTCTTGGATAGACACATACTAACCATATTACATTAATACAGGTATATTACATAATATCTAACAAATTTGATATATAAAAACCGTGATTATTCACAACATATCCTCAGCTTAATGCCTCACTCAAACGTTTTATGATAATTAGCTTCTTGTTTATTATCATATATCTATCGAGTATCTCTCGTCCAATCATATGCTTTACTTTATTACTATTACGCATATGTTATGTTATTATGTCTATTATCAAATAACCGAGGATAAATAATATAAGAATTAATATTGAAGCTGTTTTAAATTATATTTCACACCATTTATATAAAGACAATAATGTTGCCGGTTTAGATATTTTATGGTTGTTATAAAGTTGAGTGTTAATATATTTCTAAATATAGATTATAGAGTCTTTACAATTAGAAATTATTATTTATGGTTTTAATATATTTAATAATGCATAGAAAATAATGGATTAAAATAACTATATCTTCAATTAGCATATTTTATATATTTATATTAAAATAATATATATGCATATTTATTTAAATAATATTAAATTTTCAGTAATCTAAAAACAACTTACATTTGATATTAAATTATTAGTTAACTAAATATGAATGGTTTGTTAAATATTCGTAATAATTAAAATTAACATTAAAATACCCAATAACCTATTGAAATAATATACTAAATTTCTATACTCTACGTTGCCTAGATATATATATATATATATATTATACTACTAAATAGTATATTATATTATTATTAAAACGAGTATGTAAATACTATAATTTAAAACCTGGTATACAGGGTATATATATATATATATAGTAGTAACATATGTATATATATATATATATATATATATATAACTTTAATATATTGATGCAAAACGATACAGAAATCTAGAGACCCTGTACATGTATGAGCTGCTCTCAGTTAAAGACAAGAAAGGACTTGTTGACTATATCCAGGGAAAACTACCAAAATGTACCATTAGCTACCCAGATATTGATGAGAAACCATGATTCATTGTTTGTTATGTATACTGATTAGATTTCATCAAAGATAAGATGTATACATTTTGCAATATTATTATTATTGTTATTATTACGTTATACTTGACATTTGATGTATGAGTATTTATTATTTAAATTGTAAAAACATGAATAAATATCATATAAAAAGTATATTTATAACAATATATAAATATATATATATAAAAATATATATATAACAAGAGATATGTTGTTTTATAAATAACATTGTAATAAAATGTAGAAATACATAGATTTCGATGACATAATACTATTGCATAAGAGAAATCATGTGTCTTGTGTTATTCTTATTTCAGGAATAATACCCGGCCCATTTCCTGATATATTATTAAGTTAGGTATCAATTCATTTGTATCGAATAATGATTTAATAGAATTTAATTATATTATTTAAATATCTAAATAAATATATAATATATATATATATATATATATATATATATATACATATATATATGTATATTAATAATTAAACTATATATTATAGTATAAATGATATCAATATACCTGGTTCTACTGCATTTAATGTCTTCACTTTTTTAATCACATAAATGGAGCCACAAGATACTATGATCACAAGAGATATCTGTTTGTAGTTACAACGAGTAGAATAGTAACATTTGTGTGTGTGTGTGCATTAAGCTATATATAGTAAAGTTAAAAATGAATAGTATTTTCTGATAGGTGATCAAGTTAGTTATGATAATGTAAACATATGTTAAAGGAAATGTAAAATGTATAATATAACGTATTAAGAGAGTTTTAAGTAGTACAACATTATTAAGGTGATGCTGATGCCGCTACGGTAGCTATAGTGTAATGTATGTTGATATCTATAAACACAGGTTAATAAATAAGATATATGTAAATGATTATATTAATGGAAATACTCGATAAAATAGAAATATATCACGTAAAATTGAAAATCAAGATACTAAACTTGGGAATTATGCTGTACATAAAAATAAAAAAATAAAGTGTGTTTACTTTTATAATTCATATTATTTAATTATATATAGTTGATTTAATTATATATTTAATTAAAATAATTAAATAAATACTTATATTATTCAATATTTATTTCATTTCATTAAAGTATAATTTTTATAAAAATTAATTAATTGCATAAACACTCGCTAATTTAAATAAAATATTAGTGTTTATTCATTTAACAAGGATTTTATGAAGCAAAGATATGTCACTTGTATTGTAAAATAAATTGTAATGCCAATTAGTTTAAAGTAGGTTAAATTATTTTAAATAATTTCAAAGCTAATTGTCAAAGTTGGTAAATAATAATAAAGCAGGATACAAAATATGTATAATTTTACATTGAAAATGGACCTATTGAGTTATCATATTTCTTAATTATGTCTGTATATTTAAAAAAATAAACAATGTTATATTCCTAAAATGAACACTTGTAAATTAAATTGTAATATATTCAATAATGTAAACACCTTTTCATTATAATAGTAATATATTTTTTAAATTTAAACGTATAAAAAATAGAACTAGAAGTAAATAATTTACGTACAGATTACACAATTTTTCAATAATCTCACAATTTAATTAGAATGAAAAATCTTTGCTATGTAGAATCCTTATTATTAATTAACAATAAGTGAATATATTTAAATAAAAGTTCACAGCGGTGCGTATATTTAAAAAAGTTGATTTGTTATGTTGGATTTAAAGATTTAATAAGAAATTTAATAACTAGATGCCAATTAGGTCATTCAGAATATGTTAATTATTCTTATCTTACAATATTAAAATGATTTAGATGTGTAGAAATAGTAGAATATTTAGTTATAAGTTATAATTGTTAACAAAAAAATCAATATTTATAAGATTAACATTAATAAATGTTAGATAGAAAATAAAAAATAGAATAATTAATTTCATCTAAAAACGTAGGTTAACTATAATAGCGGGGAGTGATCCCCCCCCCCCCCGCAATATTAGTGATTGTCATGACTAATAATGTATTTAAACAATATGCCATTTTTATTGCTATTATTAGGTCATATTAAGATTAAGTTCATATAATATATATATATATATGTATATTACACATTTGTAATGAGTATGCATATATGAATATATTATGGTATGTGATGTTACAATGTTTGTTTAATAATTAGAATATAATAGCATATACATAGTCTATATACTATAGTATGTATACATACAGGATATATCTCTACAATGTGTATCTCTTGTGAGAGCTAATCAATTATTATGGTTAACATAATTTCTCTATCATTAATATGTTATTAATATATATATATATATATTAATTTTATTTTAGATAGTCTATTTATTATATATGTTTTTATTAACAATATATTAAATAATAAGTGAAATACATGTGTATTATACTACTTTTATGGAATAAATACATTCAAAAAATATATACATATATACATCGTACGATGTAAACTTATAATATCGGGTATAATCTTACAATACATAGTTCCATTACAGCCATATTTGTGGGTATATCTAAAAAGTTTTGTTAGAAACTAAACAGAACAAGGGAGCAACACAACACATTACAGGGAAGCTAGCAGTGGGGTAGCAGTGGGATAGCAGTGGGGTAGCAGTGGGGTAGCAGTGAGATAGAGGTGAGATAGCAGTTAGATAGCAGTGAGATAGCAGTGAGATAGCAGTGGGGTAGCGGTGAGATAGCAGTGAGATAGAGGTGAGATAGCAGTTAGATAGCGGTGGGGTAGCAGTGGGGTAGCAGTGAGATAGCGGTGAGATAGCGGTGGGGTAGCAGTGGGGTAGCAGTGAGATAGAGGTGAGATAGCGGTGGGGTAGCAGTGAGATAGAGGTGAGATAGCAGTTAGATAGCGGTGGGGTAGCAGTGAGATAGCGGTGAGATAGCAGTGAGATAGAGGTGAGATAGCAGTTAGATAGCGGTGGGGTAGCAGTGAGATAGAGGTGAGATAGCGGTGGGGTAGCAGTGGGGTAGCAGTGAGATAGAGGTGAGATAGCGGTGGGGTAGCAGTGAGATAGAGGTGAGATAGCAGTTAGATAGCGGTGGGGTAGCAGTGAGATAGCGGTGAGATAGCAGTGAGATAGAGGTGAGATAGCAGTTAGATAGCGGTGGGGTAGCAGTGAGATAGAGGTGAGATAGAGGTGAGATAGCAGTGAGATAGCGGTGGGGTAGCAGTGGGGTAGCAGTGGGGTAGACAGCAGTATTCACATTCTAGATCAATAGAAAACTACTTCTGGATATATTATCTGTAATATATTATAGTGGGTAGCATTATAATCATAAACAATTAACTAACAATACTTTATTGGATGGAATCAGGGTTGATGGTTTTTTTGTAAAATCAAAAAAATGGTTATGTTTTTTTGGTTTTTTCAATAAATACAATTATGAAATCTAATTATTTCATAACAAAAACTAACTAAATTGTATTATTTGTATTATCATTTTTAAATGTATAGAAATATCATATAATAGAATATTTGGAATCGTAGAATCTATTATTTTTGATTGATATTCATATTACGAGTATATTATATAATATATATATTTAAAACAAAATATTAAATATTATTAAGTCTGTCATATTATGTATTAAATATAATTTAATAATATTATATTATTAACATATAATAAAATAGATGATTACCTAAATGTAATCAAAGAGGTTTAGATGATATAATATAATACTTCATTAATTTATTTAAATAAGTAGATATTATTTTAAAACTTAACATATATTTATTAATAAAAAATAACAAAATTTTATAATGAATACTTTTCATTGACAAATATTATTCCATACACATCTATTTATATCACAATGTGAAATTAACATTACTTATTTTTAAAATTATAATAATTTTAATAATTTCTCTGTTATTAAAAACCATTATTGTGAAATAATTATAAATTATTAGATATATTTTATAGCTTTTAGATTTTCCAGCAACTTACCGGAAATATTGTAACTTTAAAACCATTTAAAACCTATCAAGTTGTAATGGGATACCTCCTATAAAATTATTATATTTCGGGAAAGTTGCCGGAAAGTACGTGGGTTTCCCACTAAAATTATAGTTAACATAATAGAAAATCATTTTTAAGTTAAAATATTTCCGGCAAGTTGCTGGAAATACTTATAGTGGGATATACCCCCTTTATGGTAAGTTAAAAAAAAGAAAAATCGTAAAAACCAAAAAAAAACATGGTTTTTTCAACTTGAAAAAACCAATTGAAAAAGCGAAATCAACCATGGGTGGAATATTATATATAATATAATATTATACATAATTGCACAGTAATTCATATTAATACACTGATTAAATTAAATTGAATAACAATTTATTGAACATTAGGGCACAAATAAATTTAAACTGGATTATCAACAATATATACATGTTTTATATTACAAAAAATAGATAATGATATACTAGGTGTAATATATAAATAGGAGAGCAAAGAAAAAAGATAATTGGTCCTACTTTTACATATAATAATATGTATGTTACCTTTTATTATATAAGTTATATTTCTTATATATGCATAATTTGAAAGGTATAAGGAGAAAGACATAAATCGATACTATACGGGAGCATACAATGATAACATTTATATACATTTATGTTACTATAATAAATACGCGTCTCGCATATAATATTTTATTTTCCCAATAATAAATAAGATTAAAAATAAAGATAGTCTGCTGAGATAAGTTATTAACCATGAATATAGTCTGCTGAGATAAGTTATTAACCATGAAGATAGTCTGCTGTGATAAGTTATTAACCATGAATATAGTCTGCTGTGATAAGATATTAACCATGAATATAGTCTGCTGAGATAAGATATTAACCATGAATATAGTCTGCTGAGATAAGTTATTAACCATGAATATAGTCTGCTGAGATAAGTTATTAACCATGAATATAGTCTGCTGAGATAAGTTATTAACCATGAATATAGTCTGCTGAGATAAGATATTAACCATGAATATAGTCTGCTGAGATAAGATATTAACCATGAATATAGTCTGCTGAGATAAGTTATTAACCATGAATATAGTCTGCTGAGATAAGTTATTAACCATGAATATAGTCTGCTGAGATAAGTTATTAACCATGAATATAGTCTGCTGAGATAAGATATTAACCATGAATATAGTCTGCTGAGATAAGATATTAACCATGAATATAATCTGCTGAGATAAGATATTAACCATGAATATACTCTGCTGAGATAAGATATTAACCATGAATATGATCATCGACGTGATGATTGGTTCCAAGGGAATTCCGTGAATTCTGACGTTGAATCTCATCGTGTAGTCGCAGTTAGTGGAGGTGTCCACATCCCTGTAGGGTAGTACATGTGCGTATGTGTATGCACGTGAGTATATGCGCGTGTGTATATGTGTATGTATGTGTATGCGCGTGTATGTGAGTGAGTGTAACGTATTAAGGGCACCAGCTACTTATAAACAGTATACATGTAAAAGATAGGGAAAATAGCATGTTTTAAAAATGTATAAACTCTTATAATATTAAAGTTTTTGTAATAATTTTTTAACAATCTTATTATAAACATATAGCTTTATCATATGGTTGAATATATTTTAATAATTATTAACATAAATAATATAAAAATGATTAATTATAAAAAAAAATAATTAATTAAGATATTTATCACAAATTATCACTAAATTTACAATTTATATAAATTTACATATATTATATATATAGAATAATTAATCATACTGTTCATTTATATATTATATATAATATTGTGAAAATTTGAAGAAAAAATATTCAATATTGAATAAGAAGAGACATTAATTGGAGATATACAAAATGCAAAATAATTATTCTGAGTAAATCAAGTTTCAAATATAATATATGAATATAAACAATATGATTATATAGGTACAAATAATATAATATAAACAAAATGAATAATGTAATGAACATAATTTAAACACCATTTTAAAGATAATATTTTGTATAAGTTACATATAATATAAAAAAAAAAAGTTTAAATAATTTTTTTTACATAATTTGAAGGGTAGCCCGTCCCCTTAAACAATACTATCCCCGGGCTAGGCACGCAACCCGAGAAACATTATCTTATTGATTTTCTATTAAATTTCAGTTGAATTATAATCAAAATATACACTCGAGATTAATATATTCAATCTGGTCATTATAATGGTATATATTTGAAGGTTATAATCTAGCCTATAGGCTTCAATTATTAAAAAAATTTCTAATGATTTTCATTACTCTAATTATAATATATTATGAATAAAATATATTATTATAAAATATTGTTTACCTGAATGAATGATTATATAATGAATGAATGAATGAAAATAGTTTATTGAGTTCAGAAAGTACAATTTAGCACAACAAAATTCTGCTCAAAGGAGAGAACCAGAGATTATCTCGTAATCTATACTCACAAAGAAGGTACTCTCTAATGTAGTACTACAATCTTTTGTTATGTTTAGTGAATTTCTACGTAATTAAATTGATTGCGTTGAATATAATGCACCCCGGCAACATCGACAAAACAAGCAAATACTAACACGTTGCTGAATTCTAAAATGAAATTATATTCGGGCCCGTTCGGAAAAGTAGGCCATATATCGTTGCACGGTGAATTAATCATACAGGTCCACCTGGTGGTAGGGTATGGATTGTTACGTAACGCTTCGGCGAGGGGGGTGTGCTATCAGTAATACTTGATGCCGTTGCTCTCGTGATCGTATATGGAAAATCCGGCTTCATCGTAATTCAAAGCCAACGAGTCCCATATTAACTTTAGGATATCGCTGCAATGGTGAAATAACGGAGAGAGTTTATATAATTATGTGTACAATGTTTATTATTATTAAATATCGTCACAAATAAGGGTATTATACCTACTTATATCATCGTAATAAATAAATATTATATATATATAAATCGATGATAATTGAAATAATATATATATATATATATATATATATATATATATACATATATATACATATATATATATGTATTTATAATTATGGATTTAAACCAATGAGTGATTTCTAAAGAGTAAATAATTTCATTATTAGTGATTTAAGTATACATTGTATATATATATATATATATATATATATACATATATATATATATATATGTATATATATATATATATATATATATATATATATATATATATATATGTATAATTTATGTATATGATGAATATGAATTGCTTTACTATTATTTAAAGTATTATAGTGTGTAATAAGATTACTGCGAATACTTAAGGGTGTATTCGCGGTTGCCTATAAGGGGTACAGAATCGATTATGTAGTGCAGAATGCTAATATTATAGCGTTCGCGGTTACCACTAGTGCGTCCGCGGTTACACTTATTCTTTAGGAGAAGAATCGATTCTGTAGGCAGAACTTATAATTGTATAGTATGTATTACGTGCATATATGCATATAGTATACTAACATACATACACGCATATATACACACACATATATATATATATATATATATATATATATATATATATATGATATACATATATACTATACATATATACTATACACATATATGTATGTATATAATATATAATATATACTATACATATATATATATATATATATAGTATATATTATATACACACATACATACATACATATATTATATACATATATACTATACATATACATGTATAGTATATATGTATATTATATATGTATAGTATGTATGTATATTATATATGTATATCATATATGTATATATATATATATATATATATGTGTGTATGTATTCGTGTATGTACGTAATACATACTATATATGTATGTATATGTGTTTGTATGTATTATGTATATAGTATATACGTATATATATATATATATATATATATATACATATTAACGTATATACTATATAGTATATAGTATATACGTTAATATGTATATAGTATATACGTTAATATGTATATAGTATATACGTAAATTATCTGTTGCAATGGCCGCCTGGTATTCTGTCAATCAAAAACACATATTCTCAAATAGCGAGGAGTGAGAGCCCTATGAGGTAATGAATATTTGAATAATATCACATGATGTAAACCTTGTGTTCCATTGGACAACACGTTGACACTCTGACATGTATCTATAGAAAGTACGCTACGCACATTCTTCAGTACGCACGCCATTTCAAAAACATTCTGCACCTCGATTTCAAAAGGCAGAATCGATTCTGTAGGCACAGAATCTCTGCAATGTAATAGATAGGCTCGATTCTGCACCTTTGAACCGCTTCTTCACCTACAGAATCGATTATGTACCTACAGAAACCGTTAAGCACCAACCGCGAACACACCCTAAGATTCAATTGAGATAAAGTAACGCGAGTCACAGATAATCAATGAAATATTTTCAAATTTGGTATGGCTAATAATTGTCCGAATGAAACAATCTGTTATCAAATTAATACTAAACAACATCCTTTAGTACTACTAATTTAGACTAACATGTACAAATATTTTCCAAAGGAAAGATGGTTCACTCGATCGAATTATTGAAATAAAAACGACAATAGCTCAAATGCGACGGGTAATAGAACTAAAATCTATTTTTGGATTTCATATCTATTTACATGTGTATTCACAAAATAATACCCTAATATAATCTTAGATTAAGATATGTATAAAAAGTAGATTTATATCGAAAAGTAAGTGTTCCGCAAAAATATTATTTGGAGATATCAAAAATGAATTCATAAAAATGTTACCGAATTTGTATAGGTCAAAAGTAGATCGATTCAGTAATTGTTATTTACATGTAAACTTTCAATACAAAAATATATATTTTTAATATAATTCATATATCTATTATACTATCAAAAGTATATTAGTCTGATAATTAGATTAATTACTTTATGAATTATTAATAATAAATATAACTTATAGTAATACATGTGTCTATTGGTTGGTATCATAACTATATTACAATAATTACAAAGATTAGATAGGGAGTGAAACATCTTTGATTCGCAAAATATTTGACAATCATGCACACACCATAGATATCGTACTGGTAATATTAGTTTTAAGAGTCAAATAGATTAACATTGTTAATTATTATTAATTATTATTAATAATAATAATAATGTTAAGTTTTATATACCATATTTAACAATTTCTATTAAATGAAATTATAAATAAATGTATATAATATATTCATATATATGTATATATCCATTTGAAATGAATTACAAATTGTATAATGATTCTCGATTGTTTGTACCAACTTATTAACGCTGTTGTATTCGCTGACTTGCGATTGGCTGAAGTATCTGACCGGTTCTGAGGGTAACGCCCCGGCGATGATCTTCAGGGTGTAGTTACCTTCGTACCGCCGTGATCTGAATATGGTGTCGTCGTAGATCCTGAAGTAGGGCTTGAAATCTGGTGATGATGGTGGTGCCGTATGTGGTGTGGATGCACGCTAGAATTTAACACAAACGAACATAGAATCGATGACATGCAATAATAGACGGAAAATATACTTTATTTTTATATAAAATATAGGAATTTGTTTATTTTGTATTAGAAAATTATATATATATATATATATAAACGCTTCCTTAATTTAATGATACCTACTCTTTACTGGCAAATAATATTGTTACCTATTTCTATCGTATCTGTTCCATGTTAAATAAATCGGATACACCGCCACTTTAGAATCATACAAAAGTGTTCATTCTTTCTAATACTCTCACACATATATTCTCATTTCTTTAGTACTTTAAGAAATAGAGCCAATTGCGAAATGTAAAATATGAACATGATGAATGCATACGAAATGTATACTAGTCTTATTGTTTCATTTATTGAGATGTAATGCCTAGCCTACCTAGCTTATATTGTAAACAAAATCTATACACTGTAATTAAAATTCATTCATTTATTGTGAGCTTGCATATTAATCTAGAAAACTAATACAATCATTCTATTGGACGAATCACTATCATACTACTGCTATACATGTGAATATATCATACCATGTTTATTTAAAACATAAAATATACTCTTTCTTTAAATTCAACTAAAGATTCTTTATATATATATATATATATATATATATATATATATATATATATATATATATATAGTTATTAAATGAGTGCCGATCTGAACTATATAATGTTATTAAATAGTTATTAAATAGTTTACCGCATTATAACAAATTAATATGACTTATAGTTAGATAATCATTTTGTAAAGTTAGTTTTAACTAATGATATGTTTTTTTCATTTAAATTGTTATATATTTATTTTATACATAAATATTGGAATTATTTAATTATATTTGCTATATTTTATTTAAAATATATAGTTATATCTAATAATTATACACATTCTAATATTCTTTTCATTTTATATTAATGAATATATTGTAGGTATATATTTAATAGCAGACGTATATATTTATGTAAAATGAGATTCTATATTTAAAACGTACAATTACAGCTAACAGTTCATTCTGATATATTTGTATATTAATAGATCATTAATTATAGTAGAAAAGCTTATAACTTTGAAAGTAAGTGACCCAGTATAGTGACGTAATAATAAGTATAGTATGCATTATAATCATTATAAAATTAGTGAATCATTAACTCATGCTTCGAATACATAACCAATATCAGTATAAAGACAGGGATAAGCCTATTAACTATCAGCTGATAACGACTATACATAGGCAGTGCATACTGTAGGCATTATAGGTAATAGCATATATCGTGAATAGAATATCTCGTAACAATAATCTCTCGTAGACTAACAATCATCGAAGTAGAAACAAGGTCTTCGAGAGTCTACCTGCGCACAATCCATAGTGTATACGTCGTTACCTAATCAGAGGTGAGGGGTGGTGTGATTATGGGGTAGGGGTGGCATTAGTATGGGTAGTATTAGTATAGAGTTGGGGTGGCATGAGTATGGGGTTGGGGTGGCATGATTATGGGGTAGTGGTGGTATTAGTATGAGTTTGGGGTGGTATGAATTAGAGTTATGGGCACCACTAAAGGGTGATGAGGAGGAACAACCTACCACTTTAAAACTGGGAAGATGGAGTGTATTTAATTGCCCTCCATATAGAATCCTTATACAAGATAAACTCTAAATATATAAAAGATAAACAAAATATAATCATTTAATATTTATTCATATTTTATATTATTTTTTAATCCCCGGTTTTAATAATTTTTACATTTATTTCATTGGAAAAATATGTTAACTCTATCTTTAAAATCGGGTGGCGTCCCTTAATCGGAGTTAGGGTGGTATCTGTATTGTGGTAGGGAGGAATGAATCATTGGAATAGATAAACTACGGTGGTGCAGGTTAAAGGTCGATAGTATGTGCGCGCGATACTCTACCGTAGATCATGAGGTGCTCTTTAGTTTCCCGCCAATCAAAAGCTATCCTCGTGTTCGGGGGACATCCATTGTTCACACTCAATGAATAACTCGCCTTATTTGGTCATAGGCAATGATTAACGTGTGTATATTCGTGGTGAGGTCATTAGTTATTAAAACATTGGTAATATGTTTGCTATATAATTGTAATATATTTAATATTAGATATTATAAAAATGGTTTATGTGGAGATGAGGATGAATTATTTATTATTATTTATAATTTAAACAGTTACTGCATTGATTATTTGTTATATCTATTATAATATTACTATAGTAATATTATATGTAAGTTATCAATAGTATCAGCCAGTCATTATAGTGTTAGTTATCTTATATGTCGATCGTCAATGGTATCAATGATCAGCTTTTGTCAACGCTAACCGTTTTAATGGAGTCCGCATACTTAGCGCAGTTGCTGTCGTAGTTGTTGACGTTGGCAACCAATCGGATGGTAACCGATGGCAACAGTTGTCCCGGGTAGTAGTGGTCCGTCAAAAGTCCCATCTCTCTTATAGTCAGCTGTACTCGTGGGTTATTTTATTTACAAATATATCTATGATTACGTATAATTATAATGATAATATAGAACAGGCGTTGTGTGTTCATCGATGAATCATATTTCCTTACGATGAATCATAGTCATTGTATCTATGTATCAATTGACTTTCCGTAGTGTCAGTATATGCTTTACTGTAGCCCGTCCAGCTAGCGCTAGACCAGTTACGCAGAATAACTAACCTCGCCATGACTGACTATCGAGAGCTTATCTAGTACATCACGGTTAGTCAATAGATTATCTACGTTATATATCTACTATGAAATCCGGTTGAAAGTGTTTAATAAAGACTAATTAAAAATGTATGAACATACATAAAAATTAATAAATGGACAGTCCAAATGGGTTAAGAAAACTATATCTAACTATCCATGCTATAAAAATCACATTCTAATTAAGTAATTAATTATATGTATATATTCATGTTTTATTTGTCATATAATTAATATATGCTCATCTTATTATTTAACATATATTAACAATTATTATAATATTAATTTAGTAATGATATGATATTTACGTTTTATAAAATTCAATAATCAAAATTGTATTATTTATAACTCCAAATGAATATGTAAACGACTACACTTATTAATCATCACTAATATATCCTCGTCTTACCATGAAATGAACGTAATTATCGACGTAGAATGTTTGCTTGACACTGGTGACATCGATTGTTTGACGATTGCTGACGATGATGTTCAGGAATATATCATCCACGTCGACTGTATGTTTAATCAACGTCAAATAGGACATTTCATTATATTTTTAATAGAAATAAAGTTAAAATGTTATAAATTCAATAATATTTAATTATAAATTCTAGTTTAAAAAGTTATTAATAGATATTATATCAAAGTATGTAAACATTTGATTATGTTTGCCTAAATACACATAATGAATCTCTAAAGAACTAGTTAATGTCTAATAAATAGTTATAGTTCGTTTTGGAATTTATAAAAAATAACTACAATATGCTACATTCTTTTGTTAATGAAAAATATTTATATTTTATAATTAAGAATCAAGGTATAAGAAGTATATATATATATAAATATTACTATCTAAATATAGTAGATATAATAAATAATTATAATATGCTCATTTACTTTGTATAAAATAATGATTCTATTCATAATAAAATTGACAATATAAACAATCTAATGTAAGATAGGAGATTTAAATGATTCTACTATGAAGATGGTAATGATTTCGATGAATAAAATGTATCACAAGAGATAAGTTTAATAATATTACTATTATAGAATAATAATGATATAGCCTTCTAGTAAATAATACAATATATTATTCATGAACAAATCTATAAATGTTCTTAATTAATTTATTGTAAAATAGTTAATAAATAATTTTATATATTTATTTTTAATTAAATATGTATTTTTTCTTCATAAAAATAAATATATATATATATATATATTTATATATATACAAGTATAAAATGCTTTAATTCAACTGAAAAACCATTTTTTTCTGGTATCATGGAAATGTTCAAATTGAAAACATCATTTTTACCCAGATAGATCCTAGTGGGCAAACTGTTCATACTCTCGACAACAGGCGGATTTATCTGTTGTAATAGTGCCAGTATTGTTATGCAATATTATATTGTAATAATAGTCACAGTTTGTAACTTTCTCATTGATAGGAAGTTCATTATAGTAAACTATAGTGACAGTAGAAAAGCATTATACATACACATATATGTAGATACATATAATAATATTAGTTATTTATTGAAATCACAAATATATATATTGAATAAAATACAAATAGCGGATACAAATGGACCCTCAAGAAGTCATAGTTTCATACTTGTTATAAATAACCGTTAGGAACAATACAATACAAATAGTAAACAATTTTTTTCTTGTGTCTTGATTTATCTTTTTTAAGTTCTTGATAAACACAAGATAAATATATATATATATATATATATATATATATATATATATATATATATCTATATATATATATATATATATATATATATATAAAAATGTATACATACATACATATATATGTATACAATGTAATACAGCGTTTAATATATAATATTAATAATTAAGATAGCTAATTAAAGTAATATTAGATAATATTTCACCTTTCCATAAAAATTAATAATGATATTAATATAAATTATAACTTAATAACTTAAGATATATTAATTATAAATATAAAAGCTAACCATCTCGTAGAGATTAGCATCCAGGTATATGGATTGAGGAAGGTGATTCCATTGGAAGAAATATGTGTAAAAATCCTAAAATTTTAAAATTTAAATTGTTATTATATATATAGTACGTTTATACATTGAAATACATATTCGAAAATATATTTGTGAATATTGGAATTAAATATGTTTGAATATGATATTCAACTTTTCGATATATACAAATAGGTTAACCATATTTACCAATAAATTTACCAGGCTTCTCTAATCGAGATGACAAGTGAACACTACTTGTCAATATTTTAGACCAATAAGCTTGCACTTAATTAAACGAGACAAGTTTTCCGATTGATCATAGATTTAGAAATTATGTCCACTATCAGACTAACTTATTAGAGCTGGAAATCATACGATCAATACCCGAAAAACAGCTATATCACAATGCACTTAGGCAATGTAAGAGAACAGATCATATTTACTAGATTATTATTTGATTAATGTATAGGTAACATTTCAATATATATTAATTATAAATCCTATAAAGATAAATTGTAATTCTTAAATTAGAATCACTAGAACAAAGAAGATTAAAATAGATCTAAACACAATTTTTAAAGTTAAAAATAATTATACAAATATAATTAAATCTGATATATTTAACATTTAAAATTATTGTAGAAGCAGAGAGTAAACAATTAAATATAATAGATTATTATAATATTACAATTAAAAATATAGAATCTGCTTCTATTTTGAATTTATAAATAAAATTAATAAATTATGTTTAGAAAAATATAATTTTTGCTGACAAAAATTTATAATTTATATTCATTTATTTTATTATTAATTTCATTTATTTATTTAATATTTTTTTTATTTCATTCTTATTAGTTTACTTTATATAAAATTTTCGCTTTAACATATATTTTTTTAATTAATTAAATACATATGAAATTATAGAATGAATAAAGTATTACTATTACAGATGATACAGTGTAGCTATACATTATTATTAGTTTGTTTCATTTTGTTTAATATATCAAGTTAGGCCTGTGATATTTATTTAAAATGTATCAAACAAATATTAAATTACATAATTAATAAAGGTAAGAAGTGTTCAATTTATTGAAGTGGTGAATGAATTATAAAATATTTTGACGTTTTTGCAAACATTATATTTATTTTATTGATTTAATATTATTTGTTTATTTAAAAAATTTACGTTAGCGATGACACATATTTTATTATATAATTTAGATTATATATTTGCTTAAAAATTAATCAATCATAAATCGATGATATACGAAAAATAATATAATGAATATCATAATGTAATATTATAATAAAAGTAATATAAAACTATTATTATATCTGTACAGTGTACACTATTACTCCAAAGGAGTATATCTAGAATTACTTACACCACTAAGCTCGTTAAGGGTGTTATTTTTGTAACAGGAAAGTTAGTAAGTTGGACAGGAAATTGATATATCGCGTAGTCACAACGGTTATCTGTCAGTCTGACCAAATGTCCGACTACAAATGCCACTCAAGGCCCACTAAGCCCCGCCCTCTTCCGCTCTAACCTGATAATTGTTCAGCGTGTTCTTCCAGTGTTCGAGCGGAGAGAACGCTGCGTCCACATACTTCCTGTAGGTGTAGTCTCGCAGGTAGTTTGTGATGTTACGGGCGATCATGTGATACATCAACAGCGAGTGATTGGTCGCCAGACCGCTGATGTTGTTGAAGCGAACGAACGGAGGGTGAAACGATATCGTCTGCATTGAGGCGAGCGAGCGAGTTATAAATGATTTAAACGCCGGTATATTATAAAAGCGTAGGCGTCGATAATGTGAAAATATATTAAAATAATTTTTGATAAAAATTAAATTAATTTCGTAATAAATCCAGTCGTAACTAGTGATGTAAATGATGCTAAAATGTCAGCCTCAGTTATTTAAAGTTTCAACTCGGTTCGGACTAGGCTAGAGTCTCCATTCATTTGGGGCTCGTTTTTTTTCCGCAAATGAAAGTCTCGGCTCTGTATCAATAACCAAAAGTCTCGGCATCATTTATAAATCAACGACAGTGGGGTGATAGTAGCACATGATACGTTAGTGATAATAGCGTATTCAATACGTTATATATGAGATGAAAAATAAAGGATAAACTCACCTATACAATAATATATTAATGATAATTTAAAAATAAAATTCATCTAATAGGATTATTTATGTAAGTTCATATGTTGATTACATACGGATGAGATGTGAATTCTATATGTTTAGGATATATATGAAATAAATTAAATATGATGGATATTTTGTTAAATATTTTATTTTTATCGCATAGAAACTTATTTTTTTATTACTTGTGATAGACATTATGAAGGATTGAAAGTAACTAATTATATTTAGTAAATATAATGCATTTATTTGTATAATATTGATATCATATGATATAACTCTACACGATTAATAAATAACCTGTATATTCTAATAGGATAGTTATTAATTAGTCACTAAAATATATATATATATATATATATTAATATATAACAATAGTATTTGATAACTTAAATATAGATTACTTCTTTAAATAAAATATAAACAAAAATAACCTGAAGTTTCGTAAATAATTGAATATTAAATACAGAGAAGTAGATTTTTCTCAAAGGACATAAATTATGCACATTAAAACTTCTTCTTTTTCGATTATTCACTGATCTATATATTTATAATTTTTATATTTCCATAAATATATATATATATATATTCATCTATATATTTATATATATATATATATATATATATATATATATATAAAATCAAGAACATATTGAGAACTTTTAACAAAAACAAATAATATAATTTAATACAAATTTAATATTTTACATAAAATGTTTAGAAATTAATATATACATGATTGCAGCTATATAACGATGATCCTGAATGCCCTTTACTTGTAAGTTATAACACATATACGTGATTTGTAAACATATTATTCACAGCTGAAACCATGCAAGGATTATGCAAATTATAAAGTGAAGTTAGTTTGAAGATAGTTTGAAGATAATTTGATCATTAATACATTATAATTTGCCATGTAATCGACGCTTACTAATTATGTACTACATAGAATGTAGTGGTGCGAATATGATTATTAATAAAATATCACACCATTTGAGTATCGTCAAACTAAATAATATTAAGTTACGTAATATTCTTCATCGATGCCGTAATAAATATTTGTGTAATTTTTATAAATGATATCATTTCTCCACTAACATTAGAATATTTTGAGTGGTCCAGGTCTCATGAAAAGCGATCAACGTCAGAATGTGATTGGTTGGTGCGGTATGTCTGTAAACGTTCTTCTCGTAGTGGGAACGTTCACCTCTTCTGATATACAGCTGAGATACGTGTTTGTGTGTATTAGTTATAGATATTGTCAAATAGTTCAAAGTTCTCAAGAAGTTAAAATATTGAATTTGATGTTCTCGCGAAATTTTATTTTAAAAAGTTTGAATATTGAATATTTGAAAATATAGTTTACGATAGAGTATTATATATAAGTATTATATATATACATTATTATACATATATTTATATTATTATACATTAGTATTCACAAAATTGATCGATACATATTTAAAATATTAAAATACTTAATATATACAAGTTGTAATATATTATATAGTGAGAAAAATATCAATAATAAGTCATTAAGATAGATAAATATACTTATAATTTTATATTACTGATATTAGATATTAGATATTACTGATAATAGATATATTTAAATAATATGAAATAGATATTTAATATATTCGATTAGCCCTTATATGTGTGACTGTAACTAATGATTAATACAATATACCCGAAACAGGATTTGATATTTGATAATGTTGATCAATAGTATGTGTATTTGTTTATATGTGTGAATGTGTGTATTTATTTGTCATGTATTCATATACCAGTTTTTATTTATTTTTAAATTAGAGTAATATTAGAGTAAATAATTAGAATAATATATAATAAATTTGTTAACATTTCAACTCGTATAGCATGTGAAGATGTTATTATTCATAATGACCATGTACAATGAAGTCAAAATAACGCTAGAGTATATTCTATATTAGATTGTATGATATAGACAGATACACGTGTATAACATATAAGTGTAAAACCAGAATGAGGTCATCGTCTGATGAATAGAATAACGACACGATGTAAACATCATCGGGTAGAAAGCTTGCCTGCAATCGGTGGTGCACTAATTCCCATTCTTTGGTAGGGTATATTAGGACGCTTTTAGTATCGTCGATGTGTCCGGTGTATATCTGACAACAAATATGTAATATATTATAATAAACTGGATTATATTGCACAAGTAAACGAGACTATTTGATGCGAATAATTATAAATATATGGTTATAACGAGTGATCTAAAATTTAAATCATTACGAGTATTAGAAGACTTACATATCTCAAACAAAAAAGTCTTCAAGGATTTTAAATATTTTCAATTCGTGTCTTCGAGGATTATAAAAAAATATTCAAAATTTAAAAAGATAATATGGAAAAAAAACGAAATATAAAATAAAATAAATATTAAATAAATAATATTTATTTTATTTACTAAATATTCCATAATGATAAAATAATATTGTCAACATCGACATCTAATATACTTTTCCTATGTCTATAACTATATAATTGTAATAACCATTATTATCGTTATATTAACATTTTCAAGGCTCAATAATTTTATTTTTATATTCGATAAGTCTAGAACCGACTCGAAATATCAAAATTATGATTTGGCTCAAAATTAATTTAAAAATCTATAACTTAAAATTTCAAATTTAAGATTTGAATTTTTCAATCTAATATTGCTTAAAAATTTCTGCCTTGAATAAACTCGATTTGAAATATTTTAAAATTTAGATCACTTGTATAACAATTCATCATCAGCATCATCATCATAATTATTATCATTATCATCATTATTATTATCGGCATAACCACCATCATCATCATCATAATCACCATCATCATCATCATTATCATGAAATATATATATTAAATATATATTATATCAATTATATATATTGATATTACTAGATGTTAACAAAAAACTATAAATATAAAACATAACATCGAATAAAACAAGTTGTCTACCTGCTGTTGATTGGTTAAATAAGTGAATCTGCCGTCTATACTCATTGTGAATATGTTTATTTTCGTATCTTTTGGTAATACTTTTGTATTTATGATATAAATATGACGGCCCAAATCAGGGCTATTGAAATTATAGATTATTAGTATATTATATTCATACAAATATAAATGCAATATTATAAATAATATGACATAATATATACAAATATATATATATATATATATATATAATGAGAATTGTTATAATTTCCACAAAAAAAATAATATTTGTAAAGTATAAATATAGTTAATCGAAAAAATGTAATATATGTAAATTGTCAATTGTATAATTATTCTTTAAATACATCTAGATAACAATCAATATTCACATTTATTTTCATTTAAAACGAAAATATTAATAATGAAATCAAAATTATAATTTCATAATTATTACGTTGACTATTTATTTTAAAATATGACTTATATATATATGTAAATAGAAACATAGTTACGTTGTTATATAATTATATTAAATTAATATATATATATATATATAAATATATATAAATATATATAAATTATCCTGTATGTGGCAACATTTTCCCTCAGATATACATTATGAGTGCTATCTATAATCCATAAATCTATATATTCTTTCACCCCTAGCTATATCTCTGATATAATTAAAAAACGAAAAAATATACCTTCTCTTCATTACAAAAATGCTCCTCTTTTTATCTCCCGGAACTCTAATAAAACTTCCCCAATTTCTAGAGCTTTTAAAAATTCCGGTCCCACTCTATGGAATTCCCTCCCTCCTACCATTCGCACTATTATATCCCACAAAATATTTATAAATCTTACTTCTTCTTTTCTCTCTACCTCTAATAATTAAATCATCCAACTTATTATTTTTGTCTCATGTTATATTGAACGTATTATTATTATTAAATTTTTATCATATTATTATTATCTTCCCGCACAAGCGAACGGGTCTACATGACCCTATTTTAGTACCTAATAAACGGTATATCATTATCATCATCATATATTTATGTATCTATATAAATATAAATAAATTACATATATCTAATTATCTACTATGCAAAAGACTAATTATTGAACGGGTTCGTACCTTACTAGTAGTTTATTTCCATAGAAGAAGATAGTATTTGTGATCCTGACAGTGGAGGAGAGATCTTGTAAGCGTAGCGTTTGATTTCCACGCTCGAGTGCTTTCGAAGAAACACTGTCTTATATATCAAGTTATATGGTTAAATATAAGTATATTTAGGATTCCATTTGTATCCACTATTTGTATTGTATACAATATATATGTATATATATATATATATGTATATACAGTAAAACCTCTCTATAAGAAACCTCTTTATAAGAAAAACCTTTTTATAAGAAAATTGTTCACACATTTGGTTGGAATTCAACCTTTTCCATATTAAAAAAACCTCTTTATAAGAAAATCGTATAAGAAAAATATAAGAAAAACCTCTTTATAAGAAACTTATTGTATACAAATTATAAAAAAATAATTACATAAATAGAAGTATTGTATATAGATAACAATTATAGAAATTAATTATTATATAAGATATGTTTTTTCTTACAAATATTTTATATTACATAAATAGCTCGCAATGAATTAAAATTATATTAATAATTGTTATTGTATATCCATAAATTTATTAAAATTTATTAAAATTAATTAATAAATGTTATTTATATCCTTGAATTTATTAAAATTAATTAATAAATATTATTGTATATTGTATCCATAAATGTATTAAAATTAATTAATAAATGTTATTATATCCTTAAATGTTGATGATACAATGTATTATATTATACAATTAATTTTTAAATAATAGATTATTATAATATTCATTATATTATATTCATCAATGATGATTCTAATTTATAATTGCAAATGTAAATCTAATAAAATGTCATTATGTATTAACATGTCTAAGCGCAAACAATACAGTATACATTTTAAATATAATATAATTAAAGAAGTTGATTAAGGTTTACTGAACAATCAAGAATTATGTAAGATACATAATATTTCTCCATATTTATTATCAAAATCATTGGAAAAGTAAAAACCTCTTTATAAGAAAACCTCTCTATAAGAAAAAAAGTACCGAAAAAAAATAGTTTCTTATTATTTTAGGTTTTACTGTATATATATATATATATATATATATATATATCATGAGTAAATAAATAAATATTATTATTATATAGTATATACACATCAGAAAATATGACTTTTATTTACAAATATTATCGGCTATTTTATTTTACTATTGAATTATTTTATTTTTCTTAAATATCTAATACTTTTTAATTTGTAAACGAATAGATTATTTGTAATCAATCATCAATAATACATCATATATTACTGAAAAGTATTGATATTTGCGTATGAATTACAAACCTCCAGAGATGAGCGTTGGACGGCCATCAAATTTAAATTTCGGAATTAATTTCGGAAATCTTGAGATTTCTTTGATTTTAAAATTTTCTATTTTTCGATCCTTAATAGAAATATCTGAAATATATTTTCTTATTTAATATTTATTTTAGAAATAGAATGAAGAGACACATATATATATATATATATATATATTTGTCAACTTTAGAATAAAATTATTTTCAATTTATTTTAATTTATTTATATATATATATATTGGTAGTAGTAATTAATCCCATTGCTGAGATAAACTATATGTAAACACATACACTTTGCTTAACTCTACCCATACACGCCACACAAGAAAGCCCAACACCACCCGTAACCTGTGAGGTTAGCGTGCGACACGATATAATAGTCTGTCATAGCTATGAGGAACACGAGCAGCTCCCCTTTAGATATCACGCTGAACGTCTCGTCGAATGGCAGCTCTATCTCGTTGAAGTGTAGCGCTTCTCCTGCAGTTGTGATAGAGTGAGTAAGATAGTGAGAGGGAGGGAGGGAGGGAGGGAGGGATATAGAGATAGAGATAGAGAGATTGAGAGATATAAAAAGAGAGAGATATAGAGAGAGAGATATATAGAGAGAGAGAGAGAGAGAGAGAGAGAGAGAGAGATATAGAGTGTGTGAGAGAGAGATACATATAAGATAGCGTGAAGAGTATTGAACCGGCTGTAGGTAGATTCTCAGCGATGAATATCACTCTGCGATCCTGACATCCTCCTATCAGAATCACGTACTGCTTGAAGTCCAGGTAGTGTTCGGGTAGTGACAGTTTCTTAACGCACCTGTTACATCATCTATTACATCATCTATTACATCACTTGATTATATTTATAGTGTACAATAAACTGTTTTTGGATAATATGAAAATGAAAAAATGAACGATAATTATCATTATAAAGAATGAAATTGAAAATAGTTTATTGAGTTCAAAAAATACAATTTTAGCAAATACAATTTCTGTTCACAGGATAGTACCAAAGATTATCTCGTAATCTATACTCGCAAAGAGGGTACGCTCCAAAACATGCTGGATAAAGTAATATCTTGATGTTATTTCTGAGCTAAATACAAGCACCCTCTTTACTGTCGCGATACTAGCTCACCAACCCATACACACCCTTTCTCTAGTTTATCCCTCTCTCCACCAAGTGGCGATAGTAGTAACCACTACTAACCTCACCAGACTGAAGGTGTAAGCCGGCATTCCAACTATGGTAAGGTTTCTCACATAAGGGCCGTGATAGACCTTCTGTTCTGATGCCATGTAGGGTAGCGATCCGTATATCTCTATTAGACCTTTCTTAAGTATGAAATATAATTATATACATCTTTATATATATATATATATATATATATATATATATATATATATATATATATATATATTACTAGCGGTATTATCATTTTATTTAATAATAATAATAATACATTTTTTGAGTTTAAATGTTAATAACACTTAATACATTTCATCCAAAAACGAACGTTACGTACCTTAAAGTAATGATTACATATTAATTAATACACGCCATGATAAATAACAGTAAAACTTATACTACATACAAATTACCTAAGAGTTTCGCTGGGGTATTACACACTCCAAAAGTGTGTAATACCCCCAGCGAAATCCTAGTCGTCCACTTTAATGTAGCACAGGCTTGTAATGCCTATAGTCACGCTGATAATGCTACTAGTGCACCTACCGAAGTCAGCACGAGATGTCTGTCCGATAGTGACCCGATGTCGTAGATTTCGAAGTCGTAGCTATCCTCACGATCTTGACAGCCGCTACACGTGCTGTGTTTAGTGTCGACGCCTTCTATGATCTCTGCTATCTGTATGGTTAATAGGTCAATATAACTTATCACTATACTATACCACTGTTGTACGCTACTGCCATACTGCGATACAGGGGTACACAGATAGCAAAGATCATAGAAGAAGTGGACACTAAACTTATAACTTATAAGTGTATCGGGGTGTGTATAGGGATATTGTAAAGATGCGAAGAGTAGTTGTATCAATATAGAGAGTTGTCAGGAAATAGGATATCTGAAGTGTAATGTGTATTGTAATGATGCGGGGGGGGATGGAATTTATTATTTCAATACAAGAAGCTGAAAAATCTAGTGGATCGAGTTAATTACCCTATAGGTATGATATAATAGTTCAGTATACGATATCGTAAGTTATTATTATTGTCGTTGTAATGTATAAATGTAGGTGTTATACATAGATATCGAGTGAATCATTATCGATGAAGCGGCGCGATGAGTCAGAGTGAGTCATTGTATTGACGAGTCAGCGCGATGAGTCAGACTACCTTACCAACAACAACGACAACAACAGCGGTGCAACTTACGGAGAATTCATTAAGTGTTCTGAACTCGTCATCACTGAAGAGGAGAACGTGAACGTGAAACTTTGACGAGAAACCTCCGAGCACTGCCACCTGGTGAGTGGTCGTGTAGTTTACACGTGACCTAGTCACAACTTAGGTTGTGATCAGCGGACAGTCTACTGTGGTATCTATGCGATGTATCAATTAGCTGTCCGACTGTTCTTACGTTTATTGTGGAAAGTGTAGCTAGCGCTAAGACAGTCACACTGAGTATGCACATGTCATGACGCTTATATTTACTCGAAAATAAATTATCGACGTCGCGTATTCATTATAAAATATCGTCGAAAATGTTGAAAAATACCTTATTTAAAAAGTTATACTGATTTATAATAATAAATACACATAGATACATTAGCAGACTTAACGACTTGTACAAAAAGTGTAAACTTAGTTTATACCTAACCTAGTTTATATATAAACATACACATAACATAATACATCCTGATTCACAACTACGTATATTCATTTTTTGATAATTTCACATTTTTTAATAATTGATATTGAAATTAGAGAATATAAATAGAAATAAAAACCAACTGAGCTAGCAGTTATAATAACGAGAATATTAGATATATATATACTCGCTAATAATAATCATTTAATTCTTAATAAATGGATCTCCAAATATTTATAGCTGTTAGTTATATTAATATCTTATAAATGATAATATTATCACTTGCATATAGAGAATATTATCACTTCCTTATAGAGAATATTATAGTGAATATTACACTTTAATAATGAAAAATAGAACTTTTTGATCGAAAACTATCATGTCATATAGAGATAGTGCACCCTAGACAGGTGAGGTAACATAATATCACATAGATCACTAGGGCAAACATTACAATTACTTATATAATTACATTATGTCATTTCTATGATAAACTTTATCTCTCTATAAGTATTATAACCATGACACTAGGGTTTGCACATATGCAATAAATTTATTAGGTAAATGTGCTTAATATTAAGATTCTTATGGGTAGGTATGAAATCTGAAATTGAGGACAAAAAAATTGTTTCACATTATTTTTATATAATATTATTAAAATATTAAATATTATCTTTAAAATGACATATAAATTATGTTTTTACATAAAATATAACTATGAAATAAATACATTTAAAAGTATATTATTTAAATATATTATAATAATAATTTAAAAAAAAATTAATTTAATTTAATAATAGTCATAATTTGATGAATTAAATCATTTTTAGAATTTTAAAAGCTAAAATAGAGAATATTATATATACATTTAAATAATCAATATTCATAGGTCGTTGTTTATTTATAATAACATAACGTGATAATTTATTATCTGTATATATTTATCTATTTCATACATTTTTTATAATCATATTGTAAATATTTAGAATGAATTTACTCAGAATAATTATTTTGACTAATTGCACTTATTCAAACACTATTAATTCAATAAATAATTATTTAAATGAATTTAAATTTTCAGACAATTTAGAATTTATATAATTACATAATATTTGCATTTTTTAAATTTAATATTTAGTCAATTTTAAAATATTTATAATTTATTAGTTAAACATAATTTTATATTAAAATTGTTTTCATATTCTATAAAAAATGCAACTATCATAGATCTATAAAAAATATATATATATATATCATTCTATTAAAAATTATATTGAATACATAAATTAAAAAAAAATTGAATACACTTTAACTAAACCACTATTTTTCATATTAAAATCATGTACATCTATTTATAGAACCTACCCATAATAATACTTAAAACTTATTGTAATTTTATTTTATTAGAAATATAATACCATTACATTTTTATTCACATAATAAAATTATTCATTCCAATAAAATGTTTAATAAAACTATTTTATATTACTAAAATTATAATAAAAAGCAATTAAAGAAGGCATTGGTAGCTTTTATATGGATATATAGATAGATAGATTGATATATAGTTTATTGCATTAATATGAACAGATATACAATTATAAAATGAAATAATATGCAAAAAGAGATGAAACAAAAAAATAATAAATAAATAAATTATTAAAATTATGAATTGTATTATACATTCCCACTTATATTGTTTCTATACTATTCATGTATATGAAAGTAAGAGTATCGAGTAAATCGAAATACAATGACCTCTAATGATAAATTTATCGTTCATTTAATAATACTTATGTACAGATAACACACAAATCATTAATATTGTGAACATTACAATATAGACAATGTATTCGTCTACATAACAATAACTGCTCTATCTCTATTACTCGTTCAGCTCGCTACCAACACGGCAGTAATACCTGACAGCAGTGGTTCCCCCCAACCTTTAGTCGTCATGACCCTTTTTTTGATAATTCTTAATTTAAAATATTCCATGACCCATTGAACAATTTTATTTTTGTATTTTGTATTTTTTAACATTATTCATGAACGAATAATATAAACTATTATATATATATAAATAAATATTTTATGAAATTGGCTCATGATCCAAACAAAAAACCAAATTACCCATATTTGGGTCCGGACCCATAGGTTGGGAAGCACTGCTTTACAGCATGGTCTCGTTGTGCTAACCGTTGATATCAGCGAGTGATGTTTCAGAGACACGTGATGACCTAATAAGGTCTGCACGAATGACTGGTTCTCTAGGTTAGGCTGGTAGCCTGATGTGTTACTTCGGCTGGGTATCATGCTCTCTATACTGGTCGCAAATCTGGTGGTCAGGGTGAGGGTATTAGTAGTAATGGTGGTGGGTGTAAGGGTGAGGGTATTAATAGTAGTAGTGGTGATGCGGGTGTCAGGGTGAGGGTATTAATAGTAGTGGTGCGAGTGTGAAGGTGAGGGTATTAGTAGTAGTTGTGCGAGTGTGAGGGTGTGGGTATTAATAGTAGTGGTGCAGGTGTCAGGGTATTAGTAGTAGTGGCGATGCGGGTACGAAGGTGAGGGTATTAGTAGTATTATTCGTAGGTTATGAGTAGTAATAATAGTACAGGTATTATTAGTAGTATTAGTAGTATGGGTGCTATGATTATTAGAAGTTAGGGTATATACACTGAAGTTGTAAGTGTGTAGGTATTATAAATTATAGCAGTGAGGGTGTTAATGGTTAATGAATTACATAACTTATAGAATGCATACTATAATGTAGTATATATTAATTTTAATTAATATTTAGTTCATAAATTATCATTGAAATGTATAAAGGATAGAATTGCTTACTTAAATATATAATATATTATATACTTTTTTCACTTATTGAATTATTGATCACATTTGTATAGTAAAAACATATAGTAACATTTTATATTTATATATTTTATAAATGGTTTAAATGAATTTTAATGAATATATATAGGCTTAACATTTTAGCTATCAAGTTAATAAGATACGTCTACACAATATGGCTGACTTTTTATCCTCGATGAAGCGGCCGACCCCACTCTGTTTAACGTGGCCCGTGAAGATGTTGCTCTCTATCTGGTTATCTAGGGGCAGGATCCACCTGACGTTGCATAGAGACGGCTGGTGGTCGTTACTAAGGCAACAGTCTCTATGACAGCCTGGCAGCGCAACGGGTGGAGAATGAATATATTAGCGGATACATCAGTATCGCTATATATTGATATTTTAATTATACTTTATTTAATATATGTATATATATATATATTTATATATTTTTCAATAATACTAGTTATTTAATTAAATAAATATTAATTTACATAAATGTTTACTCTTCGTACATACCTACATATTTATAAACACTTAAAGCGAAGAGTGGATACATAGTAGTGTGATAAGAAGTGTGAAGTGGGGGGAGGGAGGGGTGTACAACTCTAATCTCTAGGGTGGAGTAACGACGGCACATTGGAATGAATAAACCTCTCATCTCCTGAAATAGAGTGGGGGGTAGGGTGAATCAATAACATATCATCTCATACATTAGAATAGGGCTATTAGGCATAAACAAATGATCTATTAAAGTAGGTTGGAGGTTGGAGGTTGGAGGTGGGATGTAGAGCTATAAGGGAGTAACCATCTCCTGAGCTAGAGTATAGGTATTAAGGCGATACTTCCACCAATGGTTCATGCTATAGGATAGGGATAGTGATAGGACCATAACGGCATAACAGGGTGTGGGTCTCCTAAACCTGTGGTCTCCTGCAGTAGTGCGGGTTTAAAGCGATGACACCATAAGTCTCTGGACGACAGCTGTACGTCGAGCTTACTCTTACAGATCGTCACGGTGATACTGCCTCCGTTGATAACGTAGGACCGCGCCCTTATGTCGGAGATCTGGTGAGGGGCGTCGCGTGATGTTACGCAACACCTAGGCACAGATTAACTTAATAGTTACCCATCCCGCTGCTAGCGGTAGTAACGAAATCACTGAAATAGTTTAGATTTTACGAGATTTTTATATAAAAATTGTTCATTGTTCTATTAAAGTACATGCAATATAATGCAATATATATGCAATAAATTAGCTTTTACTCATGTATAATTATACTCATGTATTCTTATAGATATATATATAGCATTTAAAATCAAAATATCCTATTAATGTTGCCAGTCATTCATGTTAATTAGTTATTTATAGATTAGTTAATGATATCACAATATATCTTATGATACATTCAAATATTGCTCATCTAATGGTATCATTATCTTAGTGATGTTTCATTTAATATAACTTCGCTAGTATATTGATTAATTGTTATTGTTATTATTGTTATTTTGGTGGAGTCGTTTCATCCCACCCAGGAATTTATATGAAGTTTTTACTTATAACTATATGGCTCTAATGTCCCTTCGAAGCCTCTCTCATTTTAATGTATCCATGGTTTTAATGAGAGCCAATAATTGATGTATACACGATTATATAAGATCACTTCTAAATATTATTTTAGGACCTATTTTAATGGTCCTGAATTTCTAATGAGTCCGATTTCTAGCTCTCTGCTTCTATTCTATTCCCGGAGGTGGAAATATATTTTTAATTTAACAAAAATGTGATAGTATACTATATATACATATAATTATAGAAACGAAGATATATAATAGATAACAGTTAGTTTGTAAGGTGTACTCCACTGTCTAAATCTACCACTTAATAAAAATTCAGAAGTAGTATTATTATTTAATTAATAGTAATTAATTGTAATCAAATTACTCATTAAATATAGCTAATTTAATAAATTAATAAATAGTATTATATATATATATATATATATATATATATATATAGATTATGTTTAAATTATAATTATAATCATAGGAATATCAATTGTATAAATAGTGTATTACTAATTGGTAATATAATATATGTATAACTTTGTTCTTTATATTAATTACTATTTATTGTTATTTTAATAAAACAATAATAATATAAAACATAATATATATCTCTAAACATGAACATAAATATTAAGCTAATAAATTAATTTATTTATATTAGAAAATAAATATATAAATAATTATACAAAAATTGATATAACATAACATATATAAAATAAATAATGTATTATAAATATAATAATATTCTTTGGAACCTTATCATTTACACATTTCAATCTTATAATTAGACTCTGATGATATACTTCCAATTTACCCTATACGAATTGAAATAAGCTTGTATTAATGCAATATTAATATATTATTAATTGATATTTTAGAATAAATAAAACTATTAAATAAACTAAATTTTAATATATTCACAAATAATACAAAATATTATATATAATATATATATATATATATTATATATATATTAATATATATTATATATATATATATTATATATTATAATATGTTGGTGAATATAAGATTCAATCATTATTAAAAGTCTCACTTAATTGTATATATCACTAACATAATATATATTAATTAAAGATAAGCACAATATAATATATATATATTATCGAATTATAGATATATAAATTTAGAGTACAGACAACTAAAGGCAAGAATTCATATAATTCAACTATAGGGGGGGGGGGGTATAATCATTTAATATATATTCTGTTAGTATTTGATATAATTAGGCATCTATAGTTGAAGTATACATAGTATTATTCAACACATTATGCCTTTAGTTAAGATACAGATCCATTTATTTTGTATTTTAGATTCAAATCTATATTATAATACAAGTAAATATAAAATTTTATTAAATAATTGTATTTTAATTTACACTTTCATTACTTATATATTATCATATAATAAACATTAATTACCCTTCAAATGCATTCACTTTAAATGTGATTGGTATTTAACATAACATTAATAAAGTATTCATTTTTATCATCTATAAGTTTTTATAAGAATATATTATACAAGATCTACTAGTACGATATTTTAATAATTTGTTATCAATTTATAATATATATGATATGATCGTATATCAATACTACGTTTCATGATAATATTAATATTAAAACTAGTGGATATGCTAATCCTAATATAAATAAACTTTATTATTATAATATTTATTATACATGCATAGATTTGTATTTTGACTAAATTATAAATATATAAATACATATCTACACAATTATTTATTTAGTAAACAAATATATTACATTACTTTATTGGGTACCATAGGTTGCCTGTATCAAAAACAGCAGTATTTTCAGGATTACCGAAAACAGTCGTATATATTTGTATATATAGCTAAATAGATATACACATATATTATGTACTTATATTAATTATTGGCAAATATCACAATATAATCAGTGGTAATACTTCGGCTTACAAATAATTATGTTACGTCGGTGGTCTGCTTCGTGCACCCATTTCTCCCACCAACAAACTCCCCAAATGTAAAAACAGCATTACCGCTGATTACAATGAGTGCATAATATATGCTTACATATATACTGTAAAGATTCTATACTGTTATATATATATAGTATTATTATAATACTATATATAATATATTATTATAATAATTATATTTAATATATATAAAAAGCGTGCATCTCGAAGCAGGCCGCCGATTATTATTAGAATGTCAGAGTTCAATTTTTATTTTGGGGTTGTGATTTCTTTGGTTTGGTTTAATTTTGCTGTTTTTTTAGATGCATTATATCCCCAAATGAGCCTATAAAATATGGTGTTACTATAACATATCTTATAATGCGTATACTTTGCAGTAGTGCATATATAAGTACCGCCCACCTTGAACTCTGACATTCTTATAATAATAATCGGCGGCCTGCTTCGAGATAATTCTAAAAATCTATATAGCTGTTTTCGGTTATTCTAAAAAAAATTAAAATATTAATGATGGATTATTTATTTTTAACTTATATTTTATAGTTATATATAAATTACCTACCAGAAATTGTAACCTATTTTTCATATTATTTAATACAGAAGGTTCAATATTCGAAATCGGGTCTTTAATATTATTTTTTGCCACTAAACTTGAATTTACAGATGAATGAAAACTCTCGCTTATAGCTACTTCCCATTCACAATCGGGTGAGCCATTTATTATTATACTAATAAAAAAATGGTTATATAATAAATAGATGAATATTAAGAAATACATTATTATTAAATAGAATTACAGATTTATAATTAATAATGAAATATTATTTTAATTTAATATTTATAGAAGTTTGAATTCATTGGTTTCCAATTAACATCATGTGACTTATCAAAGATTTTTGTAAATATTTAAATAATCAATTCAAATTAATATAATTGATAAATAATTATGTATTTATAATTATACAGTTTACACGTTACTAGCAGATAAAATATTAATATGATAGGTTTTTCATAACTCATTATAAATTAATCTAAATTATTATCAATTAAAATTTAGTTAATTTACTTATTATATCCGGATTATATTTATAATACAAATTTTAAATTAAATTTAATTTAAATCATAATCATTATGATAATGATTATCATAATAATGATTATGATAATTTAATGATTAATATTTAATATGTAATATAATATTCGATAAAGATCTATTATAGGGACTCTTATTAATCATTATGATAATTATTATGATTATAATTTTATAAATGTGTGAGTCCCTATAATAGACTCTCTAATGAATATTTAATATTATATTATATTTAATATAATATTACATATTCAAATTATATTGAATATAAGTTATAACAAATTTATAAAAAGTTATATAAACTTATATAAAGTTATATAATTTATAAAAAAAGGGTTATATTATATAACCATTTTTTTATTACAATTTATTAGTTCAGATTTAATTACTTGTTGTGATAATTCAACTATCATAGTTGACATACTCCAGTGTTCAATATAACTAATGTGATTCATTGATTCTTCTTAGATTAATTCTTAGAATGTGCATGTAATACATGATTTATTATTATAATAATTATATATTACATATATATATATTATAATATATAATATATTACATGCTTATTTAATTAGCAGCTTATTATATATATAATATAAAATTACATATATATATATAATATATAAATTATATAATATAATAATTATATTTAATTATATTATATCAAGTATATAACATAATACATGCCCATGATATTTGTTCTAATAATATTTGTATATGTAATTTCAATTAAAACAATATTATTATAAATTAACAGAATACAGAATACAAAAATATAAGTATATACGTATTTATATTTGGAAGTCATTTTCTCATATTTTTTAAATAAAATACAAAATATATAATAAAACACTTTTTATTTATAGAATAGAGTATTAAACCAATACAAGTGAAAAATATAGTCAAAACAAATATTAGGATTACAATTAAATGATCCATACATGTGTATTTTTCCTATATATTTTTCATTAAAAGTCGTAAAGGTATACTAACTTGGTAGATATAATTTAAGTTATTTTATAACATTCTTCATCTAATAAGATCTTAAGACATTATTAATAATCTTAACAGTTATTCATATTTTAATTAAGCAAATTGATAATTTATTACAATATATAAAGCATGTATTAAATGTTCACTAATATTACATACGTTAATGTATACAATTATATATATACTCATTTTAAATATTTATAAGATATATTAATAAAATGCATCGTGTAAAACTTAAGTATGATAATAGTATAATAAATAATGTAATTAATATTTAGTTATAGCTATTTTCTCAAGTATTGTGACTCCTAATTTAGGAATTTATTTGAATCCATGACTATTATTGAATATGGTCATACTATATACAAGTTATAGAGTAGTTTTCGATATACAATTAGTCATAATCTATTTCATATTTAGAATAATGCCCACTCCATATTTGACTAAAATATATTTTGCTGGTATTAATGAATTATAAAATAGTATTGCAGGGAATATAATACGAATATCAGATTTTACATGAATCACTTAATTCCTACTTTTTATTAATGCTTTTAATTTTTGATCTAGCTCAACTTTTGACAAATCGTATTAAAGTTTATATTTTATGCTCACTGTAATATCATGTGTCCTTTATATATAATAATAATCATACTAGAATATTTAAGTATACTTAGTATAATACTATTATAGTAATTATAGATATGTATAGTAAATTCTCAACCATCTGTTTACGTTTGCATTTAGTTACGCCTACATAATACGACATACATACACCTGTACAATATATAATACACATTATGTAATATTTATTACACAACAAAGTTTAGAAGCTTATATTATTATCTCAATATTTTTGTTTTACACAATTTATAATGTTTGGAAGGTCCACTATTTGAACCAAAGTTTGGTGTGTAACTTTTGTGTATAACTTTTGTGTATTGCATAATAATGTGTAATACATGTTGTACAGGTGTGTTTATGATGCATAATCAATGCACTTATAATTAATCTTGGACTACATTTTATACATCATATTAAAGACCATGAATTATATTTTAATATTATAAAGTAAAATAATTTTTGAAAAAAATGAAACAAACGCTTCCCACTTTAAAAACTTATTAGATATTTTTTAATATATATATTTGTGTTTACATTACACTAATCGCCGACATCGTGCGCAGAACTTCGAGACCTCGCCAGATCGGCGTTGAACGGCTACCTGAGTCGCGTTTGCGCCGTGTTGAACTGTACCCGGCGTACCCTGTTCCGGTGTATCCGGTTGGTGGCCGCCCTTAGCGTCGTTACGTCGTGTTCGCTGTTCACCTACGCCTCGTTCCACTACTGGTACGTCCCCGAGGTGCTGCACGTACGAGACCTCAACTTCCTATACGAGTGAGTAAGTAAGGCGTACAGTGGTATGCGGTGTAGTGTAGTGTGTAGTGTAGTGTAGTGTGTAGTTTGTAGTTTCTAGTATACAGTACACATTCTCCACGGTACCTATGTCCAACACTTTCCTTTAATCTTCTCTTTATTATGTATGGTATATGTACATACACACATTCTATTTATTAGCTATTGTATAACTATATAAACATATATACCCATTATATATATATTGTATACATATAAAGTTTATAAATATTATAAACATATATACTTTTTATTATCTATTGTATACCTTCATATATACATTCTCTTTATTATTTATGTTATATTAGTGTTTATAGTCATTCATTATATCTATATAGATCTATAAATTATATTATAAAAAATACATAACGGATAACTGTAGAATAGATAGTATAGAGTCTATAGTATAGACTATAATACCAATCCTCATAAATATTGATATATTTATATTTATATGATGTAGGTATGAATGCTGACAAGTAAATATCTCGATAGTTCAGTGAACTTCTATATCTACCTGGGTTCACTCTCGTTTATTACGAGGAACCAATCTGATTATTATTATTATTATTATTATTATATAATTCATACCCTTATATACCAGGACCGAATGCAGTAGAAATAACGGAGATTTCTGTAATTATCCGACTGAGAATCTAACATTAATAGCATCTCGTTCTAATCAAGTAGGTAAACTTGCTGTATATAAGTATTACATCATTTATATGTCTTATATCATAGGTATATATTGAATAATTAACAGTTATTTCTATATATAATTTATGATTATAATTTATGTTCACGATAATGTTTATATTTTAATATGTTTAACATTTTTTAAATTATATTACAAACATGAATAACTAGAATATTTCAGTATAGCTATAAACGTATAATTATTTATATATTTAACAATTATTATTATTATTTTTAAAATAAATATCCCACTACAAGATTTTCAGGTAACTTGCCGGAAATATTGTAACTTTAAAACCATTTTCTATCAAGTTATAAAGGGATACCCCTATAAAGTTATTATATTTATGGCAAGTTGCCAGAAAATAAGGGGGTTTCCTACTAAAATTGTAGTTGACTTGATAGAAAATCGTTTTAAAGTTAAAATATTTCTGGTAAGTTGCCAGAAATACTTGTAGTTGGTTACCCCCTTAAGAAAATAAAAATGACTATACAAAATCATAATAAAAATCTATTTATTACAATTTTATCTAGTTTGCAATTGTAATAATATAGGTTAGCTAAAATATAACAAAAATTGGTGTGGTATTTATAATTACATGTTATTGATGTCATTAATTATACAGACTTAAATTTATATTAAATGAATATTGAATGATCATGTTACCAATATTTATTTATTCTTTTTCAAGATTTGTAGGGATGTTTTATATTTTTAATTTTCTTATAATTTAAAAATTAAAAAATATTCTATTCATATTTTAACTTAAATTAATTCTACTAAATACGTTAAATGTAATTATTTATATACTATGAATAGACGAACAATTATTCTCTTAAAATATATTATCCTCTATATAAATTAAAGTGAAATACGGCTGAGACATTTACACACATAAACATGCACAAACAGCTTACATATATATATATATATATATTATATATATATATATATATATATATATATATATATATATATATACATAGGCAAAGGAAGGCAAAGGAAATAATGTTTGTTTAGATAAAAATCCTTGACAGTATCACATAAATTTAGAAATTATAGAGAATAAATCCTAGAAAATATCCTTGACGTTTATATAGTGATGCCAAAAGTATAAGACATCGTCTAGTCTTTGGCATGTGCTTTATATACAAATTATAAATATACTTTTTTGATTATATATGTATTTATATATAGATATATTTTATTATAATTAATTATATATAAATACAAGTTATATTTTAAAATATAAAATATATATGGTATTTGGTTTCGATAGATTACATATAGTGAAAGAATTACACTATATATCTGTATTGCTTGCTCAATCATTTATCACCATAATAATGCATCCGCCTGTCCCCAGTTACTGGTAGCAGGTCAGAAGTACGTGTTCCTACTGCACTTGGAGCTCCCCGAGTCACCGACCAATCAGAATCTAGGCCTATTCATCTCGACGATACAGCTGTACACGCACTCAGGAGTGGTGCTCATAGAGTCTTCGAGAGGGGTTAGCAGTGGTAATGGGGGAGGAGAGGGGTTAGCAGTGGTAATGGGGGGAGAGGGGTTAGCAGTGGTAATGGCAGGGGGAATGATATGGTTTAGATGTGGGGCAAAAGGGGAGGAGTTATGGGGGTATAGCTCGTGAAACCAATGATATCATTACTACTATGATAATTAGGTTTTCGCATTGCATGATATTTATTAAAGTAAGGATGAATTTGTTTAGTGTTGGTAGTAACGGTTGTGGAATGTACCTTGAGTAAACAATGATATCGTTAATATATGATCAGATTTAAAGTTTATAGAAATATTAGTGATTTATGAGATGTAGAGGAAGAGATGATTTAATGACCTAGTATAATATATTATCACAAATTAAAAATTCTAAAGTTTTTATTTAATTCAATACCATATTAACTAATATCAATACAAAATGATTCATCATTAGATTATAATTGATATCTAGAATTATTAGATTTTGAAGTACATATACGTCATATTTAGATTTTAATGAATAATCTTAGATTTATTTATCATACTTTAAATATGATAATAAAATATGTTATCAATATAAAATTATTAACTTACTTTTAGCAAATAATTATTCCATAAAAACTTGTAAAATTCATTTTTTGAAATTATTTAAAAATTTAAATATAGTTTAATTCTATCAAATTTAAATATAATATAGTTTTTACTCAATATAAAATAAATTGTCATAAATATATAATTTTTTGTTTTGTGTCTTTATAAAAGGTAAATATATATTTAAATTTTAGTTTATTTTTAAAATTTAAGTACAAAATATAACTTATATAATTCTATTTTATGATTATTGTTTGTATTGTTAAGTTTGTATTGTTTGTATTGTTTGTATTTGTATCATTGGAGTAAATTTGCGAATAATATCATACAAATATGTACATTATTTATTCATACATATTTAATTTAATTTTCTAAATTAGCCTAAACACCAACATTTATATTTAATAAATAATAATAATATAATTTATTGAATATAGAAAATAGATATTCAAAATGACATAAAACAGGAGACAAAACTATTAATAAAAAATATATAAATGTATTAACATTATTGATTTACTAATCTAAACGATTTTATCTTTAAAGTTTATATTTATTATGGTGCCACCACCATAATAACCCATCCCTCCTCCTACCCCAGTCGATGCTAGTCTATAAGTCTAAACTCTACCACCACTATTACTACTACCACTAGCGCCACCACCATAATAACCCATCCCTCCTCCTCCCCCAGTCGATGCTAGTCTATAAGTCTAAACTCTACCACCACTACTACTACTACCACTAGCGCCACCACCATAATAACCCATCCCTCCTCCCCCAGTCGATGCTAGTCTATAAGTCTAAACTGTACCGGTACGTGGAAACTCTATTCTTCGTGTATCCGATGCTGTTCGGAGTAGCTCAAGAGAAGCAAACCATCACCGTACAACTGCTCTCCGGGTATACAGAACTATCGGTAGTCGCAGCCACTGCGCCACCTATTAATGCCAGCATCATTAGCTCCAACCACTTTATCAACAATACCCTCATTATTGTAAGAGTTTGTCTCACTTTATGTTGTCTCATACCTTATTATACACTGACCTAGTCCGTATTTCATTACACCTATTATCTTCCTGATTCTAATTAAATTCTCGCTCCCCCGTTCCTGATTTGATAACAACCTGCTGCCTGTTTATCGTGACCTCCGTTATTAGCACACGCCTACTGTCGGTGTATTCTTCACATTGAAAGTGAAGCGCATCGAACTCTACAAGGCTACGCTAAAAATACACGCTCAATTCTCCGGTTTAAGGTATTTCTCATGTAGAGTATTTATATACATATACATACATATTTATATATACATAATATACATTTATACATGCATATATGCAATATCCCTATAGGGGAGAGTGCTCTAATATCGACATGCACGTAATATCGACACCCACGAGATCTTCTAAAATATAATTCCAATCAAAAAATAATTAATGTATGAAATGTTAATCTATATAATTCTAATTCATATAAGTATAATTTTTTTTTTAATATTTATATTTTTTTAATTATAAACAAAAAATAATTTTTTCGTTACAACTCTAAATTTATGAAATTTTTGAAGAACAATATCGATTCTCAGTCATTTGAAAATATATATATATTAAATATTTTAAATACATCGTATAGACCTAATTATATTTTACAATGTGCCGAAAAGATTTTGTATTTTTGATAATTTATTACAAAGTTATTGACGTTTACCTAAGCAACATACATTTTCATAATACCGACACCCTAATTGCACGTAATATCGACACCCTTTAACCAATCAGCGTTATTTGTTTATAATGTGCGTGCGTTATGATAACATTAATTTTAGGAAAAAAACGTATGAATTGCGTGTGTTAACTAAAAGTAAAGCGCATTTAATTCTGATTGGATAGTGGATATTAAATAATATATGGTATATCTAAATATCGATATATTTAGGCTGTCGATATTATGTGCCAAGGTGTCGGTATTCGAGGCAATGCCTGTAATATCGACACCCCTGTTATCTCAGAGTTAAACAAACTAAATAAAATTTTTAAATAGCTATTATATGTATATACCTACTTGTTACTTATAAATAAAATTTGGTAATATTTAAGTTAGAAATAATAAAGTTATGCTGATTTATTATTAGGTGTCAGTATTCGAGTACTCTCCCCTACATATACATATATATATATATTAGTTTGAAATATGATTATTAGTTTCCAATAATCATATTTCATTATACTATTCTTAGTAATATATATATCTATATATATATATATATATATATATATATATAGATATGATGATAATATAATTTATTTAATATTTTTACTATAATACTAAATTTAATCTATGTCCATTCAATAAGTCCATAATTCATACGCTCTTGATTCTATATTTAATATCTTAGCCACGTTATACTTATATAACAAAGTACTATATAAATATGCATATATGTATATGCTTAACTAGTACATGACTATCAGTCACACACATACACACACACACAAACACACCAACCCCCCCCTACTTAGATATGTGATGTTCTACTGGCCTATCCTGTCCGCCTTCATCGGCATCCCCATGAACATGTTCTTCTACTCCGTGCTGATGCTGATCATCTGGCTCTCGAGGAGAACAGCCCATCGGTTAGTGTGTGCAGTCGTCGGTGTTGGGGGTAGCGAAGCAGACAACCCACGCCTGATATAAGTATGCAGCAGGTGCTGTGTACTGTGCACACTATTCAATCGTGTTTCAAAAACATGAAATTAGATACCGCAGAGGTTTTTGTTTCTCATTTATTGATGGTCCTTTTCTTACACATATATATATATATATAATCTTTCGATAACAATTATTCTATTTCTATTCATATATAAATTATAAGATTATGGATAAAAAAAGCAATAAATAATAGCATTATATTAAATATTGTTTAATTAATTTTAATATTTATTAATAATTATATATACCCACAAAATATATAAACTATATATTGTTCGATCTAATTTACTAAAATTATAATCTTATGATTATATTTTTTAGATAAAATATTTGTTATTTTAAGTATATATTTCATTTTTTTTAAAATTATTTTACATAAAATATTAAAATATTAATTCATTATCTTTAAAATTATGTATACTATATCATTCAATAGTAACTATATACGCCTTATATTCATTATAAACATACTCATTTACAACATATAATACACATTATTATGTAATATTTATTACACATAAAACTTTCGAGTTTATATCTCAGTATTTTGTTTACACAATTTATGATATTTGAAGATTTCACCATTTAATAAATTTTTATAAAAATATCTGAGTTAATAAATAATATATAGAAAATGTTAAATAGTTACTATTCAAAATATAAATATATTGATTTATACACTTAAAATACAAACTACATTATTTGGTCAATATTTTAAATAAATAATTAAAAAAAAGTATGGTTTTAAGGATAAGTATATCAAAGCAATATATTTATATTTTGAAAAGTATCTATATAACATTTTCTTTATATTATTTATAAACTCTGAAAAATTGATAATGATTTATTGAACGGTTCAAATGGTGGAACCTTCCAAATATCATAAATTGTGTAAACAAAAATACTGAGATATAAGCTTCTAAAGTTTTGTGTGTAATAAATATTACATAATGTGTATTATATTTTGTACACTTATATATTTATAATGCATAGTTGAGGTATTTCTATTTATTCTTGAATGAAATATTATACATCATTTTAAAGATAATGAATTATTTTTTAAAATGTTGAAAACAAAATAAACCAACGCTTCCTCCTTTAAATCTATATATCAAATATATTTAATAAATATATTTATTTTTACTATATATAGTAATAGATAATAAATACTAGCTAAGTATTATGTATTTATTGTGTAATTATTAAATACAATTTAATAAGATTAATAATATAATAACTTAATAATTTCTAGCTTATTTTATATTATAAATCATGCAATTAATCCTATATATAATAAGTTCTATATATTTAGATAACTATATAAAGCTCTAATATATTCTAACTTACTAGTAATAGATTGATTATTAATGTATATAACAACTGATGTCTATTAAGGGGATTCAGTCTTTAAAAAATAGATTTGTACATGTATAATATAGGATATGTCAAAATAGTATATGTTAAAATATAGAAAGAATAATAAACGTAATTTTAGAACACTACTTATTATACTTATTTCTAATAAATACTGATTACAAAATGACTGTTTATATATATATTATAATACCATTTTTCAATAGTTATAATTTATCAATTTGAATTATTTAAAAACAGTGATAACAATAATATATTAGCTAGCAACATGTCAACTAGAGATACCTGTTGGTTTTATTGTATAAATGCCATTGATTGGCCGTTAGCGTTATTCTAGAATAATACAAAGTACAATACCTTGTCCTTGATAATACTATAGTGTCATTTCATTAATAAATAATATAGTTAATTTTTAACACCACTTATCTCAGAATATTTGTTTTTCTTATGAAATGTACTATTTCTCAGTCAATAATTAATTAAACTTAGTAACATTTTCACAATATATTTAATATTAAATGTAAATTGTATCTTTAGGAAATATTTTTGATTAGATAGATTTGATACTCAAATTTTAAAAATAAATATTTCATTTTGATAACATTTTTTTAAAATGCTAATATTTTCAAATTAATATTCTAATAATTTAAAAATTCTATAGAATAATTAACAGAATATTTATTTTACAATTAATTTTAATGTTATGTAATTTAAATTATGTAATAATCTTAATTATTTTGAATTTTCATAAAAAATATGTCCTATTTAATTATACCTTACCTTACCAGGTCGAGCTTGCTCGGCAGTTTTTGACTCTCTTCTTCCATTCATCTTTATCGTCCATCGCAGTTTTCAATTCATTTACATTGCACAGTGTATCCTCCATGAGTTGGTCAACGTATGTTTTTCGCGGCCGTCCTCTTTTTCTCTCACCATGGGTAGGTTGCCATAGAATAGTATCTGATGCCATTTCGCGCTTATTTCTCCAACAGTGACCAGAAAAACGAAGTCTTTGCTGTCGTATCGACGTGCATATATCCGGTATATTTGCATATATTTCTTTATTGGTAGGATGGTCCTTCCAAGACCTGTTTAATATTGCCCGTAACATGCGAGTATAGTTTCCACTTAGTCTTTTTTCAAGAGCTTTTGTGAGTGTCCAACTTACAGATCCATATACCAATACCGACTCAACAGTTGCTCTGAAGAAATTTCTTTTAATTCTATCCGGTAACCTAGATTTCCAAATAGCGTTCATCTTATTTAAAGCTGCCCAGCTTTTAGCCAGTCTTATATTCATCCTTTTCTGTTGATTGAATATAACTTCCAAGATACTTAAAATCGGATACTTTTTTAATGTCCTTGCCATTTAGGCTTTTTATTTTTTCATTTTCTCCTTGATTTATGCTTATGAATTCGGTCTTACCTGCATTTATATTCAAACCAATCTCTTTTGCCGTATTTTCAATTTTATGTAGAAGAATTGTAGCTTCGCTCGTTTTATCAGTTACTATAGCTAGATCATCTGCATAATCGACATCTGTTATTTTTATTGCTGGATGTCTTCTGCTCTTTCTCTCAGAGAGGGTAAAGCCAAGAACATTATCTCGATCAAGTGACATTTTCAAGACATAGTCAAGACATATTATAAAAAGAAATGGTGCTAGTGTAATTAATTATAATGTAATTTAAATACTGTAAATTCCCTTAATATGATTATATGTTCATTGAAAAAATATTATACATCTGTTATTATATTTCTATGAATAATTTCAAACAAAGTATATCATAATTTTATATATATAATATATATGTATAGAAATCATGTAATGTTTAATAAATATAGTAAATAGAATGTATAACAAATTATGTATTGTATTAATTGCTTAAAATATATTATTCTATATTTAATAAATAACTTGATAAAATCAATTTTACCTAGAAAATTATTATCTTATAATAATAAATTAGTATTAAATAAGTCTTTTAATTAAATTATAACTAATTTATTACAACATGAATTATATTATATAATTTATATATGATTAAAATATATGTTATAAAAAATTAACTAAATATCTATATATTATTTTTGTAGAATATTTTGATTTAATTTTCTATAAAATTGGATCATTATATGAAAATATTAACTATAGATTTTTAAGTTATATTCTGTATAAATATTTGTATTATTTATTTCATTATAATATGTACATTGTACATATTTCATTTGAAATTTTTTTTATAAAAATGTAGGTTAAGCAATACCTTATAGTATTATTCTTTATAATAGTATACTACTTAGTATTATAAAAATGATTAAAAAAACTGGCTGATATACATGTTCATTATAATATTTTTTCCATTTTGAAAGGTGTTTTTAAAAAATAAATATTGATATTTTTTAATTACAGAATTTTGTATATTTCAAAAATAATTATCAAAATAAAAAAAATTATTATAATTAAAATTAAATTATATTACACTTTACATATATTTAATAATTTGAATATTTCACAATAATAATATATATATGAATTATTATTATGAATATACAATATATTTAAAAATTCATAACAACATCATTTATAGTATAAGTGAACATTCAAAGGAGCAATACTCTGCAGAAATCTCTAGCACTACAGAATGTTCAATCAAAGATTGGCAGAGTTTAGATAACGTTATTAACACTAATAATGTTAGCAATATTGTTAGTGAACATACAATAACAAGCACAGATGACGCCAAGAGTTCAAAAGATCAAGGTTATGTAAACAAACATTGAATAGAGAGATTAGTGATTTATAACTATTGTAATCTATTTATTTATTTATGTATGATAGTAATTTTCTAAATATTTACAGTTGTAAAAAGATCTGGATTTACAGCATATGTTGACTAATCATATATCCACCCTTTAGTATTATTTATTAATTATTAAATGTATTATTTTGCTTGTTTTATAATTTTATTCCCTTAATTATCTTATCTTTAAAATATTTGTTATTTTTACATAAAATATATATATTTGATTCATAAATATATATTTAATAAACATAATAACAGATAATAAATAATAGATAAATATTATGTAAAATTTACATAGATATATTTATCATATATTTAATATTTTTCTATTTATTGATTTTATAATAAAGTTTAAAAATTAATATAAATTTATTTATAAAAATAACTAATAATACATGTTAAGAGATATATGATAATTTATTATATTTGTTCTGAGTACGAAGGTGGAGGATAGAATGAAGTATCCATTGGAGGTGCTGTGGCATCTATTACCAGGGCTAAATAATAAATAGATAATAAATAATAGATAAATATTATGTAAAATTTACATAGATATATTTATCATATATTTAATATTTTTCTATTTATTGATTTTATAATAAAGTTTAAAAATTAATATAAATTTATTTATAAAAATAACTAATAATACATGTTAAGAGATATATGATAATTTATTATATTTGTTCTGAGTACGAAGGTGGAGGATAGAATGAAGTATCCATTGGAGGTGCTGTGGCATCTATTACCAGGGCTTTCTGTTCCTCTTTTATAGTTTTGAGCGATGTACTAGATAGATTCTTATGACGAGGTGGTAGTGATAATGCTGTTTGATGATTAGTTATTGATTATATAGAAATAATCTAATATCCTATGAAGAAATAAAATTATATAAGTATTTAAATAATACTAATTCTACTAAGGATTACATTACTTAATAATATATATATATGTATATATTTATATAAGTAATCTTTTGAAAATATTTAAATTAATATTCGAATAAAAATCAAACTCATTATTTAATATTTTATAATTTATTTAAATATATACATATATTATTATTAAAAATAAATTATTACATAGTATACTATAGATAACATTTAAGTTGAAAAAATTCATACTGTACAGTAGACCGGTTCGTTCGATTCAATTTTTAATCCTTCATATAAAATATAATACATATCTATATTTTATTATAATATGTATTAACAATTTTTATAAAAAAATAGTTACCTTTGGTCACGAAGCATTTAAAGTTTGAAATATAAATTATTATTTTAAAATAAAATGTATAATATTCCATGTATAATAGTAATGAATCCATCTTATTATCTTTGATGTTTACAAATATTTAAAATTAATTATGTATTTGTATTATATTTAATGAATTAATATAATATATACCATTATTTATATTTATTATTAATATAATATCTATATTTAATTTTTATATCTACAAATTACCAATATTAATGTATCCTGAAATTCGAGAAAATACACCATTTTACTATTTAGTATTTAGTATTTATTATTTAGTATTTATTTCAAAATAATTCAAAAAAATAATTAATTTTTTAAAATTAATATATATAATTATACTTTACATAAATTTGAGTGATCAGATTGTATTGGATTTTGTATATAAGTTAGATATAAATGTCCTTTATACAAATAAAATTTAAAAAATTAAAAAATATGTAAACTTATTTTGTATTTCATATTTCAAATAAAAATCCAAAAAAATTTAGAAATGATGTTAATTTTTTTTCTAAAAATAATTTTTAATTTTTTAATAATTAATTTGAATTATATTATTATTATCTACAAATTATATATTTTAATTTTTTAAATTAAATTGTAATAATTTATTTATATTAAATTATACGATTTTTAGATATTTTTTTTTACTAAAATTATTTTATAAAATTTGGGCATCTAGATTGTTATGAAAAATATTTTATATTGTTAATACTACTTGTAATATATTTTTCTAGGATATATCCATAGTTGGCTTAAAAAAAATTATTCAATTTCATAAAAATTGAAAAAATCTTATTTTTATATCTCCCCCATGTTAAATTTTATATGTATTCAATGTTAAAATAAAAAGGTATCGTGACATAAAACTATTTAAGATATAGGTCTAAAATTGTAAACACTTATTCATTATAGCATACATAATTGTAATAGATGTGAAGGTTTATAAAATTACGAAAAAAAATTTAGTACGAACCGGTCTACTGTATTACTACTATTGTCTACTATATTATTATTTTAGAATAATTATTTATATTAAATTAAAATAAATACAAAAAACTTACTCTTCATTTGACAGCTATTTCTTTTACAAGTGAAATACGTTATTATTGCAGCAATGCATAACAAACAGAATGTACAAATGAGTGGAATAAACAATGATGAATTGAGAATAATTTGAATATTCGATTGTCTTTTTCTGTAGATAATGTAATCATTAATTTCTAAAATAATTTTAATTTAATTAATAAATATTAAAATTAGGCAAACATTAATATGTAAATAGTGTATACATATATATATATATATGCATGAGTTATTATAGCTAACATGTTGGTCACATGATTAGTGGTCTGACGACATAGAAAGATGTTAGCACTCTGGTGATAACTACAGCAGAGGATAGCTTGTTTATCCATCTGGCAGCAACAATAGTTTTTATTGGAAATACAGTAATGAGTGAAAAAATCATAACTTCTCTCCGGTTTGCATAAAAAGCTGTCCAAGTCTGCAAATGATGTGTTTCTGTACTATATATTACGACCATAGTTTAATATACTTTATATTAGGGATTTTTTATATAAAATAATCATTAATAATGACTTTAGATATTTTACCTCACATAGTTTACAATTTGATCCACAGTTTATTTATATACTAACTAGATTGTTCACATGTTGCTTTTTGATGATGTGTACAGCCTGACACCAATTCTGTGTAATTATAGATATGATAGTTAATATAAATATTCAAATTGATTAAAGTAAACATCATTTTACAATAAATACACAAATATAAGCTTATAATTATTAATTAAAACTATAGTTATATCCCAGTTTAAATCTATATTCTAAATATATGTATTTAAAGATTTCAAGTGTTTGTTTATGATAATACTATAGGTTCAAAGTGCATATAACTAGAAATGTTCTAGTTATATTATTTTAATAAATATATCTAATGGTAATTATTTATTATAGTATCTACCTATATTAATACTATGTAATAACCCTATAGTTTAAATAGTGTAATATGATATTATATAATATATTATATGTATAGGTATATATTTTATATTTATTGTTGTCATGGATTATAGAAATATATTGATACAATACAACAATGTAAGTAATTATTAGTTAGTAACAGTAATTATTCAATATTTAAATATAATTAATTTGTTAACATGTATTTATTTAAAAATAATATTTAATCATAGTTCTAGAAAATATAATAAAAAAATATATACTTTATTTTAAATACAAAAATTAAATTATTGGCATTAGTTACTTTCCTGCACTTTTTTCACCACGAGATCTACTTTCTATAAGAAAATATATATACTTTTTTTTAAATTTAATTATTTAAAATTAATAATTACTCTGTTTAAAATTATGATTATTTTATCATGATGTTTATATAAATATTAGATTTATAATAAATAGAGTATTATTATTTAAATATATAAAGTAAGTTCCCAGATGTGGAAGTACAATAAATACATATTTAAATATTAATACAATAAATATAATATAAAGTGACAAGTTGAACACTTAGTAGGATTATAGATATAAGTTAATTATGATATACAGATATTATTTGGAATATATATTTTATTGTCTAAAAATGAGAATACTCATTTTTCATAGGTATACTTACATAGTATGCCTACTAACAATTTTATGAAAATAATAAAATATCAAGTATTTAAATGTTAATAGGATTATACTTATTACAAGATAAATGTTTATAAATAATGAGATGTTTATAGACAACCTATATATCAAATGTAATATATATATAAATTAGTTAGTTGTAATGACATTATTTTACTTTAATATATTAAACTTAGATTATTAAGGTTATAACCTTAATATTAGAGTTATAATATGTAACTATTTAAAATATATAAATAATTCAAAAATATTATTGATCAGAATAACATTTCTCTGTATTATTACTTATATATATATAAATTAAATTTACTTCACATATATATAGTAATATAATAAGTAAATATATTCTTTAGTATATTTTATAATGATCAATATTATTGATATCATATTTATAGAAACTAGTACTATATTAATAACTATAGGTACTATAATACCTTTACATATTACTCGATATATATTATATATATATATATATATATATATATGTTTATATATATATGAGATATAAATTATAATTTATTACATATGTAATAGTATATACTACCATGCATGGATTACATATTTGTTATTTTGTGTTGTGTCCTACTTTCTATCACATTTAGGTACTTAATGAAGTTATAACTTATATGGCTATAAATCAATTGAAGCTTCTATCATGTTAAAGTCCCCCAGGTTTAACACATAGATTTATAATTTATTTTGTAAAATACAAATCTATGGTTTAACGAGAGCCGATCATTGTTTATATACACTTATAAAATATCACTTCAATATATTATTATCAGACCTATTTTATTTATCCATGGGATGTGTATAATAGTGACCTATTGTCAATAGGCTATTGACTGGGTATATGAAGCTTTAGTTTTATGGGCTACCCAGGAATTATTTAAATATTATATTTTACTATATGTATATTATATTTTACTATATGTATATTATATTAAGTATCCTTTATTAATCATATTGAAAATTATAAAAATATATGAATACATGACAAATAAAATACCTTCGGTTAAAATAATCAAAATATAAAATATTATTTAATATATAAAATATAATAACAATTATAAATATAATTATAATACTAGCTTTAACAATATAGTATTATAATAATAATATTACACATTTTAAAATATATGTATGAATACAATAAGCTGATAATTATAATAAAACATGGTGACAAATACTAATTAATGATAGACCTATAACCTAGTAAAATAAATAATTACAAAAAAATATGTTAATTAAGATATATATATAAATATATATATATATATATATATATATATATATAAATATATATATATATATATATATATATATATATATATATATATATATATATAATCTATATAATATTAATCTATTTATTTTTTAACAGTTATTTATTATACTATATTAAAATAAATAATTAAATAAATATTAAAGATTGAGTTATTAAAATGTTATTTTAAATATTTCCACTATCAAATTCATACAAATTGTACCAATGAAAGAAAATAATAACTAAATATGAGGTTAGATAAATTACAGTTTTTTGAAAAACTATATTTATAATTTGTTCATAATCTATTTTTATAATCTAGATATATTATTTTGTAATTAAATTATTTTAAAATATATTTAAATTATGCTGAATACACACACATATATATATATATTATAATCACGCTTTAGATGATATATTTGATATAGATAATATATATTATTTAGGTATAGGTTAGGTATAGGTAAAAGCTATATTTGAAATAGTAAAAATATAGGAAAAAATTAGAAAATATAGTATATATTTAATATGTAAAATATAGGATAAATAATAGTGTACATATATTATTAAATAATCAAATTTGATAGGAAAAATACTTCATGTAGATTATATGTTCATATTATAAAATTAAAAGCAAATAATATAAAAATCAGATATTAATTTTAGATAATAAATGAAAGTAAGATAATATATGAGATTATGGATAGCCATATAGCCATATAAATAGAGCGAATATATTCACTCTAGTTATAAAGTAATATAATATAGGTTATAGAAATGTAAAATAGAATACAATACTAAGTTATTATTTTAAAAAATCAAATAATATAAAAAAATTAAATAATTATTTATATTTTCTACAAAATATTACTTTTAAGTTAAACTAATATTTTATATATAATAATTTATTCTCCAAGTATATAATATATAATAATGTATTTAAAATATATATATATATATATATATATATATATAATATAGCTATTTATTAAGACAATGATAATTGAAACCCGATGATTGAAACATTATTTATAAGGGAAATTATCCAATTCCCGACACCCTCCAAACACCGACCACCTCTCGTATTTAAGTAACTATAAGATACATCACACAATATATATATATATATATATATATATTAACTATAATTGTATATTAACTATAATTATAAATAAGTATTTTATTTTCCAAAAATATTCAATACTACAATTTTAATTTTATAAAATGTAATATTCTGGTTTTACTTTTTAAATATTTGAATAATAACTGTTTTAAGTCATTGTAAATACTTTATTTATTAAAAGAAAACATATTGCTATGAATAATATTGTAGATAAATTAAATGATTATAAAAACTATAAAAAAATTAAATTGAATAAGTTTTAACAAATATGTCTTAATTATACATAGAGCTAGAGAGAAATATTTCTCTCTAGGCTATGTATAATTATTGCAACTCATATTATTTTCCTATTAACGACCCCATACATTACTCAAATATCGACTACCATGTGATTTATAATATCCAATCAAAATAGATCCGTTTTTATTTTGAAATTATTAGAGCTAGCTCTATGGTTGTGTAGGGGAAAGTAATCAAATACGAAAGTGTCCGTCGGACACTCTTGTTATCTCAGAAACCATAAATCCTACAACAATTTTTTAATGAATAAAATATTCATAATCATATAAATTGTCTAAAAAAGTATTTTTTTATATTTTAATTATTCAAAATATTGCTTATATAGCCAATAAACTGATTTTTTTATTACGTTTTTAAATTTATGAATTTTTTTTTCAATTTAACACCTTCTCAAGAATATACAAATGTACGATATAAAATATAATACTATATTATTAAAAAATAAAGCATTCTAAAATTTTGTTTTTTAATTTCTATATTTTTATTAAATATTCATTAAGTTATAAGCATATATCTAGATGCCATTTAAGTTCCTAATATGGACACTCTAAATGTCTTAATACGGACACCCTATAACCAATCAACGCAGAGCGTATGAACTATTCTGATTTTCATAAAAATCGTGGGCGTTATAATAGTAATACTACCAGTAAAGTTAATTTAAAAAAATTTATAATTTAGACACTTAAATTGTATTATTAATTAAAAAATAATAAAAATAAATAAAATATTAACTAATTAAATTACAATATATTTTTCATAAAATTAATTATAAATAACGTAAATGTAATTTGTCTGATTGATATATCAGTAATATATAGTTTATCTAGTGGTATATAGGATGTCCGTATTATAATACAGGATTCCGTATTAAGACATGGGTACCGAATACGGACACCCCCGTTATCTATGGAAATAAAATATTAAATTTTAAAATTACAATAATATCTATAATCATATAATATTAATATATTGTAAATTTTTAATACAAATAATGAGTCATACAAAGCTAAGACCATTTATTGTTAAAGTGTCCGTATTAGGTTACTTTCCCCTATGTATAATTGATATTGAATAAGGATCATCGATATAAAGAAAGTTACTTTCTTTATATCTATGATAAGGATACATGATTCCAGTCGATTGATTATATACACATCGCTACTATTTTAATATAAAATAGGATATATCCTATATAAAGTTTAAATATAAATTTAATATGAATATTAAAACTTAAATTGACTAATAAATACATTGCGTGCATTTTGTAAATCATTAAATCTATTAATAGATAAATATAAATTTATATCCACTATTTTTATTGGATATTATAATACTACACTTATTTCTACCATGTGTGTTTAGGGGTCGGTAATTGGAGAAGGGGTCGGTATTACGCACATGTTTTCAATTATTGACCTCAATTTTAATCTTACTAATGTAATTATATCAAACTTTTATTGACCTCAATTTTAATCTTACTAATGTAATTATATCAAACTTTTAAAATAGAAAAATTATGTATTGCCATATTACCCTAATTACAAAATTTCAAATGTATATATTGAATATTGAATAAGTTATTACAAATAGTTATTCAGGGATCTATAACTGGAGAATTTCCTCTATATGATATTCCCTATATATATATATATATATATATATATACGAGTTATAAAGTTACTTTTAAAATATTATTGAAAAACTACTTAAATTTAATATTAAACATGTATAGGTTTTAGAAGTAGGGGGGATAAAAAATGACACATGTGTCATTTTTTCCTGACATTTTATGATATACCAAATATTCGCATCGGTGAATATCCCTCAGCAATGACCCTCACGTTCTGCTACTATATAAATATGCTATCCATACCCCCTACTTCTAAAACCTAATCTATACATGTTTAATATTACATTTAAGTAGTTTTTCATTAATATTTTAAAAGTAACTTTATAACTCGTAGGTATACTGTACACATACATTCAAATTATATTGTAAACAGTACTGTACGTTAAGGTGAGCCGGTTGTCTCAGAATAGTATGTCTCACTCTGCAAATATTTTATATATATATTTAATATATAGTTAATTTTTTTTTTGATTCGATTATGTTTTGGCATTTCCCTGGCCATTTGAAAATTGGCAAATAAATGACAACAACAAAATCCTACTATTTTCTATATAAATCGCATGTTAGATGTCGCTAATTTTTATAATTTATTTATGTCTATAATTTTTTAATATAATCTAGAAATAATTTTTTTTAAATTACTAATAATTATCAATAATAAAAATCAATTTCTTATGTTATAAAATATTTTGTTGAAAATAAATATATATGTAATAGTTTTTATTTTGAAAATTAGAAAATGTCTTTGGTAGCATTGGTGTAATATATATATTAGGTATGAATATTATATAAAAAAAATTGTAAAAAATCATCGGCAACAAAATGTATTGATGATTTACAAATTAAAATTTGTTCATCATGATGATTTTGCAAAATAATCAATAAATCTGATTTGTTATTATTTCATTTGATTTTAAAATTAATAAAATATGTTATTTGTTATTGTTATTTTGTGGAGTCCTTGCATCCCATCCAGGAACTTAGATGAAGTTTTCACTTATAACCATATATGGCTCTAATATCCCTTCGAAGCAACTCTCATGTTAAGGCATTCATGGTTTTAACGAGAGCCGATCATTTATTTATACACAATTATATAAGATCACTTCTAAATAATATTTTAAGACCCATTTTATAAAATTAATTAATGGTCCGGACGAGGGTCGAAATCGTGTCCTACTGCTTGTGTGTCTGACGCCTTAGCCACTGAGCCACAAAGGCAGTTAAAATGTGTATATATATATATATATATATATATATGTAAATATATACTTATACATAATATAATGAATTTTAAATAGAAGTTTGAAAATGTTGTACTTTTGAAAAACAATTCTAAAAAGATATAATATTATCCGGAATTCTATGGAAAATTAAAAAAAAAATTAAAACTTGTTTTTATAATATATAGATATATATTTAATAACATGTTAAAATTGTGTGTTAATAAAATAAATATTAATACTATTAATATAGATTTATACAATTCTATTAATAGCAAAAAACACACCATAGAGGTTAAGTTTACTGTACGGCAGTGTACGACGTACACTGTACGTATATGTTTATATGTTTATATATGTATATGTTTATAATATATATATTAACTAATCTCACCTTTTGCCGAAATTATCTGGAATAGTATATATGAAGTATATATTACTATGAAGCAATTATTCATACTGTGAACTTCATTTGCTTAAATCTGTGAATGAAACCTGATTATACTATTTGTTAATGAATACAATGGATATAAAGAGCTATTGTAAAACGCTATATAGCGTTCACAGCAAGTCAACTAATGTTATATTGTTAGACACAGGAAACCTAATTATAAAGTATAGATGTACTCATAATATGTCATATTAGTCAATAATTATGTTACATACAGGTTATTAAATGAGATTATTATATCGCAATAATAAATTATATTATTTATAAATATATTGCAACATATATAGCAAAATGACATAGGTTTATTTTATACATTTATTATTGTTCTATATATATATTACATAATAATGCAACAATTCAACATATATTCTGCGACATGTAATATATATTATATTATAAATATATATTATATTATAAATATTATATATATATTATATATATATACTTATTATTATACTTGCAAATTTAAGAACATAATGATGTTTATAATCATTAACTAGTTAATAAAAAATGTTCCTATTTAAAAATAAAAATGTATGTATTTATTAGAGTGTATCCTATAATTTAATATTTACAGTTTATTTAAATGTATACCCCTATTATTTCTGTACATCTCTTTTTAACAAATATTAAAAAATAAAATTGTATATTATAAACGAATATAGCTACCCTAAATAGAAATATTATATATATAGAATTTAAAAAATATTAAATTATTCAAAATTAATATTTACTTTTTTTCTTTACAACAAATATCCCGAATTAGGATGGTTTCTCCTACATATGTAGGTAGTGTAATCCACATTATATATATTTAAATTTTTGGAAATAATCAATTGATTAATAATTATCGAGAAATACAAAAGTTATAGCTATATCTATATATAGCCATAGCTGTACATTTAAGCTAATTAGCTCTTGACATTATATGTATTGGTATTATAAGTAGTCTGAAGTTATGTAGGTTATATATATGTAACAAAGTGATAGTATAAAAGTGTTAGTATATAATTTTATTAAAGCAAAGACCTAGGTCTTGCTGTTGAATATAACAATAGGTAACATATAATAGTAATAATAATGACAATTTAATATTATTCACTCTATTTAATTAATATAAATACTTATAATGTTATAATATTAACATTCGTTTATTTCAATATATTCATAATAAATTAATTATTTCAAACACATTTTTAATTTAATTTGAAAATAAATAAACCCTTAACAAATGTCGAAAAACCAAACCCAACCCATACCCGACTCGGCATTGATAATTTTTGAATGTTTGCTATCTATTATTTATTAATTATAACTATTCCTTATTCTGTATTGCTAGTATATATATATATATATATATATATATATATTTATGTTATTGTATACAATAACATAAATTGTAGCTAAAATACAAATAAATGTAGACACATATGATACGATACATATACCTATATGTGTATTCATACATATATGAATACATCTATACAAATGTATACTTAATACTAATGAGTATACTTAAAAGTTATCCTCTTGAAAAGTAAATATTTAGTTTACATATTATATATATATATATATATATATATATAATAAACAATTTTTATATAAATATTATATATGTTTCGTATGATTAATAATCATTGATTATATCATTGATGTAATAATAATATATTGTTACATAAAATATCAAAACAAATTAATGATTATAAATAATGAGTTGTTTTGTATAACACAGTTATGTGATATAACACAGTTAAATGTATATGTACATTGTACATGTATACATATAACTGTATACATGTATACATATAACTGTATACATGTATACATTTTATATGTGTCATGTAGTATACATATTACATAGCTCGTTTATAAATAATAATATTTTATTAAAGATATGACTTTTAAGGTATAACTTAATATAAGTTATACCTTATAATAATACAGATTATATATATGTATATATATATATATATATATATATATATATATATATATATATGTATATTCTATTTGAATATACCTCATTAAATTAATTAAGATAATTAATGTGATGATAAATTAATATTCCATTTATATATAGTCAAATATATCATCATCTTACTATCTAATTCATGTATGTGAATATGTAAAGTTATAGATTGTGTTTAGAATTAATTTTAATTATTTATTTTAACCATATAAATTTATTTAAAATATATGGTTAAATATGATGATACATTGTTGATACATACCTGAGTCGGGATATATATATATATATATATATATATATATATATATATATATATATATATGTATACCATAGTATTATGATCATATGGGTTTCGACCCTTAGATTTATATAATTATACATTTTATTTCATTCTTTACATGTATTATCATAATAATACAATATAAATATATCATGTGAATATTCTAACATTCATGCTTGATATAATGTAGTTATATTGATCATATGCTGCAGTATATTTGTCTATGGACATAACCTATTTTCCCCTAGTTTCTCTAAAATATATTTGATGTTATAAATACGCCATGTCTAATATATAGGGATTAGCATACACTATTATAATTAACATAACGCATATTTGATTAATGATATATCTATAATATGATTATATTATTTTTATAATATTTGTATAATATGTATATATATAGTTCTGATATTTTAGTTTGTATTATAATCACGTTTAATAGTTTATCATTATAAATATATATTATATTATAAGGTATATATATATAAAAAAAATATATATATAAATACTATACAGTCAATTATCGATATCTCAGACTCTACACTTTTGAAAACCCCGCTAACTGATACTTTTACAAATGCTAGTTTTATGTTGTACATTGTACAATGTACAATGTAAATATGTTCACATTCAGAAAAATAATCATGATATAGAAAAATAGAAAATAGAAAAAACTATAAATAATGTAGGTATATCGGTATATACTATAGTATAGCACTATATATAGCAGTGCCTCTTTAAGGATTTGAAATTGGGGAGAAAATTCAAAAAATCATTATTTTCAATTGTTAAATGTTTTCAATTGTATATGAACAAAAATAAAATAAAATAAGGACTTCTGATTTATAATAAATACATGATTATGAATCATAATGTATGATATAATTGAATAGGAATACATCTAATTTTTTAAAGAATAGTATCTATAGGTAGTACCTATTAGGTATACCTATAGATATACCTATATAGTATACTATGTAAATATATATATATATATCGTAAATATAACGTAAATACTAAATATAACGAAGATACATCTTTCACGTATCTATAGATATTATGACAATGGCGGATGTTTAAAAAAAAAATACTATTGTGTATTCTATTGTTTATTACGATAACACGTACATGAAAAGCGAGTCACGACAATTGAATGCACATAATTCGCTATACATACACATACATACTGATATACACATAGTTGTTTATAACGACAGACCACGTCGTGCGATCGTTAAGATGAGCGATAATACCTCATTAGTATTGATTCATATTATTATATAATCTCATCTGCTCGTTACTGACTTAACTAATGGCGAATTAGTAGTTCTATAGTATATGTATACTAGGGTATCTTGCAGGGTATATAGTCAGTTATCTTAATCATTACTACCATTACTAATGATACCAATAGTTACCTCTAATAATTCTACTACTATTACTACTATGGTATACTATTAGATTATAAAATATGGATTAAAAGCTTAAAAGCGTAATACGCCATATGCTAGGTATATTAACATAATCATGATTTACGAGAATGTAGAACCAATGACTTATAAGGTATACCCAGTCAGTGAATTTAAACGTCAGGTCCCAGGGTCAGGTCATATAAACCTATTTTAATACAATTTATTAATTGTTAATTATTAATGAGATATAATTTACACTGTTAATTATATGTTATACATCATACATTATACAATTTATTATACATTTAATTTTCAATACATTATACAACTTTAAACATTATAAGTTAATGTTAATTATATATGTATATATATATATATATATATATATATATATAAATAAATATCTATAGGTAGTAATATAATATTACTTTTTGTTATTAAAAATATATGTATATATAACATATCTAATATTTGTTAACACTATATTGTAGCTTATACATTATATAATTTATATTACATAACCAATGTGAGTAAACAATACCAGATCGATATTAATTTAGTAAGTAGACTATATTGATGTATTTTATGTAATACATCGTGTATTATAGTGTCATAATTGTCATGTTACATACACACATATATATATGTGTATGTAACATGATAATTATGACACTATAATACACGATGTATTACATAAAATTCATATACATATATACATATATATATATTAACTATAATATATACACGTAATAATATGCTATTATAAAAAATGCATATATATTTATAAATCTAGTATACTATATATATATATATATATATATATATATATATATATATATATATATATATATATATATATAATTGAATTAAATTCCGTTTATTTTTTATTTCACTTCATTGGATATATAGATTCCTACATCACATGTGAAGAATTGGGATTAATAATTTGCAACAATACATATTTTATAATTAGAATAGTTTTCAATAAATAATTATAAATTATAATATAAATGTTCATTATTTGTGAAAAAGGGTATTCAACTTATATCGTAAAATAATTAAATTTTGAATTAATATCAAACAAATAGTGAAAAAAGTACAAATTTATATTATAATTTTTAATTATGTATTATAGAAAATTATTCTAATTATAAAATATGCATTGTTGCAAATTATAAATCATAATTCTACACATGTGATATAAATATATATATATATATATATATATATATAGGAAGTTCCTATTAGGAACTTCATACTAGGAAGCTATATATCCCATGAAATGGAAATAAACGGAATTCTAGTAGTCCTAAATATATATATGTATTTTTTATAATAGCATATTATTACGTATATATATTATAGTATATAAATTTGGCCAGTAATACATTATATAAATTAATGTTATAATACATTTTAAATAAAAATAAGTTTAATATTACACAGAATAGAAAAATGATATATGAATTCGTATCTATAGATATAATATATATTAATACAACACTTAATTAGTAATGCTAATGATAATAGTTATTTATTTAGACACTAAAATAACATTATATTCTTGAGTGCACTCACATGTGAGAACGAAAAAATCTAAAAACGAGAAAACAAAATACGAGATAAAACAAAGAATCTGGATGTGACATAATGGGGTTGTATAATTAATGTAATTGTAAAATGTATATAATTATTAAATTATAACCTATGTTATTCATTATATCTACCTATAGGTATACTTATTAATACAGGTACATTACTTTATCAATATATATTAATATATACACATATATACATATAGAGTAAGACATGTAGGTCTTACTATATATAATATTGATTAAATATACCTTTATACCATTATATCAATTATAACTAGTTATAGTTGTTTATGTAAAAAAAATAGGATATATTTCATAAATAATAATTAAATAATATATTATATATGTGAATGTATTAATTTCTTTATAATATTATATACAATTTGTATATCATATCTTATATAATACACATATTATATATATATATATATATATATATATATGCAATACTCTATAATTTATATGCAATATTCAACACACAATATTAAACTATAATATATATTATATATTATAATATTATATATTATATATTATATATATAATAATGAATGTTTAAACCTATAGGTATATGGGTATACACATTTTTTAACGAAGCCAATGTAATATGCGCACTATATATATATATATATATATATATATATATTTGTGTCATCACGTGACCCATTAGCTACCGGAAACTTGTCGATTATCTCGTATTTCCGTTTGCTAATACTTATAGAAGAATTCTGGTTTACACTTCTATATTTCTTAAATTATAAATACGATTTAATTAATACGCCTTTATATATATAATATATATATTATATATTATATATTATATAATATATAAAATATAATATATATGGGGATAGTGTATTAATGTATATGATGGTGTCAATAATATTTTAATTTTAATTTACATTAATAATAGTTAATGATTTAATTTTAATTATTAGATATTTTTATATGTATTTTATTTTTTATTAGGTAATATTTAGATCATGAATCATGATATTATCTTATTATATAAATATATATATATAAGATATATTAATATTTTATAAATGTTATTTTCTATGAAGAATTATTTCTTAATTTATATTTATTATCGTATTATATATAATGCATATATGCTAGATATATTTAATGATAGCTTATTATTATGAAGGTAATATATTTTATTAAAGATTATTTAGTTTATATATATAATACACTAGAGTTTAAAGCGTTAACCAGGATGATTTGAAAAAGCATAGCTTGTAGAGTTAATAACCATTTGAGATTATTGGGAAACAATTCGTATAAAATAACTATAAAACTTATTTAATGATATTAAATATAAAACTTATTTGATTATAATCAATTGATTATAATTATATTAAATATAGTCTATATTATATAGGATACAATTATAAAGAGATATGGATAACAGTAATATATAATATAAATCGACTAATCAAAAACTGACACTCACTTAATTGTATTATTACTTAAAAATATATTAATTAAAAACAAAATTCTCTTGCAAATAATCGTAGGTATAAATGCAAACTGTTAACGAATATTCCATGCCCATGATGCATCATTAACGAACACATGCATCATCAACTATAAGTTTTTGGTTAGAATTAATGCCGTAATGTTAAACTCGCCTAGAAACACTCTATACATAAACGTATAATATATATATATACTTATATATGAATACTAGCAACACGTGTCCACTTATTGCAAATTAAACCTCTTCTACGACACGAACCACTTCCGCTCACAATTTAATCAATATATAGTATACTCAAGAGTATATATATAATCTAGATGTTTTAGCACCTCTTATTTTTATTCTATATATGAATTATCTAAAATATCTGAAAATCTATTTTGTATTCATATGGTTACAATTTGATTTTTATTATTACTTATATTATTGAACTATTCAAATATATATAAACTATATAAGTTATTGAGTATTTATAAATATCAATAATATATTATAATAGAAAAAATAATATGATGTTATTTAATATACGAAATAAACAATATATAACCAATTTACAATTAAATATAGTAATAAATAACGTGACAATTAAAATAGTTAATAAAAAAATGTATAGGAATATTTACTTTTTCAAAGTTATAAAAATTGGAAAATCAAATAAATATCCTATTCTCTAAGTATCTTGGTCAGTAGAAATTATTAATATATATATTATAATAAGGCAACAAATATACTTCAATACGACATAAAATATATCTTATTTTTAGTATATAATTCACTATTTCTAACACATACTAACTATTATTCCCAATATATATTGGGCATGCCCTGCATGCATGCTTATATCCAATTTAATTAAAGTAAATTAATTAAAAAACTTATTTTACGACTTATAATATGGAAATATGTAATAATATGTAAATATAATTATATTAATAATAATGTGATATACAACTCGCTTTGAAGATATGATTGAAGAAAAATTGGTCATGATTTGTAAGTGTTGGTATAATTGTGAACGAACATATTTGGTAATTAATGCCATGTTTGATGCTACTCGTGAACTTGAAATTGGAAAGAAAATATTATTTATTGTATATGTTTATTACTATCATTTTTCGCCTTCTCGAAATAAGTTGCTAGAAAACTTATCTGTTAAAATTATAATAAATCAACCATTTTTCCAAGGGAATATTACCAGTATGTTGAAACATATCATGAAGTTAACATATTCTAGTTAATTATCATGCACGAATAATACGGTCTTTTTAATACCATAGAAACATATTAAAACGGTGGAGTAAGATTATATTTTGGTGGAGTTCTTTCATCCCATGCAGGAACTTTGATGAATTTTTCACCTATAACCAAATAGCTCAAATGTCCTTTCGAAGACTATATATAGTCGTATATATAAGGTTAATACTATAGTATAGCTATACAATGTATACTATACATAGTGTGTCTTACGCCTTATCCAACTGAGCTACATAATCAGTTATACATATATTTATATATATATATAATAATAATAAAGTTTATTTATACACTCGAATAATAGTAGCAATCATTATCTAAAGTGTAATCAAATAATGTTAATAAAAAAAAAATTATAATAAAAGATTTTTTTTCAGTATTTTGCGGAATATTGAGATAGATGGATCATTTCTTATTGATAGAGGTAGCTTGTTCCATACCGAGGCAGCAGGAATCTTGAAGGACCTCTTATATATAGTATACATTATATGTACATATTTTATATGTTTATTATATTAATATACTTAATATTATAATAATATATTTAAATGTAAAATAATTATAATACAAATAATATGTAATATGCAACAAATTAAAAGATATGTTATTTATAATAATACATATATAACTAACGGAGAAATAAAAAAGTAAAATAATTATGATTTACACATATATGTATATTCGGTATATATATTTTATCGGTATACCGATAAAATAAATAAAACATTTTTAGGTGTGTATAACATACAACAAAGAAAGTATGAATAGTTTATTACTATAATAGTATTAATACTATTCTCTCTCTCTATATATATATATATATATATATATATATATATATCTATATATATAGATAGACGGTATGATAGATTTGCCATTCCTATATATAATTAACTGTTCCAAAGGGTTGGTAATTTCTTGAAGTGTGGCGATGTGACAAGTATCACATCAATGAAAACAAATATATTTCGTATTTTTTGAAATTTTTGAATATTTTAGATTTTTTGAAAACAACATCACTTTAAAATCATTAAAAAATCAATTCTTCTATTCTCAGTGATTTCAATTTCGTATGGTTACTCCGGATCTAAATATTAATAATTTTAATATTTCTGATTATTATAAATGTATTGTTATAATAGAAAATTAAATAACCGATTTTATTTTTGAATTTTATATATTTATTTTTTACTAACTTTAAATTTTAAAATTTTATTTAAATATATTGTACTCTTATTATAATTGTATTCCTCCTAATTATTCTTTAAGAATTTATAACAGGTAAACGTCTCATTTTAGTTTATATTGGTCAAACTTATATTTTGATATTATTATTATTATTATTATTATTATTATTATATATTTCCAGGTTGATGCTATAATATAATATTTTATTATATTATTTATAACTATTTTATTCGTGATATATAATTCATGCGAATATAATGATAGAATACATTATAATCACGTTAATTATATTATTATTTTATTATATAATAGTATATCAGGATATCTATTGATATATTATATATTATATATAATACTAATAATATGCGACGAATATTGTGCTTATATGTGTATATTCATATGAATGTTTATGTATATGCATGTATTTGTGTGTGTGTGTATTTGTCTTGTGTATATATATATATATATATATATATATATATATATATATATATATATATGTATATACGTATATGTGATCGTGTATCAAATGTATATTTGTGTGTATATATATATATATATATATAATGATGTATTAGATGCAATATATCTTGCCAGACGTTACGAGATTAAAGAGATTACAAAGGATTATCTATTGTCATAATGTGATCTGATTTTTCCAATAAGTAATTATTATTTTATAATTACTTTATATATTTGAAATTAAATATTAGATTATAGATATCATGTGTATACAATAAATCATAAAAGTAATACAAGTTAATATTACAAAATAGTACAAAATAGTATATATACATATATAATATATATTATATATATTATATATGCATATACAAATAGTTAATATATCTAATAAATAATATATCCGTATACTAATTGAATATAATCAATTATTACAACTTGACCTTTCATCTGATTTCAATATAATTTCTCATAATATACTTATAAATAGGCCTTATTGGAGATAATTTATAAATATTAACTCTATAGAGTATAAGTATACTTATTAAAGATACCTATTCGGTTAAGATTCATAATTGTATTTCAGGTATGAATATTTCTTTATATGGGGTTCCACGGGGATCTATATTAAGTCCTCTACTTTTTACTATTTATATTATTCCTTTGAAATACATAATAGAATAAACACCAAATATGAAATATCATATATATATATATATATATATATATATATATATATATATATATATATGCGGATGTTATTCAACTTTACGCTGCATCTTGTAATCATGATACATTAATGTTATGTGCTAATAATATTCATAAATGGCTCTTAAATAATAATTTACGTATAAATAGTAGTAAAACTCCTCCTAAATATTTCTCTTTCTAATTTATTTTTTTTCTGATATTATATTTGATAATCTTTTAATTACCTATTCATCCTAAATGAAATTCCTTGTTGTATTTGTTTCATGTAATTTATCGCAGTCAAATAATGTATAATAGATATACAGTCAACTCCCGATACGTCGGACTCGCAAGGAACTAGGAAAAGTGTCCGACTTAGCGAGATGTCCGACTTATCCGATATTATGAATATCATGCAAATAATACATAACACGCGAGTTAAATGGTTACCGAAATATGGAATTATGCAACAATCGGCAACATAAAATGTTGTATTCAATTATATTACTTACTAAAATTATAATATTCATTATTTAAAGTAAATATTTCTGACTATTTATAAAAATTAGACTTATCCAGTATAATAATCATAACACTGACTATAATATGTGTCCTATAGGATACTTATCAGTATACTTATCCAATACAACTTATCCGACTTATCCGATTAATTTAACATGGAACTAGATACAAATCCAACAAAACCAACTCAATGCGTCCGACTTATCGAGAAGTCCGACTTATCCGTAGTCCGACTTACCGAGAGTTGACTGTATATATATATATATACGTGTACACCATATATGGTTTACAGTGTACACTGTACAGTAGACCGGTTCGTACTAATTTTTTTTTAAATTTTATAAACCTTCACATCTATAACAATTATGTATGCTATGATGAATAAGTGTTTACAATTTTAGACCTATATCTTAAATAGTTTTATGTCACGAGACCTTTTTATTTTAACATTGAATACATATAAAATTTAACATGGGGGAGATATAGAAATAAGTTTTATTCAATTTTTATAAAATGTAATGCTTTTTTTTAAGACAACTATGGATATATCCTAGAAACATATATTACAAGTAGTATAAACACTACAAAATATTTTTCATAACAATCTAGATGCCCACATTTTATAAAATAATTTTAGTAAAAAAAAATGTCTAAAAATCGTATAATTTAATATAAATAAATTATTACAATTTAATTTAAAAAATTAAAATATATAATTTATAGATAATAATAATACAATTCAAATTAATTATTAAAAAATTAAAAATTATTTTTAGAAACAAAATTAACATCATTTGTAAATTTTTTTGGATTTTTATTTGAAATATGAAATACAAAATAAGTTTACATATTTTTTAATTTTTTTAATTTTATTTGTATAAAGGACATTTATATCTAACATATATCCACAGTGCAATACAATCTGATCACTCACATTTATGTAAAGTATAATTATATATATTAATTTTAAAAAATTAATTATTTTTTTGAATTATTTTGAAATAAATACTTTAAAATAATTACAGTAAAATGGTGTATTTTCTCGAGTTTATAGGATACATTAATATTGGTAATTTGTAGATATAAAAATGAAATATAGATATTATATTATTAATACAAATAAATAATGGTATATATAATATTAATTCATTAAATATAATACAAATACATAATTAATTTTAAATATTAATTTAAATCCCAGGATTTAAATATTTGTAAACATCAAAGATAATAAGATTGCGTCATTACTATTATACATGGAATATTATACATTTTATTTAAAAATAATAATTTATATTTCAAACTTTAAATGCTTCGTGACCAAAGATAACTATTTTTTTTATAAAAATTGTTAATACATATTATACTAAAATATAGATATGTATTATATTTTATATGAAGGATTACAAATTGAATCGAACGAACCGGTCTACTGTACAGTGTACAGTGTACACTATATATAGGGGAAATATTGGTAATGTGGCCAGGAGGGTAATGTGGCCACTTGGCGTATCTCATAAACTATAAATACAATCAAACATAATGTATAAATTAAATATGCGCATTAGTAAGCTTTATTAAAATTAGTAAAAATATATATCTTATATTATATTATCTTAATAAAAAAGAATGATGTAAAAAATACAAAAAAATGATTTACTTTATAAAAAATTTAAATAAATGTTTAGTAAAACATATATTAAAATATTAAAATCAATAATATAAATTGAAAATTAAAGTTAGATTTTAAAGAACTATTTAATTACAACAAAGTGTAAAAGCGATTTATTTTAATGAGTAATATTCATTATTATATAGTGTATATATATATATATATATATATACACGCTATAGAGTGATACCTAGAAGCGGGTAATGTGGATACTTCACGATGATTTAAGCCACTAATATTAAAGATATGATCTGAAATATTATTATTATTATTATTATTATTATTATTATTATTATTATTATTATTATTATTATTATTATTATTATTATTATTATTATTATTATTATTATTATTATTATTATTATTATTATTATTATTATTATTATTATTATTATTATTATTATTATTATTATTATTATTATTATTATTATTATTATTATTATTATTATTATTATTATTATTATTATTATTATTATTATTATATATAGTTATATATATATATACATGTTATATATATATATATAACTAATAACTAATATATATAGATATATTGTATAACTATAATAAAATATATAAAACTTATATAAAAATTATGTTAATTTAAAAACATGTAATATATATGTATATGTATGTATGTATGTATTTATGTCAGTGTTCCATAGGTTATTACCGCCTATGGTAATAACCGCGGTAATAACCGGTAATAACCTGTCCGGTAAAAACAGGTTTTTACCATGGTAAAAACCTAGTGTTGTCTATATAATTAAATATAATATTATCTATATTATATTAAACCTACTAGTGTCTATATAATTTACAATTATATATTATTTATAGATTTTATATTTAATAGATAATATACAATTATAAAGTTAAATAATACTACATTAAAATCAATATTATAAGATTTTTTATATTAAAAAAAAAACTTTATTAATTTTGACTCTATGTAAAGAAAACATTTTTAAAATAAATAATATGATATTGAAATAAATGAGTAAATAAGTCAATATATATATATATATATATATAAAAAAAATATTGAATATAATAATATATTTATTTTTGCATTAGTAAAAGGTAAGCCCATTCACACCAAATAAAGCGAGCGATTTTTCACCGATATGCGCAGTAACGAAATCGTCGAGAAATAGTTAAATATTTAGAGATATCTCGAAATGATGAATAGTGATATTATCACGATATCGATGATATATTGGTGATATATCGGTAGGGGTGTAGCACATGTGCAGAGAGAGAGACAAATCGGTACGATATTGGTGAAAAATCGGCCAACATTTTCGATGTGACAGGGACTTAATATTGTAAAAAATAATATATATATTAAACAATAGAACTAATAATATTTTTATTGAGAAATTATTTGAATATATTCATTATTTGATTTTATACCATGATATTTAATTAAATATATTAAATATATCTATATATATTGTTAATTATATATATATATATATATATATATATATATAAATACTGAATAGAATATTTATTTTTATATATATGAAATTAAATATAGTTTTTACAAATATTTTTTACAATACTGTATAACTAATTAGTAATATTTTCATTGTGTAATTTTATGAATATATAACACAGTATGATTTTATTTCATTTATAAAATATATCCAATTACCTCAACTTGTTAATTTTACAATATAAGGGTGGCAGACCTCAAAATCCATTTTGATTTAAAATAATAAATGTACTATAAATGGCATAATAAAGCAGACAAATGTTGAAAAATTTTCAAATAAATCTGCTAGATTAATTAGCCATAACATTTATATATAAATGAATCAATATTACTTTAAATTTCAATATAAATTTTTTTTAAAGGTATTATATTTTATGAGTACTAGGTTTTTACTGGTAATTACCGGTTATTACCAATTTTACCGTAAATTAACATGGTAGAGATAGGTTTTTACCGGTTATTACCGGTTTTGCCCGGTAAAAACAGGTTTTTACCGAAAATAATGGAACCCTGATCTATGTATGTATGTATGAATTTATGTATGTATGTATGTATGCATGTAATTGTAATTGTAATGGTTATTTTATACACTTAAATATATAAAAACATATCTCAAAAATGTATAGACAATATACAGATATTCAGCAACATAGTTGCTATGGATGAGTATATATATATATATATATATATATATATATATATATATATATATATATATATATATAAACATAACGAGAACAAGAAACGATAATAAAATAATAATAGTCATAATTTAGATTTATATAGCATTCAATGCTACGTAATAACAATATTTGTAATCTAGTTTTAAAGGTGGAATGATTTTGGATATTCCTTATTTGTTATTGGAATGGAATTCCAATTTATAGGGGACATACATTTAAAGGATCTACCACCAAATCTCTCTTTGTTGTATGGATAAGTTTTTAGTCGAATAGTTCTAGTATACCTAAGTGGGTGAAGAGGATTAATAGGATCTAATAGGTTATAAAGGTACATTGATTGGTGCGTAAGTAATAATTTGCGAGTGAGGTATAAAGTTTAAATAGGCAACGATTTTTAAAAGTTAACCATTTAAGTGAGGAAAGAAGTGAAGAGACAGAGGTTGTATAATCGGAATAAGATAAGTTAAAATTAAGTCTAGTAGAAGCACGAATAATACGATCAATTTTAGATATTGATATAGAAGGAAGAGAGCAGATGAGAGTGTTACAATAATCAAGACGAGAAAAAATGAGAGAGTTTATAATAATAGGACAAGATTTTTTAGTTAATTATTTTCTAATAGAGCGAATTTTATATATTTGTAAATTAGACAATTTACATAATTTAGATATATGCCAGTCATAATTCAGATTAGTGTCAAAGATAAAGCCGAGATTGTAATGAAAGGTTTAGGTTGAATTAAAGAATTATATACAGACAGAGGAGGAAATGTGGATTGAGAATGAGAAATATTTATGAGTTCAGTCTTAGTTTCATTTAGTATACTAAATACTTCTATAGAAGAACATTTGATAGTAGCCAAAAGTGAATATGACTAATGCAATTTGAAAGAGATAAATTAAAGTTAATACATATATACATATGTGTATGTATGTATGTATGTATGTATTTATGTATGTATGTATGTATGTATGTATGTATGTATGTATGTATGCATGTATATATGTATGTATGTATGTATGTATGAATGTATGTATATATGTATGTATGTTTGTATGTGTGTGTGTTGTTGTGTATGTTGGTGTGTGTGTTGGTGTGTATGTTGGTGTGTGTATATAAACTACAATACAACTAATAAATCACTAAACATACACAATGTATACACAAGAGACGACCTTGGTTGATATAATACCAATAAGTTGTTCAATAGGTTTATTAATAATTATTAACAATCGGTAAGTTTGTGTGCGGCTACATTCGCACCTCTGCAGAGGGTGTTAGTTAGACTATAGTATAAACATGATATACTATTGTGTGGTATGCTATCTGTTATTATTCGTGATGATGATTATTACGATGATAGTGATATCGTGGTGTAAGATCAATCTAGTACGTATGATATATACATTATAATATATATATGTATATATATATATATATATATATATATATATATATATATATATATATATATATATATATATATATATGTATATATATACATAGTCTGAAATATTAATAGTAGCAGTAGTAGTACTAGTAGTAGTATACTACTATATTATGTTGCAATACAAGAAGTACACGTATGTATTTACTGCAGTATACTGCATATATATATATATATACATTATATACAGTATGTATAAATACTGTATACAGTATATTATACACTGTAATGTATATACTGCACTATACTGTTCTGTATATAATGTACACTGTATATATATATATATATATATATATATATATATATATACAGTATATAAACTGTATACAGTGTATACAGTGTATAGTGTACACTGTAAATTATATACAGTACATTATATACATTATAATGTATATAATATACAGTGTACACTATACTATATACACTGTACATTATACAGTATACAATGTACATGTATAAGTATATATGCAATACATGTGTATTAATCCAATTGGATTGAAATAAAATTCTGAAGCATATAAACATTTATGATTTTGTATATGTGTGTGTATGTATTTCATATAGCATTTAAGCAGCATATTTGTATTTGTAATACATATTATGTATTCATGCTATTATACTACTACCTATAGGTAGTATATATATATATATATATCCACTGTTATAACAACAACAATAATAATTATAGTAATTTACGATAGATGACAGTATAGCGACAGTTGTAAAACATAGAAAAAAAAGATAAATCATGTAGCCAATGAAATCACCTGCAGGTTATACCTGCTTTTATTTACGTCATAAATAGTTATTTCATTGTAAAATAAAGAATTAATGAAATCCTGTTATAGGTGTACATGTATTCGTACATACCTTGGACGTATGACCTATAGGATACACATACGTGTACGCATATCGACGATAGTTCATCATATGTTCAGTTTTATCAGCAAACCTCTTTTATCTATACATTTAACGACCGTGAAATCGTATTGTTCGTTCATGCCATCATCGAGAATACCATCTTAGCTATATATTTAGCATACTATTACAGTATCTCTATGGCGTAAGAATTTATTTATTATCATTATAAGTATTATATAAAATATCTTAATTTATTATACTGATATTGTTATATTGATCTTAATATGTTATTTACGGCATCATATATGCATATGCAAACACATATATGTGATATATATATATATATAAATTAGTATTGAAACAAATACATAAATGTTCACATATATATATATATGTAAATATATGCATATATGCCTAAATATACTTATAAACCATATAACACACATGTGGTTATATACGTATATATATATATATATATATATATATATATATATATGTATATATATATATATATATATATATATATATATATATATATATTTGAGAACCCTATACAATCCCTATAGGTAATCTGTAATATATTACTATATCATATATGATAATACTATATTATGACTAATAAAAAAAAATTAATTATGATGATGTAAATAAATATTCAAATAAGAAAACATACCAGTGGACGTATACGTATACGTATTTATATACATATATATATATATATATATATATATATATACTATAGGCAAATATTTTCCAAAGGAAAGATATTGCACTCCCTATCTATCTCTATAGAGTACTACTATAGTACCTCGAAATGTAAATTTAAAATGAAAAAACAATATTAACACTAGATGGCTTAATAGTATATGAAATGTTAAATCATGTGATATTTTTATTTAAATTTCTTGTTTTCTAATTATATACATACATTTAAAATCATTACAATATAATACAATACATTTAGTTTTTTTTAATATTAGATTTATAACAATATATTTATCCTTTATTTTATTTGTTTATATTAAATATAACTAATCAGTGTATTCTATTGTTATATTATCATTTTAAAATCATGTAAATACATATTATAATACAATATACATGTATATTGTATATAATTTATTATTTACTATTACAATAAATATAGAAATGTCTTATTATCTGAATAATACCGCTAGATGGCAATATCGAATTATTAGGTGACACAAATATACACAAGTGCAATATCTTTCCGTTGGAAAATCTTTGATATAGGATATAATAACCGAATACTAAAATTGTGACTTCAATTTAATTTAATAACAAATAATCCTTAGATTTGTATATATATTTTTTTATTTTTTTTTATTTGTTGGTGGAGTCCTTTCATCCCATCCAGGAACTTAGATGAAGTTTTCACTTATAACCATATATGGCTCTAATGTCCCTTCGAAGCCGCTCTCATGTTAAGGCATCCATGGTTTTAACGAGAGCCGATCATTTATTTATACACAATTATATAAGATCACTTCTAAATAATATTTTAAGACCCATTTTATAAAATTAATTAATGGTCCGGACGAGGGTCGAACCCGTGTCCTATAGGATACTGCTTGTGTGTCTGACGCCTTAGCCACTGAGCCATACAGGCAGTTAAATATATATGTATGTATTATATTTCCTATAATATATATTATATGTATATTATAACATATGTTATTACTTGTAATAGGATTAATATCGACAATATAATACAGTTGCGTAATAATACACTTCTAGTGTAGTGTAGTGTGGAATTATGCATTATACAAAGTAACAGCTGTCACTGGATTGTATGCATTGCCGTGTATTGACCGATACGAGTCAATGGTTGTGCGTGAGCGTTATTATTTCCCGGCAATAGCAAGCCGCGGCAATGAACCAGCAGATGAAATAATAACGTTATGAAATGTAAATATGTCATGAATATCAGCTATTATTATATTTCTTTCCTATTTAGTTATGAATATGTATATAAATGATATGTACGAGTTTTTCCGGCACTTATATTTATAGGCTATATACATATACAAATATATAGTTAATAATAATTATTATATTAATATTATTATTAATATTTTTGTATTGGCATTACTAATAACAATAAGTATAGGGTATATATATAATATATAGTGTATATATATATATATATATATATATATTCGCTATACGTTACTTTAATTACGTTATCTACAATTGTATTAATACATATATTAAATTAATACGAATATACAAATATAGAACTTTCGTTAAGATCAATACGGTAAATATAATAATAATCAGAGCATAGGCATTAGTCTGGATAAACGAAATAGCCGAATTATCAAGTCGTTCGTGAATGGGTGCACCCAATATGATGGTGGGGGGGGGGGAAATCAGGAATACAATTAAAATAATATTAAATAAAATATTTGATTATAAAATAAAATTTCTATCGAGGATATCACACAAACACACACACATACACACATACACACACATACACACACATACACACACATATATATATAATAATAATATCAGATTGGCAAATAGCTTGGATGAAAGAAAGAGCACGACTTAATAGGTCTTTCCCCTATATGTATTATATATGTGTGTGCATATATGTATGTATTTATATATATATATATATATATATATATATATATATATATATATAAAATATATGTAAGAGAAACGAATTTATCTCTATAGAGTATATAATATCTCTTTATATATAGAGTATAAATATAAATAAATCATAAGTTTATATCGCCTAGTAGTAAAATAGGGAGGGAAAAGTTTTAAAATGTATGTTTCCCCCCATTCAATAATGACCATATAATTGTATACATTCATATATTAAAGATTATAATCTTAATAATTATTAATAATTTATTAATAAGTATTAATAATTATATAAATTAATAAATTGTTGTATAAATAAATATATAAATATTTTTAATTTTTAATTTAGGATGATTTATTATATATAGTAAAATAAATTCATCCGTGATTATTAATTTTATTTGTTTAGAATATAATTAATTTTAGTAATAATATTAGTGTAAGTAATTTAGTTATTGTAATAATAATTATATTAATACTAATAGTTATTTCAATATAATTTAATATCAAAATAAACATCATATACATCCATATATTTATCACAAAACGATCTTTAGATAATTTGTATTACAACTCCATCAAAATAAAACTCCACCTCACAAATATATGACGTTGATCAACTTTAATCGTTTCACTATAATATGTAATTCAACACATGTAATTCAATATCAGAAAATCTTAGATAAAATAAATCTTATATGATTTTTAATTTAGACTATACTTTAATTTAAAAAAAAATTATTATAAACCTAGGTTTATAATAATTGTAGTAGCTACTTATTTTCTAAATATTATAGTCATATACATATATGTGTGTGATCATACCATGGTATATATGCATATATATATATATATATATATATGGTATGGTATACCATATATGGATATAGCATATAATATATGCATAGTATGCATTGCATACCATATATGGTACTGCATATACTTTTAAAAATAATTATATATATATATATATATATATATAATATTACAGAGCTTTACATATTCAATTTAATATATAATTAAGAATGGAGTTTACATTTTAATTTTGTAGAAAACCTCTATTTTAATGGTAGATATATTATTTTAATGTATTTTATATATGCAGAATACATTTGATTTTATGTGGACTATCATTAAAAAATGTAATTTAAAATTATTCATTATTTAAAAATGGATAATTATTACCATTATATATTATAATTCAATTATTTTCATTCTAAATTAGTGTGAAGAATAATATCTGAAAACAAATAGAAAAGTTCGCAGAATTAAGGATAGGTTAAACCAATATTATATAAATAGATGTTAATAGTAAATTTATTTAATAGGTAAAATAGTTGTCTACTAATAGTGTATTATGTATTAACTTTATTTTATTTTAATTATTAAATAAAATATTTAAAAAAATGATAGATATTATAAAGACCTATAATAATTGCTTTTTTATATAATATAAAAGTCAATATTTAATATAAAATTATGTTTAACTAATAAATTATTATTATTTTGAAAATAAAAGATAAAATTATGAATATTTTAAAATTTACTAATTATTTAAAAAAATAAAAATATTATGTAGTTATATATATTCTAAATTTTCTGAAAATATCTATCTATTTAAATTATTATTGAAGAACTTTATAGTTTTTGAATGAGTGAAATTAGTAAAAATAATTATTCGAGTAAATTAATTCTAAATATTTACAAATGTATGAAATATACAGACGATAAATTATCACATTATGTTATTAATTATTAATAAATACCCACATATGAATATTGGTTATTTAAATATATATATATATAATATTCTTTAATTTAACTTTTAAAATTCTAAAATTGATATTATTCATTAAATGATTTTATTAAATTAAACTTTTATAAAATTTAATTAATATTTTTTAAATTACTATTATAATTTATATAAATTATATACTAATACTTTATTTTATAGTTTTATCTAAAATTATAAGGTAGAGGAGAGTGCTTAAATATCGACATGCACGTAATATCGACAGCCTAGAGATCTCCTAAAATATAATTCCAATCACAAAATAATTAATGTATATCTATTAATGTATATATATTAATATGTATAATAGAAATGTTAATCAATATAATTCTAATTCATATAAGTATAATTTTTTTTTAATATTAATATTTTTTAATCATAAACAAAAAACTTTATCAAATTTGTGAAGTACAATATCGTTTCTCAATCATTTAAAAATGTAGGTATTTTAAATAAATCTTAAAAGTCTAATTATATTTTACAATTTGCCGAAAATATTTTGTATTTTTCATAATTTGTTACAGTTATAAACTTTTACCTACGCAACTTACATTTTCATAATACCTACAACCTAATTTCACATAATATCGATACCCCTGATATCTCAGAGTTAAACAAACAAAATTAAATTTAAAAATAGCTATTATATGTATATATCTACTTAATACTTCTACATAATACTTATAAATAAAATTTGGAATGAAATATTTAATTGAGAAATAATACATTTATGGTGATTTAATGTTAGAGTGTCGGTCGGTATTCGAGTACCCTCCCATATATATCATTCTAAAGATACTATTTAATATTTTAATAATATTATATAAAACAAATTTGAAACAAAATTATTTATTCTCAATTTCATAGGTCGCACCTATATGTATACCCTTAACAGTGAACATATATCTCATATTCAAAAATGTATTATAAATGCCTATATATATCATATATAAATTGTTATTGTTATTGTTATTTTTAATTGGTGGAGTCCTTTCATCCCATCCAGGAACTTAGATGAAGTTTTCACTTATAACCATATATGGCTCTAATGTCCCTTCGAAGCCTATATATATATATATATATATATATATATATATATATATATATATTATATATATATATAGATATATGATTATATTAATTTAATTTCTATGATAGTTTTAATTTATAAAACTTTTAACAAATATTATACGTTTTATAATTTTTTTGTTATATTATTCATCCCTCTTCCGAAATTCTAATGGCGCCAAAGTGAAATAAATGTATTCACATTACCACTATTATGGTATTAGTAATGTTATTTCTTACATATTATATTACATTAACGTATATCAATACGTCTTATATATTGTATTATACAATATATGTTATAATAAATAATGTAGAATTCGTTTACATTTATATAAAACATGTTGGATCTCATTAGAATTGATATCTCATTATTAGCATATGATCATGAATACATTTACATAAGAATTGCGTATTGGCAATTAGTTATATGTCAAATAATAGCATGTTATCTATGTATAGTTCATTGGGTCTATTAATGAAGATATACAAATACATCTAAATTGACGATAACAAATATTTATTTTATAAGGAAAAATTCAGATATATATATATTAATATCTGAATTTTTATTATATATAATTCTTTTAGAATATAATATTTTTTAAATTTGTATGGTTATAAATATATATATATATATATATATATATATATATGTGTGTGAGTGTGGTGTATACAGTATATATATACACATATGTGTGTATGTGTATGTATAGGTGTTTATGTATGTATACATATATGTATGTATGTATGTATGTATACATATATATATATATATATATTTATATATATATATATATATATATATATACATATATGTATGGATGCGAATATGTATATATTTATATATGTATGTATGTGTGTAGTTGTGTGTATGTGTGTTGATAAGAATGACTAAATAAATTCAGTTTATAGACAAAGTCGTTTTAGGAGGAGGGATCAGGAGGATCAGTGAAATCGATATCACAATATATATATATATATATATGTGTGTAATAAGTATCCTACATATAATCTATATATATATATATGGATTATATATGGATTATTATTATTAATTATTTTTAAATTATATTAAAATTAATAATATATTATTAGTTATCTAATATAAATTAATAACAATTGGTATATTGTTGTATATACTAATTTATATACTCATTATTCGTATAAATTATATATTATATAACATAATTTATATATATTCAATATAAAAACATGTTATAAATACATATGAATATTACATATATACATATATTAGCATTGATCATTCAGATATCAAATAACATAATTGTTAATAATCCATCTATTAATTATAATAACATCACTTATGACATGTAGTTGGACCACACACCCTATATACATATATACTATATTATATATATATATATATATATATATATATATATATATATATATATATTGTGGGTTATACTGTATACAATGTACACTGTATATATACATTATATATATATATATATATATATATATATATATACGGCCGTACGCAAACACAGTCATATTGTAATACATACATGTTTTATATATATATATATATATATATATACATATAATAATAATACATGAACACACATATTATATATATATATAAAAACACAAACACATACACACGTATATATTATGTTATATACAACATAATGAGGTGGAATCGGAAATTGATAAATTATGCAAGATATACCGCCCTTTGGGAGCTTAGCTCATTGCATGCAGTGGTGTAGGCTCGTTGAATAATTCAATTAGTTAGTTTGTCTTGGCCGCTAGCCATAAGTAAATTATTTAGCCGATACTTCGATTATTTCCATGTGACTATTTACTTAAAGGATTATCTAATAAACCACAAATAAGTGACTACACTCGTATGTATATAATATACTCATGTGTATACAATATACTCCTGTGTGTATATATATATATATATATATATATATATATATATATATATATATATATATATATATAATATATATATATATAGTGAATCCTGTGTATACACGTAGTGTTTTTTCATTGAAAATGAGTTTGAATTTTGTTATTTATATAACAAAATTACATAGTATTATTGAATATGGAAATATATATTTATATATATATATTTTTCATAGCAATTTTCATATTATATTTATAATATTTATATTTATAAGGAATATTATATAAATGTATTATATTCCTATATAAAGTATACTGTATGGTGTATTACAATATTATAAATAACTAATATGCATATATGCATATATAGGAATATAATACATTTTTATAATATTATTTATAAATATTAAATATAATATTATATTTTTGATATATATAGCATGTGTATTATATATTAGCAATATATATATATATTATTTTATAATAATATTTATGTATAGCGGATTATATCATAATATATTAGGTATACACAGAGCTATAGCTCTTATATATAAAAGATCTCTATATATAAAAGATTTAGCGAATTGTAGATTGTAGCTATTACAACATTAATTATTTTAATATATGGAATTAATATAAGAAAGTAATTAATAATATTTAACTAATTAAATAATTCATTATATTTTTATGATTATAATTAATTTATTTAGAGCAATAACAATAACGCATGAGTAATTAATAAACGCATAAATGATTAATAATTAAATAAATAATTATTATTTACAATTTTACCTTTGTATATATATATTATATATATGATATATATAATATATATATATATATATATATATATATATATATAATATCAGAATGTAGGCATGACCATGGTAAACGAATAAGCGCGATGCTTATCTAGTCGTTTACTAGTTTCACTTTCCTAAATAATATATATGAGGAGAAAAGTATAATAAAAGTAAAATTAAAATAAATATAATAAAATAAAATTTTAAGATTTAAAGTTAGTAAAAGTTATATACAAAAGATTATTAGAATAATACATTTATAAAAAATCAGAGATATTAATTATTAAATTTATATCCAGAATAGCCAATAATAATTGTAAATAATGAGGATATATGGCGTATCAACTTCGGGGATATGGTTGCATCAGGTCCAATGCTGTATCGATCATATTTGTTCCAAGAATATGAACACTGGCAATACTTGCTTCTCACTAAAAGTATATCCTTTTCCTCGATAGGTACCATATCAACATTAGCACAAATACATCTGCCACTCTGTCATAAAAAAATATAAAATAGAGTTAACGTTATTAAATGTGTTATTCTAATAGATAATAGTAATATTTTATTATAAATATAATACAATATTAAAATCGATAGAATAAATTTCTAAAAAAACTCCTCATGTCATTCATCATGTAATAAATAAAATGTAAGGTAAGAAATATAAAATAAAATAAAATAAAATACTTAAAACATAAAAATTTAATAATTCGACAAAACGTAAATAAATATATAGTTTAACATACAAATATAAATACAATTAATACACAATAATAACTAAATTAAACTAAAAAGTAGTTAATTTTTTATATTAATATTTTTATAATAAGTTAAGAGTGTAATTTTATATGTTGTCAAAAGAACATGACAATGTTTTTGGAATTTCATATAATGTCAAAAAATAAATAAAATAAAATGTAAAATAAAAGTAAATAACAAAAATAAAACAATATACAAAATATCATTAGTCAATTAATATAAATGAAATTAAAAATAATTTAAAAAATAATAAAATATCATTGGTTATCTATCTTATCAAGTTAGATATTAATAAAAGTTAATTGTCGTCACAAAAGTTTATCAAAACTTTTTATAATTAGTACTAAATGCATGTATACTATTTTTAATTCTTAAAGATTTGTTAAATTGTTCCATAACTGTGGCCCTGAACTAGATAAACAAAAAGTTTTCTTCGAGTTCTAATTCTAATTCTATGAATGAGAAGATTATCATATATGATAATTATAATAATAGGCTTATAAGCCTTAACCTTGAATACATTCTGTAAGTTTGGTGGCATAGAATGATGTCTTGCTCTAAACATAAATTTGGCAGTATTTAATTTAACACTATCAGTAAATTTTAAAGAATTAAGTTGTGTGTACAATTTTATGTACATTTTATCACCATTATATATAGTTTTGATTGCTCTTTTTTGTAAAATATTAATTTTATTGACTTTTGTAATAAAAGTGTTACCCCAAATATTGGAGCAGTTAATTTAAATGTGAATAACAAAATTCATTATACAGTAAGACTAATGATTTATTATTTAATTTGAATTTAACTTTGTTTAAAATAGCAATAGCTCTTGATAATTTTGAACATAAATAATCTATTTGGCTTTTCCAGTCTAATTTTATATATATATATATAAATGAAAGCCGATCATTTATTTATATACACTTATATAATATCATTTCTAAATATTATTTTAAGACATATTTTAATGGTAAAGTTGAGGCTTGAACCCTCGTCTTACTACTTGTGTATATGAAGCCTTAGCTGTATGTATTTCTCAGTTGGCTAAGTAAACTTTTAGTAAAGGTCTTGAAATGATCTTATATAATTGTGTATAAATAAATGATCGTCTCTCGTTAAAACTATGGATGCCTTAATATGAGAGCAGCTTTGAAGGGAAATTAGAGCCATATATGGTTATAAGTGAAAACATTATCTAAGTTCATGGATGGGATGAAAGGATAAAATAAAAATAACGTAATATATATATATATATATATATATATATATATATATATATATATATATTGACACATATATGTATATAAATATACTTATAGGAATGTGTTATATTAGGTATACCAATATATAATATATTTATATAACTATCGTAAAATAATAAGAGGTAATTTTCACTATATTTTTTTATTTTATACAATATTATATATAATGTATGTATCTCTATATGATTTATTTTCTATCCATACCTTGCTGTAATAACCTATATATAATAATAATAATAATAATAATAATAATAATAATAATAATAATAATAATAATAATAATAATAATAATAATAATAATAATAATAATAATAATAATAATAATAATAATAATAATAATAATAATAATAATAATAATAATAATAATAATAATAATAATAATAATAATAATAATAATAATAATAATAATAATAATAATAATAATAATAATAATAATAATAATAATAATAATAATAATAATAATAATAATAATAGTAATATATTATAGGTTATAACCTATAAGTATATATTATATAGGTATAATATATTATATAAATAGTAAATGTTATAAAAATGTACGTATACATTAAGTCTATTTTGTATGATTTGTAGATCGCTTTAATTTGTCGGTTTAATTTTTTATATCATGAAATAATATAGTTTGTATTTATGAATATTATATTTAGTTCGTAAAATACAAACTAATGTTTTCTATAACCATTATACATATAATACCTTTATGATATACTACTTTATACAATTGTTACTAACTTATTCATTACTATATTGTAAAAATGTTTTATATATTATATTATATATATAGGTTATGTAAATAGTATTATAAACTATATATATATTAGCTAAAACATCGTCAGTGGAGAGTGGGTGTTTATCTTAAAACATCATTAATGTCGGAATATACATTTGATATTGTATTAATCCTTATTTATTATAAAAAGTAGATATCCCCGTGGGTGAGTGTGTTTAGCATATGCTATCTATCAATTAAAAAAACTACCCGATTTCCTTCATTTGATATGTCTAACAGCACTGCAATTCGTGAGGATAAAATATGCTAATAAAATTATCAGAAGATACTCGTCTGCCTGTAATTATAATGTTTATACATGTATAAATTGTATACAATGTATATTCATATAAATATGTACATGAATATATAGACAAATGAATATATATATATATATATATATATATATATATACACACTATAGTACGACAGTCGTGTGCGTTCCACATCTCAGTACAGTAAATACACATCGGTAATGAATACTCTTGTTTACTTGTTTATTTTAGCATGCATGCATCGAAATAGTTTTATCTAAATAATCATTTACATGTTATTAAATAATCGTAATATTATTTATTACAAATTAATAAATAAATATGTATAGACATATAATAATATTTATAACTAATACTATTAGGATTAGTTAAAAATATTATTATATATCTATACATGTCATTTAAATGATCGAATATAATATATAAATATTATATTATTTATCCTATAGGATATACAAGTACTTTAATACGTATTAATGATTATAATTAATATGTAATTAACTATAATATCGGATAATCTTATGGTGGGTCTGAAGATTATCCTTATACTCGTCTTTTATATATGTCATTTATTCCTCACAAACGATATACACGTATATACGTATACCGATATATCGGCAAATCGTGGTTCCCATGCATGCATGCAGGCATGTATGCAAATACTATTATTAGACCATTACATCATGTATACATGCATGTAAAGTATATATATATATATATATATATATATATATATATATATATATATATATATATATATATATATATATATTCTTATTTCATTATAATAATAATATATATATATATATATATATTAAACAATATAGTGTTATATTCGCATTGTGTTTATAACATAGATATCAGGTCAGTAACTTCAGTAACCTTGGTCTAATTGCTATGATTTATTATTAACGACGTATTATTTATTGCAATTAAAAATAAAAAAATGATATGTTTACTTAATTAAAATGAATATACATTACTATTAATATAGATATAGATCACATTAATTATTTTAACATTTCAAATATTTAGATAATATTACACTAATAACAATTTTAAGTGATTAAGTCGATAATATATATATATATATATATAAATATATATATATTTATTTATTTATTTACATTTCCAATAACATAATATTATTACAACTATACATGAGTGTTTAAAAATATGTTTATATACAAATTGGTCCATTATATATATAATATATAATACTATTAATTTAAAGTTTTAAACTATATTTGTTTATATAAAAGGTGTAAAATACCATATATATAAATATATAGGTAAGTTTATAAATAATGTATATTCATTATATATATATATATATATTCTTATATATAATATATGTTTTATACACCACCTATATATAACACCTAAAATAAAATATCAATATAGTGTGTGTGTATCTATGATGGCTTATAGCACATGCATGTAGCACATGTGTAGCACACTGGGTATACGCGGTCACTGGCCGTATAAACGTGTGCAAAACGTACGACTAGTGTAATGCGATAAGTGGTTAGCGAATAAAACATGCCCCTATTCATGCTTCGACATCCCCAACTCCTCCTCCTCCTCCTACATCATCACTAACTTCGTTACCACTATTTATCGAATTGCCTGTGCGATCACGTGGTCATAACATTATAATATGTATTGGTGACACGTACCACTATGTATAGTATTGTATAAGCGTGACACACACACATGTTTGCTCATACAACAGATTATAGGATTCGTAGAACGCTATCTCTGCTTCACAAATACATGTACAAGTGTGTAAATAGAGGTTTGCACGTTAATGTATATGTGTGAGTAAATAAACGCGTTTTGTGAGGGTACGTATACGTGTTTATCATATGTGAGTTTGAATACAAATCAATGATGAATATATATAATTATATATATATATATATATATATATATATATATATATATATCTAATATATAAATATATGTCCACAACATAAACATGATATATAAGTGAGCTTATTAATTCGTTGATAAATATGATATCACATATATCACACTCGAATTTGTACACTACATAAATATATAAATATACCTACACATGCCTATACAAACATATAAATATATATATATATATATATATATATAATAGGAATACAAACTACACGCAATAATGTATTGAACATGTTAAGTCAGCGCTATATTATCTATATGGATATATTCGTTATACTGACGACTTTCTAGTCGCCAGGGATTACACTCTATAGACATATTACCAGCTGAGCGAGAGATACTCTTGCAAGAGAGAGAGAGAGCGTGCGCGCGCATGTGTGTGCATGTACGTACGTGTGTAGGTGTCCGTGTGCGTGTAAACACTTACGTAATACGACTATATATCTGGCAGTAACGTATAGGCCTGCATAAAGGTGCATTACTCTCTTCGTAATAATGATCATTTATTATTAATAAGGACGTGCATTATCCTAGAAATCGCCACATAGTATGTAGAGTGTGCCTAGAATATATTATATTACTGAACGAACAGATATTGGAAAATAGGACGTGTATTGTATACAATGACACATATATATATTAAATATTGTATGTAAATTGTATTAAATATAGTTACCTAACGTGTATTATTATAGTTATTTATTATAGTTTATCACTAATTGATAATATATATATATATATATATATATATATATATATATATATTATATTAATTATAAATAGTTTATCAAGAAAAAAAATAACATTACAATAATATTAAATTCCTATATAATTATATCAATTGTAAAATATATATCCAAGAAATACATAACAATGAGTAACTAAATCTAAAATATTACATAAATACTGAACAGTTGTTAACATACTAACATATTAACATGTAGTGACAGTTGTTTAACATACTAACATATTTAATTGTCCATGTTATATCTACAACTATATATTATATATAAAACCTAATTCTTATTTTTATATTTAACATTATTTAATAGTATATAGGACTATAGGACCTAACTCCATTTATATATAACTGTATAAACATATACGTTTTCATAGTGTATGGTGTTTATGAACATGTATAGTTTAGTAACATTATAAGTATAATACAATATATAGATTATAAATATACATATAGTTATATCTATAGGTATATTATATATAATTAAAATTTAAATTGAATATATATTCATGACATATGTCATGTATCTTAATTAAATTAATATACATATTATAAATATTTATAAAAAGTTTTATTTAAAAAAATTATTATTTATATTTTCAATATAATTTATGTATAATACTTGTATTATACATTAGATTACATACTATATATATATAGTACTATAGTACTATAGTACTTATAGTATACTATATATATATATATATATATATATATATATATATAAGTGGTATATAATAGATACCACTAGATATATACTATATATTGACTTAACAAAATCATTTGCTACCATTGACCATAATATGTTATTAAAGAAATTGGATCATTATAGAATAAAGCTTTTTCATTCACCAATTGTTTATAAAACTAACTCAATGTGTCCGACTTATCGAGAAGTCCGACTTATCCGTAGTCCGACTTATCCGTAGTCCGACTTACCGAGATTTGACTGTATATATATATATATATATATATATATATATATATATATATATACACGTGTACGCCATATATGGTGTACACTATATATAGGGGAAAGATTGGTAATGTGGCCAGGAGGGTAATGTGGCCACTTGGCGTATCTCATAAACTATAAATACAATCAAAAAAAATGTATACATTAAATATGCGCATTAGTAAGCATTATTCAAATAAGTAAAAATATATATCTTATCTTATTATCTTAATAAAATGAATGATGTAAAAAATACAAAAAAAATGATTTACTTTATACAAAATTGAAATAAATGTTTAGTAAAACATATATTAAAATATTAAAATCACTAATATAAATTGAAAATTAAAGTTAGATTTTAAAGAACTATTTAATTACAACAAAGTGTAAAAGCGATTTATTTTAATGAGTAATATTCATTATTATATAGTGTATATATATACACGCTATAGCGTGATACCTAGAAGCGGGTAATGTGGCTATAGCCAGTATACTTCACGATGATTTAAGCCAATAATATTAAAGCTATGATCTGAAATATTATTATTATTATTATTATTATTATTATTATTATTATTATTATTATTATTATTATTATTATTATTATTATTATTATTATTATTATTATTATTATTATTATTATTATTATTATTATTATTATTATTATTATTATTATTATTATTATTATTATTATTATTATTATTATTATTATTATTATTATTATTATTATTATTATTATTATTATATAATTACTAATCCCAAAGCGGGCTTTGCTAATACTATCTATAGATAATAATTAAAAACGATAATTTAAAAAATAAATTCTATTTTATTTTCTAAAGATCATGCCACGCCAAAACTATCCGAAGATATAATGTAAATGTTATTTTTTTTTTAAAACCACTAACTATTTGTTGGAAAATAGGATATGGAAATAAAATATTGATTTGAACCTTTCCTTGATTTTTTAGGGGCGTCATATTCTCCCCCCACAAATCCAATGCCCCTATTTATTGGTATACTTGTTTATATTGTTTATATTATATATAATGATATACTAACTATATATTATATATCATCGAATATTTATAAGTATAGTCAATAATATATATATATATATATATATATATATATATATATATATATATATATATACTTACTTACTTACACTGTTAAAAAAAACCCTTTAGTTTTCGTGAAATAAACCCTTTAATCGATGACCGTTTAATGAAAGGGTTTGGTAACCTTTAGTTAATCTTTTTTTCAAACTAAAGGGTTTAGGTCGACTATTTACTAAAGGGTTTGGAAACCTTTAGTTATGCCGTTTTTCGAACTAAAGGGTTTGGTAGAATACATTTCAAACCCTTTAGTTACGCATATTTTATACTAAAGGGTTTCGTGCGAAAATATCCACTAAAGGGTTTGAAACCCTTTAGTTAAGCTATTTTTATACTAAAGGGTTTCGTGAACATATCTAATAAATGATAGAATTTCATAAAATATTATTGAATTGATTATCAGTTGTATTTTAATTTGTATTATTATAATTAATTAAATAATTAATTAATTAAATATTATAATGTTTTAAATGTTATGTTATACATAATATTTAATAAACGTATAATTGTTATATATCCAATATTTAGTATTTAATTAAACATGATTTCCAATCGTATCATCTTAATTAATATACTTAATTTCCAATGTAATACAAAGGTCTGGTTTACCTAATTCGAGTTAGGTAATTATAAAATTTGAATAGAAATATTGATTATTTATTAAAATTTCAATTTTAAAATAACATTTTATTTATATAATGACGAATATTACCTTAAATATAAAATAAAAATAATAATTGATTACTAATTTTTATTAGGGTATAATTAAATAAATATTTTAAAATAGAGAAAATTTTATAAAATAATATAGTTTTACTTAGAATAATTAATAATGTTGGCATAATAATTGTGTATATAATAATTATTCGAATCACCACTATGAATTTCGTGAAACCCTTTAGTATCTACGAAATACGATTAAAGGGTTTTGTTTAGCGAAACCCTTTAGTTATTTATATTTTATAAAGTAAAGGGTTTTGAAAACTATTATATTAACTCATAAATAGAAACCCTTTATATATGCAAATTTAAGGTATTAAAGGGTTTCGACAAACCCTTTAGTTTCATATTAAATACGACTAAAGGGTTTGGTAAACGAAACCCTTTACGTATTGATATTTTATAAAGTAAAGGGTTTTGAATGCATTTATTTTGTATGGATAAATATAAACCCTTTACGTGTGCATATTTAAAGTACTAAAGGGTTTCGACAAACCCTTTAGTTATATACGAAATACAAGTAAAGGGTTTGGTAAATAAACTGAAACGAAACCCTTTACTTATTGATATTTTACAAAGTAAAGGGTTTTGAACGCTATTATTTTTAACAGTGTATGTCGAACTCCCGTTCGACCCTTCTTTACAATGTTCTTCCAATCATCACGAATCATCATAACATTACGTATTTCATTCACATTATCTAGTCCAGTATCCTTTTTTAAATTATCAATGTACGTCACAGCTTTTCTTCCTCTGTTGCTTTTTCCAGACGTTGGTTGCCATAAAATCAGATCATGAGCTACTTCATCGTCGTGTCGGATGCAGTGACCTGCTATTCGCAGACGACGTGTAGTTATAACATCGGTAATTTTTGGTAGTTCTTTATAGAGTTCAACATTTGTTATATGGTCTCTCCATGATACATTCAGAATCATTCTTAATAACCTTGTATAGCATCCATTTATTCTCCGTTCAAGTGATTTGTCGATCGTCCAAGTCTCACTGCCATATAGTAGGATACTTTCAATAGTGGCTTGAAAAGTCCTAATCTTTAGTTTTCTTTTTAACTTGGAATTCCAGAGTTTTTTCAACTTGTGACATGCCTGCCAAGCTAGTGCCTTTCGGATCTCAAAGTATTTTGATGAGCTACTCATCCATGCACCCAAGTATTTAAAGTTATTTACTACTTTAATATCTTCATTTAGTAATGAGTGGATATTTATTGGTTCACTTTGAGAATATTTCAGTTTTTCTTGAGTTTATTTTTAAACCTAATTTTAAAGCTTGGGTTTCTACATTTGATAGTAATTCTTGAGCCTGCTCAATATCTAGTGATATTAAAGCAATATCATCTGCATAGCTTAGATCTGTAATCACTTTTGCTGGTAACCTACGACTATGTTTCCTAGTTAGTTCAAAACCAAGATCTAACTGTTTTCCTTTCACAGCCATTCGCATTGCATAGTCAAGCACTATAGTGCTAGTAATAATATATTATAAACAGAAAGGGGGCCAGCGTATCACCTTGTAGAACTCCAGTAGTTATATTAAACGATTTGGTTTCTCCATCAGGTGTTAGTACTTTCGCTTTGGTTCCTTTGTATAATGTTTCTATTGCTTCTACGATAATAGTGGGAATTCCGTAAGCCAAGAGTATTTTGAACATATTATTTCTATTTATAGTATCGAAAGCTTTCTTAAAGTCAACAAAAGTAATGATTGCTTTTAGATTATTTTCTTTGATACCTTCTATTAATCTTCGCAGTGCTAGTATATGGGTAGTAGTTGATCTTCTGGGACGGAAACCATTTTGGTTATGCCGGAGAAGGGGATCTATAATTGGCTGAATTCTATTAAGTATCATCTTATTAGTTATTTTTAGAGCAATAACAGATATAGCAATTCCTCTATAATTGTCGACTTTATTAAGATTACCTGATTTTGGTATTGGCATTATTTGACAAGTAGACCATTGAATAGGTTTTTACTTTTCAAGTAAAATTTTATTTGCATATTCTAGAAGGATATCGTCAAATTTACAATATTTTAAAGCTTCAGGTGCAACACCATCAGGTCCTACTGTTTTTCCATCTACTAGATTATTCTTTACCATTAGTTATTCGTCTTTTGTAAAAGCGTTGGTAAATATTTCTGTATGTTTAATTACAATTTCTGGTTCGAAATCATCAATTTCTTCTTCAGAATTATTATTGCCGAGTAAATTTTTAAAATGAGTATATATATATATATATGCGTTGAAAATATGTTGAAAATATAGAAACAGATAAATTATCTATTTAATAAAATCAATTTATGTATTACATTATTAAAAATATGTGTATTTAATAAATACTATTTATACATACACATATATTTTTAATATTGATTTAGTATGACTAGATATTATTACTATAATATACATCTGAATAGATTAGAATATAAGATAAACATTATCGTAAATCTTCGTACATTTAGTACACAAATTAAAGCACGTGATTTTATAATAGATCATGTGACATTTTCTTAGATTTATAACTATAATATAAATACTAATGAAATTATATTTTCGCTTATAGGCACATATATTTTATTATACACATACACACACACACATATATATATATATATATATATATATATATATATATATAAATATATTAATTCTAACTCTGGTTTTAATTCAAATTTACATGTACATTATTTATCTTCTCATAACACAAATACTTTTTATCTTACACCAGTTACAAATTCCGAAATATTTAATATAATAATTCATACGAACAATAAAAATAGTACAGATATTTATAATATAAATATGAGCTTAATAAAACAACTTAATACAGAATTAAGTCCTATATTATGTTCTCTATTTAATAAATCATTCAATGAAGGAGTATTTCCTGATTGTTTTAAAATTGCTAAGGTTATACCTTTACATAAAAAGGGTAATAAAAATATATTAGATAATTTCAGGCCAATATCTCTTCTCCCTCAATTCTCAAAAATTTATGAAAAATTATTTAAAAAAAGACTTCTTTGTTTCATTAATAAATATAAAATTTTGAATGACAATCAATTTGGGTTCAGACAAAATTATTCAACAGAAGATGCATTACATCACCTATCAGAAACAGTATGTGCTGAGTTAGAAAATACTAATAATTGTGCAGTTTTATCTATTGATCTAAAAAAGGCCTTTGACACTTTAGATCATAATATATTGATAAATAAATTAGATAATATTGGTATCAGAGGTTTACCTAAAGTTCTATTATCTAGTTATTTATCAAACAGATCACAATATGTAAAATTAAATGGGGCTATTTCAAATATGGAACGCATATCATTTGGTGTTCGGCAAGGTTCAGTTTTAGGGCCATTACTTTTTCTAATATATATTAATGATATGCCTAATATATTGAAATATTCTACACCTATAATTTTTGCAGATGATACCAATTTAATTTTCAGTAGTAAATCTTTTGATATTCTGCAAACTAATATACAAGATGACCTTTATAATTTAACTCACTGGCTATTTAGTAATAAATTAACATTAAATGTAAAAAAAACCAAAGTTATGCTCTATAATATTCGAAATTCTAAATCAAAAAAGAAACTAGAATTAAAAGTTTATAATGAAATTATAGAGCAGGTGAATCATTTATCGTTCCTTGGTATAATAATTGATGATAAATGTAACTGGAATTATCATATAAATTATATCAGATCAAAACTAAGTAGATCCATTGCTATTATAAATAAAATAAAACATAAACTACCTTTACAAAATCGTATACAAATATATCATAGTATTTTTGAAAGTCATCTAAATTATTGTTCATCTATTTGGGGTAGTACATTTTTGTCTAATATTCAACCAATTATTATATTGCAAAATAGGGTAATAACAAATTTGTTTTTTTCTTTTAATGTAGATATAGATACAATTTATAAAAAATTCAATCTTTTAAAATTTCAAGATATTATAAAGATTAATATCTTAAAATATATAAATAGATATATGACTAAATCTTTGCCTATAATTTTACAATATCTTTTTACACAAAATTCAAATATTTATAAGCCTTTATCTAAAAAATTGGTTTTACCCAAAATTAGAACACATAGAAAATCGTTTTGCCTTACTAACAAAGCTCCTGAGATATGGAATGCATTACCAGCTTCTTTTCACAAATTAATGAATAAAAAAACTTTTAAAACAAATATTAAATTATTTATTACCTCTTCGTATTAGTTAACTTTTTATATTTTTTATTGTGTTTAGTTTCTTTATCTTTTTCTCTTTCATTATTATATTTTTTACATATTTTATGCATTTATTTCATTTGTTTTATATATTTTTCTTCTTTTAATATACATTTATTTTATTTATATATACTTTTATTATTTATTATATTTTATTTTGTATTTAACTGAAAATGATGACCTCTCCTTGATAACAATATTCAAGTATATTCTTACTTATTTATTCAGCACGATTTTCATTTACACGAATCACATTTACAAATCAAATAAGTTTAATAATATATACAATAGTATATATATATATACAAAATTATAGTTCTAATGATATACAAAATTGAAATTTTAAAATAAGTTATTGTCATTTTATAATTTACTATTATTTTTTTTATTTTTTATTCTTGTAATGCTGTTATCAAGTTGAGTGGGAAAATACCTAGTCAAGCTTTGCTTTTGTATTTTCCTGAGTGTTTACACTCTATCTGATTCACAATATATATATATATAAAATAGTATACTCCACATCTTTATTATATATATTTAATTATATTTAATATATTTAATTAACATAATTTAAATTAAATTTCTATTAATTTAATAATTAATATAACGTAATTATCTTCATTCTATATTGTTATACACAATACTTACGTAACAATGTATAAAATACACATACATATACATTGTTTACTTATAATCATGCCTATGTAGGTATTTCATAGTATACTATACTAAGTATATCAATCAATTATCATTATAATTGTTTATCATCATTATATGGGTATTCAGTATTATTCTACAGAAATATTTATAATATTAATTATATATATATATATATATTATATATATATATATATATATATATATATATATATATATATATATATATATATATATATATATATATATATAATATATATATATATATACATTCAACTCTCGGTAAGTTGGACTACGGATAAGTCGGACTTCTTGATAAGTCGGACATATTTAGTTGGTTTGGTTGGATTTGTATCTAGTTCAATGTTAAATAAATTGGATAAGTCGGATAACTTATATTGGATAAGTCGGAATTTTCTATAAGTCTTACACATATTATTGTCATTTTTATGATTTTTATACTGGATAAGTCGGATTTTTTATAAATTGTCAGAAATGTTTACTTTAAATAATTTATATTATAATTTTAGTAAGTAATATTATTGAATACAACATTTTATTATGTTGATTATTGCATAATTCCATATTTCGGTAACTCTTTAACTCATGTTGAGCATTTCATGTCTTATTTGCATGATATTCTGAATCTCGGATAAGTCTGACATCTCGCTAAGTCGGACACTTTTTGCGGTCCTTTGCGAGTCAGACTTATCGGGAGTTGACTGTATATATATATATAAATTTATTTATAATTAACTATTGTTAACCTTAACAGCACATCAGTGTATATAAAATAAGTAAACTCTAATTAGACACACCTGTGATACATATACAAATATACATACACACATTATATATATATATATATATATATATGGTGAATTAACAGATATATAAATGAACTATATATTTACGTATATGCGTACTTTTTCTTAAGTGAAAGTGTATATATGCAAGCATATATGCTTGTATATACAATGTAGACTGTACATTGTATATAAAAGGGATACTTTAAATTTAATTTAAAAAAGTAATTCATGGAAAAGATGATGTGTGCATCATATTCACAAACATATTCATGAATAAATAACTCAATATACAAGATACAAATTATTGAAAAGTAAGAAGTTTCCTATAAATATGCTACGTTTAACATTGTTACAAATGTTGTTTTTATATATATACATAATACTTAATAGGTATTATTTATATAATATTACATTTATAATATCTATATTATAGCATATGTATGTAGGAATTATTGACTATATTTACAAAAATATTATCTTTAATAAAAAATTTTATATATATAATGCATATTATATACATATATGTATGACTTTATAAAGATTATGACGTAATCATAATTATTAATATATATTGAACATGTTTTCTACATAGACACATATTTCACCTTATAATGTAACCATACTGCTATAACAACCACTACATCACATTATTACACGTAATATTTAATGCTGTATAAAGGAAACCTTAAGAGATTCCTACATTAATAGCCAGTATAATGGACTACATAAATTGGGCCATTATTTCCTAAATATATATATATATATATATCCATACACATATATCATGAGTTATACACATACACGAATACGTGTGCACGTATGCTATTTAGTGTCGATCGTATAGTTGTTTATGCTTGCGTGGATAGGTACGTATACGTATACATATATGTTTAACGTATAGTCGAAAACAGTATATATATAGTGTAAACATTTAAGGTAATACGTACGAATATATTGTCAATCATATATGATATATACGCAAATATATATACACATATATATATTTGCCGATACAACGCCCTTCGTGTGTCTACGCGCGTATATGATTGTGTATACATATGTGTAGTATACGAGTCTGTAGAGGTCAATTATATACGCGTTCCTATCAATTATTAATATACCTAATTATAGGCGTAACCGACTCCGTATTATCGAGATTCGTGTAATCCTATCAGCTATGTCTTCCACCACTTATGCGTTATTGTACAGTTATTTAATTGTTATTATTGCGCCGTTGTGTAATCCAATGATCTGCCGTTTCCAATTATATAATAAATCATAAGTTTGTGGACTGGATACTGTATTCGTATATGAATATATCTATAGATATATCTATGTGATGGTTATTGCGATATTCATTATGTAGTATATAATATATACTTTATACTATACACCAATCCCTTGCTATATAGTATATATAGAAGTAAAATCATGTGTATATAAACTTTAATATTTAAACGTAGTATATAGGTTGACATATGAATAATTTATAAAATGTACTGCCATGAGTCATGAGCAATCTGCAGTTGGCTAAGTCGTCATGCACACAAGCAGTAGGACCCGGGTTCAAGAACGGGCCCGTCCGAACTATTAAAATAGGGTTTAAAATAATATTTAGAAGTGACCTTATATAATTGTGTATTAAGAAATGGTCATATCTTGTTTAAACAATGTATACCTTAACACGATAGCGGCTTCTAAGGGACATTATATCCATATGTTTATAAGTGAAAACTTCATCTAAATTACAGGATGGGATGAAAAGCCTCCACCAAAATAATAATAAAAAATCAATAATTTATACTATACAGAATTCACTATATATATATATATATCATATAATTCATAGTAAATATAATTTAGAAAATTGTGGTGATATAATCAAGGCATTATTTAATGTATTTTATAATTTATTCATATTAAATGTTCATATACAAACACATGTATATTCTATGTTTATATAATAATTATATAGTTATAATGTCTATACAATACATAGTATACATGAATAATATATATATATATATATATACAATTAATTATATTAATATACTATATTTTATATATATACTGCTTTAAGTTATTAAATACTTAAAAAATTAATGAAATTATATGATTTATTTATTGTATAATAAAATCCCTCTACAAGGTTCTATAGATAGCTATCTATAGATACTATATATTTATACTGATTAGTGATACATTTTAGTAACATTTCAACTGAGTACATATTAGTATATAATAATGTATATTACAATAGTAAACTTCTTTACGTATAACCCATCGATATAAAGAAAGATCTTTCTTTATGGCATGGCATGCATGCATCCATATTGTAGTAACATATAGACATGTATTCACATGCATTATTGCACACGTGGTTGTTAATATTTAAGCAGATTTTAGTGACTCATTACAATGAGTCACTATAGTGAGACATTATAATGAGACAGTATACTGTCATTGCCTCTGGATCATTATGATTTATACAAATAATGACTAAGTTATACCAAAGAGGCTTTGGTAATACATTAAAGTATGCATAGTGTAATACCATCGTTTGTATAATTATAATTAGTTCAATGATATTTCTTAACAACAGTGTACATTGTACATTGTACTGCAGTTATACATTATGCAATACATTATGTGGTCAATGTGATACTATAATTTTCAATTTTAAAACATATACACCATACCTACATATGTTAAAGACTATATATATATAGTATAGTCACTATAGTATGTACTACATATGTAGTCAATATAGCATGTAGTCACTATAGTATGTAGTT
>OZ025241.1:54906871-55001871 GCA_964019155.1 Osedax fenrisi | reverse complement strand
ATACAAACTATTGGAAACATGATGATCAACTATTACAATATAATATAATCAATAATCATTAATGATTATAACAAATTATAATGAGATCAAATTTTCTTTAGAATATTTATCAAATTAAATCGATTCAAATAGTTTAAAAGTTTAATAACAAACTCTCAAATCATATTAGAAAGTATATCATTTGTTATATATATCCCTATAATAAATATATAAATTATCTATTTGTAACCATTATTTTTAGAGGTTGTATGAAATGTGAGGTATTTTTATAATTGCTAATTGAAAAATATCTTCCAGCAAAATCACCAAACCTACCAGATGGTGATGATTTAATAAACATAATTATGTTTATGTATCATTAATAATAATCAAAACAAAGACAAAATGGGTATATTATAGTAAAAATAAAATTAAAGAACAAATTATAAATGAAGAACATCCATCAACAAAATCAGAAAAGTATGTAAAGTTTGAAGACTTTTTAGTCTTAATTAAGTAGATATAATAGCTATAGCTATATATTATAATATTCATATATTCGTATATCCGAACTAAAATAGTGTTGGTGATAATGAAGGATTCTTATGTTCAATCAAATATATTCAACCATGCAGGGGAAAGTATCCAAATACGAAGAGTGCCCGAAAACGGACATTCTCTGTATCTCAGAAACCATAAATCCTTCAAAAAAAAATGTTAATGAATATGATATTCATACTTATATAAATAGTCTAAATAAGTATTTTTTATTTTGTTATTGTTTAAAATAATGCTGATATATCCAATAAACTGATTTTTTTATTAATTTTTAAATTTATGAAAAAAAAAGTCAACATAAAACCTTCTTAGTATTTATAGATGTATTAATATAAAATTATATTATTAATAACTAAAGCATTCTAAACATTATATAAATAATATATATATATATTTGTTATCAAATATTAATTAAGTTATAAGCATATATTTAGAGGTCATATAAATCCATAATACGAACAGCCTATAACAAATCAGCGTGCACTGCACGCCGTGCAGATTGTGAACTATTCTAATTTCCATAAAAATCACCTATAGGTATAAACGTATACATTATAATATTAATACCATAAATGTATTAATATGTTTCATGATTATTATTGAGATACTTAATTTTTAATTATTAATTAATAAAGTAATAACAATTAATTACAAATTCAATTATATTAAATTATTCATCAACTTAATTATAAGTAATGTAATTTAAATTTATCTGATTGGTTTACCAATAATATGTAGGGTGTATATGGTATATAGGATAATTTGCAATGATATATATATATATATATATATATATATATATACCTATACATAGGGTGTCCGTATTATTACACAGGGTACCGAATAGTGACACCCCAGTGATCTCCTGAAAATAAAGACCAAATACAATTTCAAAATAACAATAACATACATAATCATATAATATAAATATATTATAATTTGTGAATACAAATATTAAGTAATAAAATGTATTGTTAAAGTGTCCGTATTAGGTTACTTTCCCCTAACTGTTAGCTGGGTAGGCGACGCAGAGTATGCGTCTCAAAATTGCCGTGCGACGCAACATTCTATGTGTATATGTGTATGTATACATACACATATACACATAGAATTTTATATGTATATGTATATGTGTGTATATATGTATACGTATATGTACATCATGTAAGAATACATATATGTACACTCTTAAAACTATGAGTTCTTCGAGGAACCTTTCGGGGTTCTTCAGTTTGCCACCTATAGGTATATATATATATATATATATATATATATATATATTATATATAACCTAAAGTTATAGGAGGTCTTGGAAATATACGAGTACAAGCCATATATATGAGTTATAGGCAATAATACTGTATACAGTTATTTAACCCTACACATATGTGTGTATGACATAAACCATATGTAGACTACATAATGCAGTACATACTATAGTATATGTACCATACTGTAGGTGTGTGTGTGTATGACATACACTGTATGCATGTTCCAATTCGTATCTACATCGCACGGCTTCTTATATACAATTTTTCATTTGTAAATTAATATGTTACGTAATATTGATATCGGATTTATGGAATAAATTATTAAAATATTTTAATATAAAAAATAATAAAATTTAATATAATAATTTAAAAAATGTAATATAATAAAATATTTTTATATACAAATAATATTATACAATCTAATATAAATGAAACGACACATACTACACGTTCATTAATATATGTTGTTAATTTGATAACTATAGTTAGTATATCATATATATATATATGAAACCTTACCGTACCTTATTACGACATATTTCCCTACGTATCGTTGTTGATGTGGTAATGATGTATAGGCAGAGTGGGTAATTTCATAGTGCTTAGGTGCACACACACACCCAAATACACACACACCCACACACATACACACTCCCACACATGTACAATGCTATGTACAATTATATAGCTATAGGTGCGTTACCCGGGTAACATACATGGCCATGTATGTATGCTTATATACAACTACATATATGTAGTACATATATTTAAATAATAATTAAATCATGGTCATTTATAGTATTGAATATTATGTAAATAGTATTGATGTAGTGGTAGCATAGGTAACTCTGCGTCTACATATGATGAATGTGTTTGTACGAAAAGACGGATAATTATGGTTGTTATACCGAACAATGTAATGATATCATATATGAATCATATAATATGATAGAGTAGAACACCTATTAATGATGTTATAACATCATCTTAACTAACAATCGCGATGTGCTAACATTTTGTAATCATTGTAATGGGTTAATATTAACAACATCCTATTTAACTATAGTTATAACGACATGAGTTATGTTATTCAATGTGATTTTATATTTCAAATAAATATTTTAATCATAGGTTTTTTCAAAACCTATATTTAATACATCGATAAATCAATCTCGACACTATCATTATTTCAATTATTCCAGTCAATTTTATTGATTTTTCAAAAGTATATTAATATAAATAAAAAACTCATGCGAAAATATTATTATTAATTTTGTTATATTAGAAATTTAAATAAAATTCTAAACAATCATATATATATAGGTATATAAATATATTCTATATCTTACTTATATATAATATTTGTTTTCTCATTTCATTTTAGTAACCAATATTTCTTTATTTAAATTTATTCGGTAAGTTAAACTAATTTTATTTAAATTAAGCCGCTTGTACACCGAAAGTGTTCACTATTTTTTCATAAGATTTTATTATAAAAAATCTCATGATTCTCATGATTCTCAAGATTTTCCTATTTCATAAGATTTTATGAAATAGAACATGTTGGATCCTGCAGGATGAATTTAATTTTTGAAAAATCTTGATATACGTAAGCTTTTATTAAGATTTTATTCTGGTCAAATCAGGTGTCTGAGATATAATTGTCTAAGCCAATTAGGTTTGATTACATTTAAGTATCTATTTTATTTATTTTAATAATTATTATTAATTTTTAATAATATATTTATATCGATTATATATGGCTAACTCAATCGTTAAAGATATAAAAAAAAGTTTTAAAGTTTTAAAGTTTTAATAACATATATAGCGCGTATATATATATATATATATATATATATATATATATATATATACGTATTTATATGTATGTATACAGTGTACTATACACCAAACGTTTTAAAGCCGATTAATGCATTATATTGCATCTACCTTCATATGTGTAATATTATATTCCATTGTAACCTACAAACTTGATCTCGAGTGATAGCGATGATTGAATCTTACTGGTATCGCTTCTTTGTCGATATATAGTAAACATATGACTATTGAGAAATATTTATAATACTAGCGTGTTATTATTTGAATACATTTTTTATTAATGATGATATTCTAATAAAATATTAAAAGGATTTAAACATTATATATGAAATAGTAGCATCATAGTATATATACTTCGATACTCCTACGATCTGACTTTAGTAGTTTATGCAATTCGTAGATAAATATTAACACATGAATGGTATAAATATATAAAATATGCATTTTGTAAACCATATTGGTAATGTGGGCCGGTGGATAGTACCGGTAAAACTCTACTATAGTCATATTATCTATAGACACTCCATGTATAATTACTAAGAGAAGATGTCTTGATCGTGAACTTAGAGGCAATTGCGAGTGTATATTCTAAATAAGATTGAGATATTGCGTAAGCATTGATGGTGTATTGGTGTTGAACCTAGAGTTATGTATATCTATAGAGACATATAGGATTCATGTATTGCGAACGCATTGGCGATGAATGGATACGGATAAAGATGTACATGATGCACAGACTCCTCATTAGTCGAAGTATGACGTATATTGTACGTTACACTGATACCATAGACATAGACATACTTGTAATTAGATACAGTGTGCACACATCATGAGGAGGCTATAAACATGTGTAGTTATAATATATATGTATCATTTAATAAAGTTAGGTATATAATAGGATACTACAGTCTACAGATATATTCACATGCACACACAAATACATATATATATATATATATATATATACCAAAGATTTTGCGAAGCAAAGATATAACACTCCCTATGCATGCACCGTAATTTAGTAATAGCCCCAACCGCTGCTAGCAGTAGTATCGAAATCACTGAAATAGATTTAGGTTCGGCTCTGTTTGCATACAACAATGTTTTCATTGCTCTATTAAATTACATGCAATATAAATTAGCTTTTACTCACTAAATATATACTTATAGCATTTAAAACATACATATCATATTTGTTTGTTATATATTAGTAATGAACACTTAGTTTTCATCATATAAATATTAATTTAAAGCATATTATTTAACATTTTAAAAGTGTATAGTTAAATACGAATTTACATTATAAACAACGCATAGTTCCTAAAAGTAACCCGCTATAGGTGGCACCAGGGTATTTTGTATACAAATTCGAATTACACGATTTCGCGTAAGTGTTATATCTTTCCTTCGGAAAATCTTTGTATATACTATTAAATTATGTATTACTTATTATATTGTAATATGTATTTATATGAAAACATATTAGTATGAGTGTGTATGTGTGTGTGTGTGTGTGTGCATGGGCGTGTGTGTGCATGTGCGTGTGTGTGTTAATTAACTGTATATGTATCAAGTACATTTGGTAGGTATTTATGTATCATATATGATACATACATACCTACCAAATGTATACATTGTAATTTATATATACAGTTATATCGGGAACTTCCCGTTTATATGTGCAAAGTTAAATTAATAGAAATAATTATAATGAGTTATATAACTATCATGACCCAAATAATAATTACCAATCTGATGATTTTGTATAAGATAATCTAACAATAGAATGTAATCATATCGATATAATTTCTATAAACAAATATTTAAATCTCGATTCGAGACCTCTCAATAATACATTTCAATTTTTTTTATATTTACATTTACAATTTTTTTAAATGCCCGTAGTCCTGTACATACCATTGATGATATCATGATTTATTTAGATTCTATAGAAATTAAATATAAATTAATAATAACAAGTGAACCGTGGTCACAATACGATAATAATGATGTATGTAAAGTTGCACATTATAATGCATGTATATCAAAATTGAATATATATAATTATGTATATTACATTATAATATTGATCGATTATTATTATGTAATATCATAATTAATCATAATTAATATAACATCTATAGATTAGTTATATTTGTGTTCTTCATAAAAATAGATTTAAACTCTAAATTAGAAATAATGTATGAAATATATATATATATAGAGTCTATATTATAGACATATAGGTACATTTCTATTGACAAACGTTTACAACATATACATACATCATTATAGGGTTGTGTATGACAAAATTAAATTATCTAGTATTCTTATTAGTCATATATATATATATATATATATATATATATATATATATATATATATATATATATCTGCTGATACATGTATATGAATAATGATAGGCAATACTTAATCCCAAAGAGGTCATATGTGATATAACTTCGATATATATTTGATAACTTGATATATATATATATATATATATATATATATATATATTAATATAACTTCGCCCCTTATAAAGCTATATGTCTATGTTGGTACCATGCAAGTACTTATATATATATATATATATATATATATAATATATGTATGCTATATATAGAATGTATCGTCGTATACTTTAGAATATTCGTAGTATTATTGTGTTGATATATACTATTTAAATTTAATAATATAAAATATGTTTAGGTTAATTAATAATACCTATAGGTAATTAATTATAATTAATAATTTATATAATTATTTATTATATATTAATTATTAATTTTAAAATAAAACTAGATAAAGTCAATTGTTGTTAAAATATAAGAAAATGATGTTGTTTTAAATGTTATCATCGTTAAAATAATTATGCAAATATTTTAATATTTATTTATATATAACTCCTGTATTAATTATATATCTCATTTATAATCACTAACAACTGATTAGATTAGATGTTGGAATATACTAGATATGATGATAGTTGATGTTGGGACATAAAGTTATAACCCTAAATGAGATAACATAATATAAAATATTGATTGATTGAAAGTGTATTTAAAACTTAAATGCTTACTTTCTTAATTTCGAGGATATTCTTCATCGTCTACTCGAGCATGAGTATTAGTCAACTCCCGCCAGATATATCTATCGAGCATGCTGGTTCTTATCTCTATCTTCTCTAGGAGACCAGTGTTCTTTTTTAACACATCAACATAGTTCAATCGTCGGCGACCTCTGTTAGCTTTGCCTTGTGTGAGTTCCCATAAAATGAGCGGGTGTGTTGATAGTCCTGGATGCCGTATACCGTGTGACTAGTGACCAGCCATTCTCATCCTTCTTAATTTTATTTTGGATGAGACAAGAGGTAGTTTACCATACACATTTTTATTTGTGGAGTGTTCTTGCCAAGATATATTTAGGGCTTTACGAAGAATTCGCGTGTATCCAGTAATTTATGCTGTTGAACAGTCAGTGTCCATGACTCAGATCCATAGGTTAGTACACTTTCTACGGTTACTACAAATAGTCTTCTTTTAAGTGGTAAGTTTATCTTAGACTTCCTTATAATGTCATGCTATGTAGTGCGTTCTATGCTAGAGCCTTTCTCACTTTAATGTCCTTTTATGACGAATTGATCCAAGAACCAAGGTATTTGAAGTCTTTTTCGACTTGTAATGTTTTACCATCAGCTGTTTTTAAGACTATTAATTCAGGTGTTTTAAAGGCCATTAATTTGGTCTTTTTAGTATTCAGGTGTAGTCCTAATTTGTTGCATTCAGACTCTACCCTTAAAAGTAACTCCCTGGCTTGACTTACAGTGTTAGATAATAAGGCTATATCATCAGCAAAATCTTAATCTGTTAAAACAGTTGGATGTAATCTTCGACTTCTGCGAGGGATAATAGTAAATCCTAATTCCTCTTCATTTCCGTTGATTGCTTTTCTTAGTGCATAATCTAGTACACTAATAAATAGATAAGGTGATAAAGTATTCCCTTGTAGAACTCCTGCTACAATGTTCAACTCTTCAGATACACCATCTGGAGAGTATATTTTGGCTCTAGTATTAGTATAGCTCCCATGTATTGCATCGACAAGCTTATCAGGTATTCTATATGATCTAAGTACTTTAGCCATCTTGCCTCTATGTATAGAGTCAAATGCCTTCATGAAGTCAATAAATGTAAAGATATCTGGTAAATTCATATCCTTAATTCCTTCCAGAATCCTTCTTTTTCTAGTATCTGGACGACTGTTGTTCTCTTCCGTCTGAATCCATTTTGATTGGGTCTAAGTAGAGGATCTAATACCGGACATATTCGATTTAGTATCATAAGATTGTAAGTTTTGGCCATTATAGAGGTGAGGTTAATTCCACGGTAGTTGTCAGCTTTGGTTAGATCTCCCGATTTAGGTACAGGTACTCTGTTGGAAATGTTCCATAGGTCAGGCTGTTCACTGTTTATATATGACTTATTTATGATACCAAGCACAATTTCATCAATTGGAACATATTTGAGTATTTCTGGCATTATACCATTTTCCCCAGCGCTTTTTCCACATTTTATTAATTTGTCGCTCTCTTATATTCATCAAGTGTAAATATGTCATCTTTTATATGTAAGTTTTCAAAAACTGGAGGTATTTCTATGTTTTCATCTGTCACTTCAGGTGAGTTCTCGAGAAGTTTTCTGAAGTGTTCATACCATAGAACAACTCTATCCTCTGTATTATTACCATTTAATTGTGATGAATGGGTGACTTTCCTGCCAAATATTGCATTGATAGTTCCAACTTTCTAGATATCTCATACCCAGATCAGCTTGCTCAATTACAATAACTTTATTTTCCAACTCTTCGTCTTTAATTACTTTATACATTTGGAACATCTCTATTTTCTTTTGTTTGTATAGAGTTCGATTACTTTGACATTTTGTCTTATCAAGTTCTTTATGTGCGGAAGTTATGGCTTCCCGAGCATTAATAATTCGTGAATCTTGAGAATTCAATTTCATTTTTAGTTTCGGAACTTGCCTCATGCATCCTACAGATGTCACATTAATTGCTTGCACTAACCGTTCATACCTTTATGATATTGTTTCTTCATCTAGTCCCTGGATGTTAAACTTATTCCGTACTTCAACTGCATACCTCTCTTGTAGTTTATATTGGTCCCTTAGATCGCTCCAAACATACTTGGGTTTACGCTTCGCAATCTGCTTTGATGCTCTGAGACTTAGTGTCACATTCGCTACTACGATTCTGTGGTCTGATACCAAAGATATGAAAGTGTTATATGCTTGGCAGTTTCTTATGCTTTTCCTCCATTTCTTTCTCATTCATGTGTGGTGACATCCAGGTCCATAACTTTCCTCTTTTATTTCTAAATTGTGAGTTAGCTGCTAGTAGCTGGTATTCTTTCATCATTTCTATGAGCCGACTTCCATTATTATTTGTTGATGTGTTGTAAGTGTATTACACATCTTCTGGTCCCATCCTTGCATTCATATCACTTCATATGATCAACAAATTGTGGGATGGTACTTGTTCAATAGTTGTTCGAAGTTGCTCATAGAAAGTATTCATGGCTACTTCATATTCATATTCACATGGTGCATATGTAACAATAGTAGTTAATACCGGATTACTTTGAAAGTTAGCTATCATAATTTTATTCGTAACTCGTTTTATGTTTATTAGACTTGTACTTGCCTCTTTGCTAATGATGATATCCACGCCACCATTAGCTGTTTTACTTGATTTATCCATGCTGATATGGTGTATAGATCGTATCCAGGGTCAACATCGTACCGGTTAATTTCTTGTTCCCTATCTGCTGAGTGTACTTTTCTATGTTATTGTATACCGCATATAGATATATTTTACTTTTGCATATTCGATGTCATCTCTTCTGTTTTATGTAGTACCTTATCAACTTCTCTGATAGACAGAGTTTGTACATTGAAAGTTGCTATTTTTATATTTTGTCTACACTGTAATAATTTCGCCTTAGCATCTCGGCACGTCTCAATCTCACCCCTCCCCGTAGGGTTAAAAGTTGCGACGTCATGAAATCCTTATGTATGTGCATTGTTAGCTGGTCTCCTATGGACTCCCAACGCTGGAAGTATAGCATTGTTGTTGTTGTGTTCATACTTGTGCTATTCATTGCTAGTGGGTACAGGTGAATCCTAACGAGGGAACTCCTCTCGTCAGGTTTATGGTGAGTTTTCCTTCTCATTCATCCGAAATAATTTATTATCTTTTCACGTAACCCTGATCGGGTGGCTAACAGGTAATATGTCTTGCCAAAAGGCACCCTGGATTTTGTCCGGTACTGCTTATTGGTTATTCGCAGCTAACCACTCTATATAATGGTCATGCCCCTATCCGCAACCTGGGGAGCCGGTGGATGGGAGTTGTCATCACCAGACACCACTATAATAAACTTAAATAAAATGATTTCAAAACTTTGATTTATATATATATATATATATATATATATATATAGAAATACAAATAATAAAAGTAGGTAAAACAATAAATACTACCATTAATAATAATAAAATAAAATAGAATATATTGAATAAAATAGAATAGTATTTAACACTTTAAATAAAATGATTTAAAAACTTTTATTTATATAGAAATACAAATAATAAAGTAGGTAAAACAATAAATACCATTAATAATAATAAAATAAAATAGAATAAACCGCAAGGAAATTAATAAATAAAATAATAATGACAACAAATATTAGTATTACAGGTTGCCACCCGATATCAATTGTTTTATACATTTCATGAATGTTTTATACGATTTTATGTATCTAACATATATATATACCCTATCGAGTGGGAGTGAATTCCATATATTAAGACCAATATAACACAAGGACCGAGTATTCAATTTTAAGGGACGGAGAATAAGAGTAGATAGAATATGAGATGCATTGTTTCTATAGATAATATCGTTTCTATTATAATAGAGGGAAGGAAAGAGATTTGTACTAGAGAAGCGGAAATATAGGAGGGACAATTTTAACATTATGTTGAGGAATGAACAATAGATAGTATGCGATAAGAAAAGTATTTGTTAAATGGGAACCAGGGAGGTATACCTACTTATAAGTATTGTTATGAGGAAGTAGAGGAATGGTCTTGAATACGTAGGTTATATGTTGTACGGATTGATGAACGAATAACTCGATTCAGGGGAGAGATAGAGGATAAGGGAATATCGACAAGGAGTGAGGAATATATATATATTTACCAGATTAAAAATAGTAATCAATTTTATAAATATATAGATAGGCATGGCAAAACCTACATTATTTCTAAAGTTAAATTTATTTATATATAAAGGATTCACATATTAGGTTTATAAAATATGAATTACAATCCTAAGAATATTAGGATTAAAACTATTTATAATCGGCTAATACCCATGTGGATATACGGATACATATCCATTATAGGGATTAGCATATGAATTTATGATCCTTTAGGATAATCCCCGTAATCCCCATATATCTTGTTCGTGTATAGACTATATATAATATAGTATACATTAATGTATACCTATATATAATTATATATCATAGAGTATTAATACTGTAATTAGTATACATATTTCTTCCGCATACTCGTGGTGAGGTAAGTAGGTATATAACCTATAACTCAAACATAAATATACTATAGTATGTATACATGGTGATATTAACCGGAATAATGTTTAGTATATATATAGGGGAAAGTCCCCGATTACCGACCCCTAAATGATTATTTGTAATAACTTATTCAATATTAAATATATTTATTTGAAATTTTGTAATTAGGGTAATATTATGGCAATGAATAATGTGGCTATTTTAAATGTTTGATATAATTTACCTAATTATATTTACAAGAATAAACAGGGGGGTCGGTAATCGGATACATATGCCTAATACCGACCCCTTCTCCTATTACTGACCCCCTAAAGTATCGTGATATAAATAATTGTAGTATTATAATATTCAATAAAAATAGTAGATATACATAAATATAATTAATTATAACATGCACGCAATTTATTTTGTATTGAATTTATGTTTTAATAGTAATATTAAATTTAAATTTAAACTTTATAGTGATTATATTAAAATAGTGTGTATTATTATTTAATATTTATTTATTAATCAGTATGTAATCAGTTTTGGAAAATCATATGGGTTGCTATAATTAAGATATATTGGTGAATAATTATTCAAATTAGATTATTTTTATAATAGTTATACATATTTTATTGATCTACAATATTATCCTCAGTATTAAGTTTTCTTTTAAATAAAGTATTTACAATGGTTTAAAAAAAGTTATTATTCAAATATTTAAAAATAAAAAATAGAATATTACATTTTATCAAATAACAATTGTAGGATTAAATATTTTTTAAAACAATATACTTATTCATATTTATCATTAAATTACTAACAGTTCGTGTATATATTATTTTTGATATCTCTTATAGTTACTGAGATAAGATATGTGTCGGTATTAGGAGGGGGTTGGTAATCGGGGACTTTCCCCTATATATATTAAATAATTTGTAATCAAACACCAACATTTAATTTCAAACCAGCAATTTTCATTAGATATTTTAATAGGATTTTTGTTATAGTAATGTCCACATATTTCCCCCTATAGAAATATAGCCTATCCTAATAATTTAACTATTTGAAAACTTCGAATACTTAATTTAATAAAAATAATACTATTTGAAACCTTCGAAGTGTATTAATTTACTATTTGAAACCTTCGAAATGACTAATTTTACTATTAGAAAACTTTACATACTTAATTTTATACAAATAATACTATTTGAAACCTTCGAAATGTATTATTTACTATTCGAAACCTTAGAATGAGTGAAAAATCTTAAAATTTCCAACACTAGTATCTGCACATCAGGATTTTACAGAATACTTTCCCTGGTATTGATAATAATGCAACAGCTCTGTAGTTTTCTGCGTTTAATTTATCGTATTTCTTATAATCATTTTAGACCAGTATTCTGGTGATTTCGCCGTCTTTATTATTTTATTGAACAAGATTTTTCAGTAGTGTAATTATCATATCACCCCCTGCATTAATTAATTCGGATGTTATTCCATAAATTCCTGGCACATTTCTGTTAGTTAACCTTTTGATGAAATATTCCACTTCTTGTTCGGTTATTGGCGGAATATGCTATGTTACGTTTTCTGCCTCTGGCTCAAATTCTCTCAAAACATCTTCATCATTTGGAAACTGTGTGTTAAGGTGTTTCTTAAAGTGTGATTTCCAGATATTTAAAATATCTTATTTCTTCATCATTATCTGCCCTTGAGAGTTGTTCATAGAAAATACAGGTTTGTACCTCTTTCCTTCTAATTATCTGACTTGTTTAAATAATTGGGGGCTATTATTATTTTTGAAGTTTTCTTCCATTTCTGGTATTCTTTCTGCTAGATTATCACTCTTTTGATTTTTGATAGCTAGTTCTACTCTCTTGTTTAATGTTCTGTAATTATTTATGTGCTCAACGTTATTTGGATAATTTAATAGATGCAATTTGGCTTTTCTAGCACATAGCTTTTTTACTTCGTTTGATCATCCGGGAACTTCATTAAATTGTTTATATCCAATTTCGTGTTCAGCAGTAGTATGTACAATATTTTTTAATTTATTGTAAATATCGTCTGGCATCGCAGTGTTATCATCGTCATCGATGACGATGATCATCCAATAGTGTAGCTAACCGTTATTTAATTACTGCTGCAAATTTATTTGATATCTATCCATTTTGCATTTGCATTTTGTCATTATCGTAACGTCTTGGATGTCATTTTTTAGTGTGTTTAAACTTTTTTAATTTTTTTTTCATCAGTGTTTGCAATCACTATTGAGTGGTCTGATCCAATCTCAGCTGAGTGATATGTTAGTTTTTTAGGGTTGACTTTAATTTCCTTGAAATTATTATGTAATCAATTTGTTGAGTTTGTAATTCAATTTGATGTACGATCCGGTTAAATCCATGTATATCTTCTCTTTTTTGTATGCTTGAAAATTGAATTTGCTATGAATAGATCGTCTATATATACTATAGTACAACATTTAAGCAGTTTAAGCCCCATTGTATTGTTAGTTCCCACAGCATAATGTCATGTCAGTTATCATGCATAGTGTTTCCTACTGAAGCATTTAAATCTCCTAACAGTACTATTTTATAAGTTTGTGGTAGGAGGTTCATCTCATCTTGTAGTGTGCCGAAATATTTGTAAACAAATACATCATCGTAACTGGAGTATGGTGCGTATACCTACTATAAAGAATGTGATTCTATCGGATTCCCTCTCCATAGTCACCTTTAGTAACCTGCTCGATATAGCTTTATATATAGTGAACTATAGTTCACTATCTTCTCTTCCAACTATTTCGTCAGTATTAAAGCGACTCATTGTCTACATATTCCATCTTTTAGGGGAGAGTGTATAATAATATGCCCATTTTTCTCCCATATCGAAAGTATATCTGATGTCCAATGAGTCTCTGTTATACCAATAATGTCAATTCCCATTCTTTCTGTTTCATGTAATAATATGTATATCATATCCGTTTCTTTTAGTGTTCTCGTGTTCCATATAGCAATCCTAATCGGGAGATTGTTTGCACCCTTTATTTTCCCGGGACTGAGGGCCATTTTATTATTTGTTATGTTCATGTGTATTGTGTGATTTTTTAACCTAGACACTTACTCAAGGAAATTCCAGATGGAGGGAACTGGATACCAATTAGTTATAAGTTATAAGTTATAACTTATAACTGATAACCTCCTAATGGAAGCATACGTTCCCAGTCTTCTGTCAGGTTTATCTCCCTTGGCCTTTCTCATTCCATTAATTATCTACAAGCCAGTAGAGGTTGTGTCGTTTTGTCCGCGAAACCGTATTCCAGTTCACAGCTAACCTCTTCGAGGCCATTCCCCTATCCGCAACCTGGGGTCGCGTCCGGTTGGCGTCGACAACCACCACTCTCGGAAATATATGCGTATATATATATATATATGTATTCGGTTGGAAACGTTGGTGTTTATAGTAATGCGCAGGCTAGTATTAATGAGTATACTCATGTAATGATTATAATCATTACATTAATTGACTATTTATTTATATTTAAAAAAAAAATCAGTATATATAATAAAATTTGTAAAATTTGTTTAGTTCAATTAGCATTAGCATTAACCTACTAATTCTATATAATTTAAAAATACAAAATCAAATAAAACTAAAAACAAGTAAATTGTCTCCATATGATGCTGTAGAAGATACTCTATTATTATGGTTCAATGCAGCAAGAAATACTGGGTGGTTAGTAGGTACTTATATTTAATTATTTAATAATATTAAACATAAATTCTAGTAATTTGTAACTATTCCTATATACATTTTTATATATTTATTATTATTATTTATTCACTATAACCTAATTACATTCTACATATTATAAAATCTGAAGTGAAATTATACATTATAATATAATAAATATATAGATAATCTTATGTGGTAAACATAGTCTGAAATGAACGAATAATAACTATTTTTGTAATATAAATTTGAATTCAAATATTTATTATTTTTTAATAATACATTTTCAACCTTTGGATTTTCATATCTTATATATTTGTATTATAATTTAAATTTTTATTATTTGTGTACATGTACAATGTATTCATATTTATTAAGTTTATTTAAGGGTTATACTTATAGTCATAATTCAAGTTATTATTTGATATGGACTTTGAATTATAAATACGAAATAAGATTGTTTACTATTATATATTAATGATTAGTGAATAGGAGGTGTATACTATAACATTATGACTGTTGGTAAGTTATTTATCCTTTTTGGAATGTATTACTTATATTGTTGATATTATATCATTAATTTATATATATATATATATGTATCTTCTATTTTATTGTTTCATTTTCTAATTATATTACAAAGAATGCTAACACATGAATCATTATTATTATATTATTACTTTTACTAATATTGTAATCTGTACATGAACATATTGGAAGTATCGAAAAAATAAAGCCTTTCACTGATCCTCCATAGACGTATGATATACATAGTATGTCGTATGTCTATAAACTGATTTCATTCATTCATTCATATATCTATATGTAATATACATTAAAATTACATAAATATATATGTATACATATTTGTTGTATATATAGGCTACATATATATATATATATATATATATATATATATATATATATATATAGGTATTATGTATACCTACTATTTTTTTGTATATACTCTAAAATAAAATATACGTTAATGTGTATTTAAATTGATTTCTAATTATGTATGGGTATGTATGATATATTTATTTAAATAATGTTGTAATTACTACATATATATATGTAATGTTACTACATTATATATAATGTATTTCAGGTAGTCTAATGAGAGAAAACAAAAGATATTACGTTAGCTTTAAATATCAATGACTTAATTTCAAGTGATTGGTGGTTCCAACGATTCCGTAAACATCTTGATATTATATCTAAAGTTGTTTGCGGTAAGGCAAGAGATGTCAATACTAATATGATACATACGTGGAACACAACTACATTACCTAAGATTTTAGAACCTTACGCATCTATAGATGCGCCCTATATATATATATATACCCATACAGGGGAAAGTAATCTAATACGGACATTTTAACAATAAATGGTCTTAACATTTTATGACTCATTATTTTTATTCAAAAATTACAATATCTTAATATTATAGATATTATTGTGATTTTAAAATTTTATTTAATCTTTTAATTCCATAGATATCGGGGGACCCCCGACGGGGGTGTCCGTATTCGGACATGGGTTATAATACGGACACCCTATATACCACTAGATAAACTATATATTATTGATGAATCAATCAGACAAATTAAAATTACATTATTTATAATTAATATTTATGATTATTTTTCATCATTAATTTTATGAACAATCTATTCTAAATTAATTAGTTAATAATTTATTTATTTTTATATTTATTTAATTAATAATACAATTTAAGTATCTAAATAATAAAAATTGTAGATTTAGCTTTTGTGGTGGTATTAATATTATAACGCACGCGATTTTTATTAAAATGAGAATTGTTCATACACTGCGCGATGATTGGTTATAAGGGTGTCCGTATTAAAACACCTAGATTGTCCGTATTAGGGTCTTATATGACCTCTAGATATATGCTTATAACTTAATGAATATTTGATAACAAATATAGAAATTATATATATAATTTGGAATAATTTATTTTTTTATAATATAGTATTATATTTTATATCTATACATTTTTATATATTGAGAAGGTTTTAAGTTAAAAAAAATTTCATTAATTTAAAAACGTAATAAACAAATCAGTTTATAGGATATATCAGTAATATTTTGAATAATTAAAAAATAACAAATACTTTTTTAGACTATTTATATAATTATGAATATGTTATTCATTAAACATTTTTGTGTAGGATTTATGGTTTCTGAGATACCGAGAGTGTCCTGAGTATCCTGTCCGCGGCTTTCATTGTATATATGTATATGTGTGCATGTGTATGTGTGTGTGTGGGTGTGTGTGTACATGTGTATGATACACAGTGTATCCCGTGTTCGACTCCAGGAAGTTTTTGTTTTTCTCTTGTGTTTATCAAAAACTTAATAAATAATATATCATAAGACAAAACATTTGTGTTACTCTTTAAAGATACAATTGTATTGTATTGTCCGGGGCCCCTCACAGTTATTTATAACGTGTACAAGTCTATGAATTATCGAGTGGTCCATTTGTATGCGCGATTTGTATTGTATTCAATATATATATATATATATATATTATTATATATTATTATATACCACTTTTAGCCATCCTGTTGTAGCACTCATTCTACAAATACATAATTAAATACAATAAACTAATCAACCATAATTAAAATTTCTAATATTATGTTAAGCCAACGTAATTTCCCTTGGTAATACTGGCCAACAGAAATATAACACCATTACTATAATGTCGTTGTATTATTAACCACGTTCTTGTTAAAGTGATATGGTATACATTATTACGGATATATAATTAGGAATATTATATATCTATAGTAATATATATATATATATATATATGTATGTGCTATAGCAGTGTGTGAAGATGTATATATATATATATATATATATATATATATATATATATATATATATATATATATAGATATATATGTGTGTGTAGATATGTTTGTATATACGATATACTCATTACGATTCTAGAGCTAATTAAATGTTTTTGTAAGTGTGAATGTGATTAAGACAGTGAGTAGTGTACACACACTCACACATACACACTCACACACACGCACACACACGCACACTAACTTACACACACACATATATATATATATATATAAATCATAATAATATATTAGGTAGTGTTATGTAATACAGTCCTATTTATAATTACTTTCAAATGTACATTATACATATATGATGATATATAATGTACATTTGAAATTACTTCACCAAATAGCATGTATATATAGAATCACTTTGTATGGTTGCTTACCATGGTACATAGTGTGTACCTATGTAAACATATGTCATAATAATTCGATATATATACTCGATATCTCAGACACATCGTATCGGTCATTCGAGTCTGAGTAAGATGGTGTTGACTGTGTATATATATGTGTATATATATATATATATATATATATATATATATTTTAATAATTTATGATACAATTATATATATATATATATATATATAGATAGAAAATAAATAAATAAATAAAATAATAATGGCAAATAATATATGTATTTCAGGTCATCTGAGATAAATTTTTGGATATAATTATTGAATTTCTTATTTTATTTGATAAATTTAATAAAGGGATTTTTGGGAGTAAATTCTATAAATTAAGACCATAAACTAAGAGTCCTAGCATTTTTTTAGGGACGGAGAATAGGGGTAAAATAAAGATGAGAAACTTATTTTCTAAGAGATGGAATAAAAGATATTTGTAGCGGCAGAAATATAGGAGGGACAATTTACTCTTGGAATTCCCCTGCAGGGGAATTCCCCTGTATACAGGGGAATTGTGTATAATACGGGCCAGTTTGTAATACGGGCCACTGCGATATCTATGTAACTATAGTTCAAATCAATAAAAAATATATACAAGATGTATTCAGTATTATATTTCTATTAATAATGAGTATTTTTTATTTTAATATTTGCATTTATATTTCTAATATTGATCATTATATCAAAAATTAATTTACAAATGAAAATTTACTGAATAATAATTTATTTATCCACCATTTTCGTTAATTCTAATAAATCTACCATTAATGAATTATTTCAAAGCACGTTTGGAAAGATTAATTAAATACGACGTATATAAATGTATACAATTTAATTTATATTCAATATTAAGTGCGTGGGCCCCACGCCGTGGGGGGTTATTTAATAGGTGTATCAAATGTTTGCAATACGGGCCTGTAGGACCCACGCCGGCCATATGTGCACCTAATGTTAGTATATTTATAATACGGGCCAATGAAAATGCTTGATTCTATAGAATAGTAACAACTAATAGTAACATATATGTTACTATTTTATATTATAATTTCACTGAAATATAATGTAATATAATTGCGTGAGACATCGTGCGTGTATTCATACCATAGATTTGTATTTTACCTTTATTTATGTTACCTTGTATTATACCTAAGATTTGTATTGTAAACTATAAATCTATGATTCATACCATTGATATAAAGAAAGTTTCTTTATATCGAGTATTCATACATGCGTTTATTGGTAGATCGAACTATTGGAGAGTGGCTATAATGAATGTGTACTATTATTATCATAGCCTTTCCAATTAGGTGATTATAATGTATATGATTATTACACCGTATATGGTACAATAAATACATATATGTATGCGTATTCACGTGTACTCATATGGATGTTAATATATACACATATACAGTCAAAGCTCGATAACTCAACATTGACGGGACGGAGTTTTCATGTTGAGTTAGCAAGTATGTTGAGTTATCGGATGTATAAATTAATGACTTAATTAATGTTTTGTTCACATAAATGCATTCAAAATAGTACTCGTATGATAATATAATAATTGTAATTGTATTTTTACGTTTATATATTTATATCCATATATTATTAAATAAAACCATGTTGAATAATGTATGTTGAATTATATTTGTTAGGCAATGTAGTTTTATTACATGTAAAAGATACGAATCCAACAACATATGTTTGTGATATTTTGATTTTTCATAAATGTTGAGTTATCGGATGTATTTTACATGTAATGTATAGGCTAGGATTAAAAAACGATGTTGATCAATAATTCGAGTTATATGTATGTTGAGTTATATTTGTTGAGTAATAGGGTTTTTATTAACATGCAATAGATACGAATCCAACCAAATATGTTGAGTTATTGGCAATGTTGAGTTATCGGTATGTTGAGTTACCGAGCTTCTACTGTATATACATTTTAATGCGTATGAATATCCATATGTATTGATATGTAAAGGCATATTAGGTTTAAATATATATGCATTTATGATATTGTATATAGCCTATACAGTAAAACCTCTCTATCAGAAACCTCTCTATAAGAAAATTTGTCAAAAATTGTGTTTGAATTCAACATTTTCCACATTAAAAAACCTCTTAATAATAAAATCTTATATAAGAAAAACCTCTTTATAAGAAAATTATTGAATACAACATATCAAAAATAGTATATATAAATATAAATAGAAATATTATATATTGATACAAATCATAGAAATTAATAATTAACTATTATCATATATTTGTATTATATAAGATATTTTCTTATACATTTTTATATTAATTAATAAAATATTGTATATCCTTGAATTTATTAAACTTAATTAAAATTAATTAATAAATGTTATTGCATATACTTAAATTTATTAAAATAATTAATAAATATTATTATATATTTAAATTGTAATGACTATATTAATCTGTTATCTAAACATTGTACAGATACAATTATTTGATAGCAAACAATTATTAAAAAATATTTTAAATAAATCTTATTTCTAAACTATTCTTTTGATTAATATTTTAAATAAATAAATATACTATATATAAAACATATATGTTATAGAATGCATTTTCAATTATAAATTATTTCTTAAGATCATTGGAAAAGTAAAAACCTCTTTATAAGAAAACATCTCTATATTATATATAATATATATATATAAGAAATATATATATATAAGAAAAAAATTCTAAAAAAACCAGTTTCTTGTAGAGTGGTCTTCATATGTATATATATATACACACAAATGTGTTTACGCATATATGCTATAGATACATATTAATATAGTATACTATATATATATATATATATATATATATATATATATATATATATATATATATATATATATATATATATAACTTTAGTAGATGTGATATTATTTGTAATTATATCAGTGTATCAATATATATATATATATATATATATATATATATAAATATCGATTATAATCGATAATAAATATTATATTGAAATATAATTGATATAATGTAATCATTATTAAAGAATAATGTAAAGTTTAATATGCAGTAGAATAAATATTATCTAAAATTAATGAGACCGGAAACTATTGTTAGCTCATTTAGATGGCATATAGGCCTAATATATAATGGTCTATATATATATATATATATATATATATATATATATATATATATATTTAACAAGGCAGTAATCATATTTATGTGCATTGTTTGTTTATAATAATATAGGTTTACAACAAATAAAATGTTGATCGTATATATCTATAGATGATACACACACATACACACACATATATATATATATATATATATATATACACACACTATTTATCTCTTCCCGCACTCATGGTCGTGGAGGTGGTGTAGGAGTTATCATACATCATGATTTACCTACTCCTACTTTCACACATCCTACTTTTTCGTATAGTGATTGTCTCTCCGTTTCCTTTTCATTCTCCAAGACGAACATTACATTTTCTATTTATATTATTTATAGACCTCCAAATCCTGACTATACTCGTTCTTTAATGAATTTAACGATCTCATTTTGAATATTCCAATCTCCACCAAACATCAGACCACTATACTCAGTGATTTCAATTATCATTTTCACTCAACCCAATATCCTTATTCAAGCTTCAAGTGTCTTACCGACTCCCTAGACATGAATCAATTTGTCAATTTTCCTACCCATACTGCTGGGAATTATCTCGACCTTATATTTTGCAGGTCTCATGATTCATGTAATTTTTTAATTAATTGTACCAAATATGATCTTCTTACAGACCATTTCATCATAACTTTTACAGTTATCCTCCCTCTGCTTCCTTCTTTATCCAAGAAACTCATTAATTATAGAAAAATAAAATCTATTAATATTCCTTTATTTTCCTCTCAACCCTCTCAACTTGTATCAATTCTTCTACCTACCCATATCCCCTAAATCAATAAACTCCACTCTCTCCCTTCTTCTTGACAAATATGCCCCCATCATATCTACTACTATTTCCCTGCATACTAATTGCCCATAGTGTACACCTCATCTTGTTAAACTCAAGCGATCTCTACGTAAAACTGAAAGAAAATATCGTCGTATTCCTTCTCCTGAAAACCTTTTATCGTTCACTAATCATCGTAAATTCTACAAATCACAAATCAGTAAAGCAAAATCTTATTACTATATTAATAAAATCAATAGCCTTTCCTCCAATCCTCGTGCCACATGTGCCTTAGCTAGAACATATTGCACCTGATCCCGCTTTACACATACCTTACATACCAAATATTCCTAAAAAATAAACTCTGTAATGAATTTTCTAACTTTTTCTCGAATAAAATCATATCTACTTGTTCAATCATTACTTCCCTTCACCAAAATATAGCATCCCTTCTATATTAATAAGTAAACCAATTTATAAGTATACTTTTATAAACCTATCTATCTATATTTACTACTCCCTCCACATCTAACATTTATGACCTAATTCTAAAATCCAATTCCTCCTCTCCATCTGATCCTATCAATATTTATACTTTTAAAAGTCTCGCTAGTACCCTATCCCTTTATTTGCATACTATATTCTCGTATTCTCTCTCAAATGGAGTTTTACCCCCTCTTTTAAACATGCTATCATCACTCCCATTCTTAAAAAAACGTCTTCCAACCCTAATCTATTATGTAACTACCGTCCTATCTCCCAACTTCCTATTTTTAGTAAAATACTTGAAAGAATAGTTGTCCATCAAATAAATAGGTTTATGTCAATAAACTCCTCCCATGATGTCCTGCAAAGTGCATTTCGTAAAGGTCATTCAACTGATACTGCCCTCCTTCAAATCTTAAATAATATATATACCAAAGTTTCTCCCTAACTATGTTGTCAAATGGTTCTACTTGATCTATCTTGTGCATTTGACTCTCTTCGCCATGATATTCTTATCTCAAGACTTGAGATGATTGGCATTAATGGTAGTGCCCTCAAATGGCTTAAATCTTACATCCTAAATAGATCATCCTCTGTTAAATTCTATGATTTCTCTTCTGATCTCCGTCCTCTACTCTATGGTGTCCCACAAGGTTCTATCCTAGCCCACTTCTATTCTCCTTATATAGCACCTATAAGGTCTATTATATCCACATTTCCTAGCGTTTTCTATCATATATATGCTGATGATATCCAACTCTACTCATTCCTCTCTACTTCTACTCCAGATAATTCTCAACTAATTGCGTGTGCCTCCTCTATTATATACTGGCTTCTCTCCAATAACCTTTTACTAAATAAAATTCAAAAACTGCCCTCCTCAATATACCTACGAACTCCCCATCATTCCCTTCTTTTTACCTTGACAAGATTCTTATTTCACATACTAACTCAGTACTCAATCTTGGTATTATTTTTGACTCTGATCTATCTTTTTCTAGCCATATTGCTAAAATTTCTAAAGCAGCTAATTATAATTTATTTAGAATCAGATGTATCCGTAAACATATTATTCGTCCCCTATGTGCTGTCCTTATTAATTCACTTGTAATTTCTCGTATTGATTATTGTTCTCTTTATTATATATCCTTCCTGCTTCTTCTATTGCCCCATTAAATAGAATCATCAGATCATCTATTAGATCCATTTTCAATATTAAACTATCTGACCATTCCTCTACTTAAAGTTAACTTTAAGTTAACCTGAAAAATGTGAAGTAAAAAAAACATCCATTAAAATTATTGTTAAAAGGATATCAACGAAGACGATTGTTGAAAATGTTAAATATTCACCAAAAAGTTCTTTCTAAAGAAAGCAAGGAAAGTAGTTTCAAAAATAGTGAAAAAACCAACTGCTAATCAATCTATCAACAATATAGTTAAGGTTTAATTAATTTAAATTTATATTTGTATATTCCATAATAGTATAATATATTATAATAATCCACAATCGGCCCTTTTTAGGGCCACCCAAATACATCGAGCGTATAATTAATTATTATAATATTAATAGGATAATTCCTATATATTATTTTTAAGATCAATTATATATCTGATATAATAATATTTAATAATATACTATTACAATATTTGAACTTTTATATAATATACAATTAAAATCATTATAAAAAACATTATTACAAATAGGTAAACCCTATACATCTAACTATATATTATGTTATATGCATACTATTTAGTAAATAGTATTTACAATTTAAAATAATATAGAATTTACAAATAATATTTAATAAAATGATTAATTATATGTATCCTATTTATTTATTTTAAATGATTATTATTTTGGTATCTACTTGGTATCTGCTTATTATTTTGTTAAGGCGTATTACCAGAAATGTTGAATATAATGTAATAATTATGTATCTATGAAATATTAATGTATAACGTAAAAATGGATTTGACTTGAATATTAATTTAATATATATGGGAGGAAATGGGTAGTGGCCGAGGACGTAGTAGTGAAAGTTTTAATTAACGCTTAAATGGTGCTTGATAGGATAACAAGTTATATATACAATATTTAGATAATCAAAATATCTATAATATATAGTAAACAATTTTATAAAATAATTAATTAATTACTCTAATTTATTACATAATCATTTTTTGTCAAATTTTGAGAAAAACATTATATATATTTATGCTTATTTATGTGTAAGAGTATGTGCATATATAATTAAATCATTGAATCAAATAAGATGAGTATGCATCATAAATATCATTATTTAATATTACATAATTAACAAAATATAAATCGAATACATTACGAGACACCTATCGCATGTTCTGGTAAAACAGTTGTTCATAAAAATCGCGTGCGTTATAATATTAATACTACCAATAAAGCTAATTCTAAATGTTGTATCATTTAGACACTTACATTGTATTATTAATTAAAAAATAATAAAAATAAATAAAATATTAACTAATTAAATTACAATATATTTTTCATAAAATTAATTATAAATAACTGAATTGTAATTTGTCTGATTGATTCATCAATAATATATAGTTTATCTAGTGGTATATAAGGTGTCCGTAATATAACACAGGGTATCGTTTTCGGACATGGGAACCGAATACGGACACCCCCGTTATATATGGAATTAAAAGATTAAATAAAATTTTAAAATTACAATAATATCTATAATCATATAATATATTGTAATTTTAAATAAAAATAATGAGTCATAAAAAGTTAAGACCATTTATTGTTAGTGTCCGTATTAGGTTACTTTACCCTACTTAATGCTCCAGTGAGATGAATAAGTGGAATTAATATGTCTACATTAAAATAGTATCATGTAATACACTGATTATAGAAAGTACAACTAATGGTAGAAGTGCATTTACAAGGATATAAATAACATACAATACATATATTTGATATTAGCTAATGAAAGTAGGTATTTATTGGAGGGGTATAATATTGACTATTAAGTTCAAAGGTTGTTTGCTGAATATATATATATATATATATATCATATCTATAAGTAAACATCAATACCATGGATTACAATGATTAGCTAGTATGATTACCTATAGGATATTTTTAATCGTATGCTATTTAACTTCATGTCAGATCACTGAAATTAAAAATAAATATTTAATGGAATAATTTTATTTAAAATGTACTTAATTTAATTTTTTATAAAATTACTTATAATATATTGAATATTAATTATATGTCTTTATTATATCTAAATTAAAATGATATATATATCAGTCGTAATATTCATGGATTGCTATTTTATAGAAGCAAATATATAGTCGAAAATATAAATATTTACTAATAACATACATTATTGAAATAACCAATACATGATTGGTATAAAATGTACAATGTATATATATATATATATAGTACACATTTGAATATAGTATACTATATACTAATTATAAGTTATCTTATATTATTAATTAACTTTTATCTAGTATATTTTTAATATTCTTAATATTAAATATGTATTTTAACTATATACTAATTTATCTATATTTATTTAAACTTATACAAATAAATTATAAATTTTATTAGAGGTATTATTTTTGTATATAATTATTAAATGTTAAATACATATTTTAATATAAGTTTACATTTTGTTCAAACTTCTCAACACGAATCATCAACATCAATAATTGTTTTATATAGTATACTTTATTGTTTCTATATCAAACTTATTGCTTATTTCTTATATGCTTATTATGCAACTTCATATCTAAATTAGAATAATTCTAAATAATGCAAACATAAATTAACAATTAAAATAATAGTGAAATAAGATAAAATACCAAGAGACATTCAAGTACAAATATTTGTTACAATATATAAAATAAATGTAGGATTTTAAAGTTAAATTAGTTTATATATTATTATTAATTTGTGGTATATTAAATTTAAATTAAATGTAATAGATAGTATAAAGTGTAATACTTTATGTTATTAATTGCTATTATTGAATATTTCATTTTTTACATTTATGTGTTTCATAAAAGTCAATGATGTGAATGATATTCATAGACATTAGAGTTAGTTCTTATACTATGTCTATGATGATACTGCATATTAAAACACGATAATCATATAAAATATTTATAGACAAATATTTAAAAAAAATAAGTAATAAATAATAAGTAATAAATAAACATATTATTATTATAACAAAATGTTTAATTAAATTTATATTTAATTAATAATTAAATTTAAAAATTAATTTATTAAAATTAAATCACATATATATTACGTTTTCTTCACATTTTATTAGTAATTAGTATATATATAAATCATAATAATTTATTATGTAATACGGTCCTATTTATAATTAGGATATGGCAATGTATAAAATAATTAGTATCATATTATATATAATAAATAAGAATATATATATATAGATATTAATTTGACAGTGGGATATATAGTTTAAATGAATTCAACACATAACATATATATATATATATATATAGAGTCAAATTCCGCTAACTCACTTGATTTTTTACAAATTCTAGTCTGACGAATACCTATGTAAATACATTTAAGAATAATTCAATATCACATAATCTCAATATTTCAGACACATTGTGTCAGTACCTCGAGTCTAAGTAAGCGAGAGTTGACTGTGTATATATATATATATATATATGTTTGAATTATTTATCATATAAATATATCTATAAAGGGGTATACCAGTATTTACGGAAATAATGTCTGGAAATGTTTTCTAGAAAGTGATTTTCTAGCAAGTTGTAGTGGGATACCCCCTTTAAAGTTACTATATTTCTGGTAAGTTGCCGGAAAGTAAGGGGGTATCACACTATAATTATAGGTTACTTGCTAGAAAATCACTTTATAGCAAACATTTCAGAATATTATTTCCAGAAATACTGGTAGTGATATTGGACCCCCTAACATTGTTAATTTAACAATACAATTAATACAAAATAACGAATATTATCAAGTTAGTTACTAATAATACAATTTATAAGTACGTTATGGAATATAATAATACAAATCTCCCTAGATAATACACATAAGCTCGCTGTTGATCAGCATCAAACTAAATGCTCCATCATCACCGCATGCAATTCAAGTATATGCTTCAATTTGTCTAATAACTGTTGGAAATGTGTTAGAATAATTATATATATATATATATATATAAATAGTTAAAATTATAAACACATTAAAAGTTTGCTTAGTTGTTGATACTTTATAACCAATAAATATGTTTGTAATAAAAAAATGTAATATTCATTATAATGTAGTTCCTATAATTCAATGACTTTAACTATATTTTTATTATTTGTCTACCTTTTCGTATCCAATGTATACCAAATAGTTTTTTATTAAAAATCATATCAATGTTAAAATAAAGTATGCTATTCTATTTGATAGAAATATAGTTATAATTATGAACAGTTAAAATCAGATACAATTATTATATACTGATAACATTACTATAATTATGAATGAAATAAAAATAATTATATGGGTATTTATTTACTTAAACCTATATACATATTATAAATTAGGTAATAAGGTAGATATCGAATAAATAGCTTATTTTATCAATAATTTAGCTTATATTATAATACTTTCAAATTTTATTAGAGATTTATTTGCTTTTTATAAATTCTATGTAATTTATATTTAATTCTACATATAATAAATAATATTGATTTATTATTGTGAAATTTCAAATATAAATCAATAGTTATTGCATTATATAAATAATAATTTAGATATTAAAAACAAATTCATCTAGAATATAATTAATTATAATTTTAATTGTTAATTATAATAATTAATTATTAATGAATTATAAATATATAAAAAAATAAAAGTTATTCTGAAGATCCAATATATTATAATTATTGGATGTTTGAATATTAGAATTTAAATGATGATTTAAATGAATCTTTATTTCATATATTTTAAAATTTACTTCATATAATTAAAAGGACAAAGTATAAAAAACAGTATACAATTACGTCATTGTATAAATATATGCACAATAATTATAATTACTAAGGGTTATCACAATATAACTTGTTAGCATTACTTTATATACACATATTTGTATTATATACTGGCTCAACGAACAATTTCATCACCATACAAGATTACCTGACAATGTATTGCTCGAAAAAATATTATATTTGCACTTAGTGTTGCATATTATTTATTAATACTTTTTTAAAATAAAATATAACTTTAAATTTAAAATTTAATTTATGTAAATTTAATTAAATTATAGATTAATTATTAAATAAACAAACTGAATTGAAGTACATCTAAAACAATTAAATTACATTTTTACCATACCTATCGTTTTTAATATTTCAATACACAATTATATAATACAACTATATTATTTTAAGACCTATTTTACTATTCCTGACTAAGATTGAACCCGCGTCCTAATACACACGTGTTTGACGCCTCAATCAACTAATAGCTACGCGGGCAGCTAGTGAATGATAGTAACTATGGTCACGTGACTAGACCTGATTACTAGTGGGTCTAGACTTGCGTCGACCGAGACACTCAGAGGCCACCTGGTAGACATCCTCGACATTATTCCAGTCCTGAACACGTCTGTCCACTAGGTCTAGGATTGTCTTCGTGCGTAGCTCCTCGGTTATGTAGTCAGCCTAGAGGGGTGGGGTGGAAGAGGGTAATGGGTGGGTGCTGGTGGTTGTAGGCCTAGAGGGGAGGGAGGGTAGGGGGTAATAGGTGGGTGCTGGTGGTTGTAGGCCTAGAGGGGAGGGAGGGTAGGGGGTAATGGGAGGTGCTGGTGGTTGTAGGCCTAGAGGGGAGGGAGGGTAGGGGGTAATGGGTGGGTGCTGGTGGTTGTAGGCCTATAGGGGAGGGAGGGTAGGGGGTAATGGGTGGGTGCTGGTGGTTGTAGGCCTAGAGGGGAAGGTAGGGGGTAATGGGTGGGTGCTGGTGGTTGTAGGCCTAGAGGGGAGAGAGTAGGGGGTAATGGGTGGGTGCTGGTGGTTGTAGGCCTAGAGGGGAGGGGAGGGGAGGGCGGGGGTAATGGGCGGGTGCTGGTGATGGTGTTAGGTATAGGGGAGGGGAGGGCGGGGGTAATTGTAGGTTGATTGTGGTTGTAGGGCTAGAGTAGAGGGGATAAGGGGGTAATAGTCAGGTTCTAGTAGTAGACCTAGGGGAGAGAGTGGTAATGAATAAGTGGTGTGGGTAGTGGTATGATATGATGATTGAAAGTATATTAGGGAATATCATACTTAAGAGAGGATAGGTACTAGGAAAATACTTGGAAAGGGCTAAGAATGTATACACATAAATTGCTGACAAAAATTATGAGATACAATAGTGAATTATTAAGGGGGAGAAGATAAGAAAGATTCGTTTCATTTTTTCAAAAATGATATTACTTTAAAATATTAAAATATAATTCATTATCTTTTAATTAAATGTCGTTCAAGAGTAACTATAAACACCTATTATCCCTGCATTATAAACATACTCCTGTACAACATATACTACACATTATTATGTAATATTTATTACTTATAAAACTTTAAAATCTTATATCTCAGTATTTTGTTTACATAATTAATGAGGTTTGGAAGGTTCTACCGCTTGAACCGTTAGATAAATTGCTATGAAATGTTTATAATTTATAAATACCATATAGAAGATGTTATATAGATACTTTTGAATATATTGCTTTGATACACAATTATAATAAAAACAATTATTTTTGTATACTTTTTGAACAAATAATGTATGGTTTTTATTATAAGAGTAACAAAGCAATATAGTTATATTTTTAAAAGTACAAATTAAATTACGAACCTATGCACTAACATAGATCATAATAAAAAGTTAAATACTTGTGCACTAAACTAGGCAAAACTGTATATTATTTCTTAGTTATGGATAATATAGACGTCGTAATAAACTGCACCTTCAAACCTAAATAATTAATATTATTGATAAGGCAGCCATATCGATGACTATAGAGGCAGCAGCAGTAGTAGTAGCCATGATGGTGTTGTACTAACCAGGCCACAGTCCTCCCTGGCCGGATCGAAAGACTGCAGCGACGTCAACAACTCCAATAGCACTACCCCGAAGCTGTAGATGTCCATACTCGTTGAGATGATACCGTAGCGTTCGTACTCTGGAGGCAGGTACACAGTGGTTCCTGTAGGCACATATGTGTTGTAGTTATTACTGACTCTTGTAGATTATTACAGTGTTCTTTATATAATATTATATATATATATTGGTATTTATATTGGTGGAGTCCTTTCATCCCATCCAGGAACTTAGATGAAGTTTTCACTTGACAGTTACATATATAAATATATATAAATTGCCTGTGTAACTCAGTTGGCTAAGGTGTCAGACACACAAGTAGTAGGACGCGGGTTCAAACCCCATACGGAACATTAAAATAGTTCTAAAAATAATATTTAGAAGTAATGTTATATAATTGTGTATAAATTAATGATTGGATCTCGTTAAAACCATGTATATCTTAATATGAGAATGGCTTCAAAAGGATATTATAGCCATATATAGTTATAAGTATAAACTTGTAAAATTTTATCTAAGTTCCTGGACGGGATAAAAGGACTCCACTAAAATAAAATAACAATAAATATAACAATATATATATATATATATATATATATATATATATATTCTATATAAATATATATATATATTAATTATTTGTATGAGGAATAACTTTATTTAAATATATTCATTCCAAATAATATATTTATAATGAAGATGAAAGAAAAAAATGTGAATATAATTTACGCAAATTATGATTGATGGTTAAATATTAGGAAATAAATTTTGAATCTCTAAACTTGAAGTTCTCTATACATATTTTTAATTATTAATTACAAATTATAATTTTATAAATAGCATTTTTGTAAATTCATTGAATACAAGTGTAAAGTAATGTATCACATTGACACATAGTTAGTAGGTTAATGATACTGAAGTGGTTGGATGATAATCATCAAACCTACATCACTCGTCTCCCATAGTACAATGCTCGCAATTATATATAGATAAATTAACATAATAGTGGTGTTATAACATGAGGAAATCATTAACATAACTTGTTTCAATTCAATTATTATTAATACTAATTATAATTAGTCATGTAAAATATTTTAAATTATAATTTATAAATGTTTGAGTTCCTCAAGAATTACACTCATCACTCCATCATATGAGGTAGCTGTAAACACTCTTGATATTCTAGGTAATGCATAATGTATTCATATATATATATATATATATATTAGGTCGGAGTGAATTTTGAAATAATTATAGCCGTCTGGTTATGTCGAGACATAGTGTTAATAGAGATAGTAATGTAACGTTATATGTGGAGTTCAATAATGTCAATAAATTCACATATAACGTTACATCACTATCGCGAGACATAACTAGACGGCAATAATTATTTCAAAATTCACTTCGACCTATATTATATATATATATATCATTTTAGAGAAATTTTACGTAATGGGTCTACATTTCTATACCTAATAATTAAACTGACATACTTTAAAACACCCAATAGATTAATAATTGTAGAGATTCATTGATTCGATTAAAGCATGCATTAATGTATACTAAATTTAGAGCTAAATAAATATTCTCTGATACGAATACCAAATGTTTGATGAGGGAATGTAATTATAACTACGATTGCTTAAACCATATAATGCAAACATGTAGTTATAATTACAATAATAGAATACATAGACACAATATGAAAATAGTATACGTATGTCAATACTAAACAAACATAATTACATAAATATTATAGAACCACACATCAAAACTTGAAACGATCTACATAAACCAGATTTAATAATATATATAAATATGACATATACTACAAATACTACATATATAATATATTATAGACACAAATATCAATATAAATATACAATAAATACTAATATACACTACATAAAAAGACTAACTACTACAACACTACAAATATCATCGCTTATGCTAAGCAAATAATGGGTGTGAAGAGAATCTTATTCAGCGCGGAATTATTCAGTGTTGGAAACCATAAAAAACCTACTAAACTAAGGTCTTAATAAGTGTGATATTAAGCTACTCAGTATACGTGTGATTGCGGGTGGTGTTGATATTTATCGAAATTACTGCCGTAGGGGATTATTGTAATATCCACATGTTATCTTGGCCTCTTCCTTGCCTACTTTCGTGTTTTACATTTTTATACCGATATTACATGGGGTAATTAAAATCAGTTTTAAGCTAATTAATATGGGAATTAGATACAAGTTTATTATTGTGAAACAAAAAAAAACAATACAACAAAATTATATAAAAACTGATAATAATAAATGAATAATTTATATACATGGGACGATATAATTATTAATTGATAAATATAATTATTATATAAAGAATTTTTGATATTTTTGTAAATCATGTATATAATTGACATGAATAATTTTAGAATATAATTTATTTTACTTAATCTCTAATATAGACCAATAAAATATATAAAATTAAGACAGACATAAACATAAATGTTGAGCCTTTACATTGCATAAATAATGATGGTGATTTCTATCCCCATGGGTAATACATCTTACAGTAATTGTACATGTAATAGTATATTTTGTGCATTGGGCTTAGACACAATAGGAGCTAGATACAACATTTGGATAGAGTGTAATGATATCACTGTAATGTAATTCTTTATAATATAAAGAAGACAAGTATATTAATAAGCACATTTACCTAAAGCCGCCTAATACCTATATCTATAGATAATAGATTAGGTTTTATAAAACTGAAATAATACATTGAAACCAATGAAAACCTAATACGATTATTTAATTAAACAAACCGACAATCTTGTTGGTCTTCGTGAATGATTTCGCCTCATTTTTCGGTGACGGACCTAACCGGGCCAAAGCGCAATCACATAATTTGGCCTCACATTTCTCATCCAATAGAATGTTTGCGCTGAAATAGAAAATATTACATTTAAGTTTAGTTGTCCTCGACTATATTTAATGACAGCATCAATTTTATATATTCATGTTATTCAATGATAAAATAATCTTATAATAAATAAATCTTAAAATAACTTATGTCATATGAGGTTATATTATCAATTTGAGTGTATTTCTTTACATAAGAAGGTTGTGTAAATATATTATTAAATGATATGATTTTCAATATCAGTATTCAACAATTATGTGTATTATATATATATAATCTATTATACATTAACAGACGTAAAACATAATACAGATTAATTTACGGGGTTTTTTTTTTAGGGGTGGTCTGTAAAAGTGTAAATTATATATAAATATATGAAATATATATTTTTGTTTAAATTATAGTACCATATGTATTATAACTTATAAAATAAAATACCTATTTTTGAAATAATACAAACAAATAAATTTCACTATATTATATTATTTTTTGTATATATCATTTAAAAATTACTAATATTTCATACCTATTTTTGAAATAATACAAACAAATAAATTTCACTATATTACATTATTTGTTGTATATATTATTTAAAAATTACTAATATTTCATAAATATAAATAGTAGATATTATAATTTAAAGATTAAATTAAGGATTATTTATATATAAATATATATTTTATATATATATATATATATATATATATATATATATTATAATTTAATGTATAGGTGAATTATGATTGTATTCTATTTTATTGTAATAATTATACATGTATTTAATATGTAAGTCACATATATATATATATATTGTTTACTTAACTTGTAATCTGATTTATTATTCAAATGCATTGTTAACATATCACATGTTATAGGAATTAAATATTTATCATAAATGTAATTATTCATAATTATTGAAAACAAAAATCTAAATATTATTTAAAATAAATGAAATACTTATTATTATTATAGAGAAATGCTCTAAGAGTATTAGTACTAAATATAAATATATATTTGACTAGAAAAATGCATGAAATCATATATATTATAAGCAATATTTTAACTTTATGGATTTATATAAATTATATTGATTTATTGTTTATTTATTACGATCTTAATAATTTAACAAAGTATTAACTACAAATGATTAAACAGATAATCTATTCATATGGCAGGCGACTATATCATACACTTTCCATAATGTTGACTAGTGGGGGGAGTGGGGCAAGGGGGAGGGGCTGACCTCTTGATGTCGCGATGAATCACTGCCACCTCCTCGTGAGTGTGTAGGTAGTCTATTGCATTCACTGTACCTATCGCTATGGTTATTCGTTGAACAAACGTCAATGCTGGAGTCTGGATAATTGTTGTATTTCTTTATGATTACATTTATATATAAGAGTTATCAATATAGTTAATTATTATAGATATAAATATAGATATAATAATTAAACTATAGTTATAATTATACCATAGTTAAAGACATTTAAAATAAATCAATGAATTTGTTAACTAAAATAATATTTATATAATATAATTAAATATAATTTAGTATTTTATATTATTAATTAAATGTCAATCAATTAGATAAATGTATTTTACAACTATTAATTATTCTCTATATACTATTTTCTCCTATTATGAAAATTATATTACATAATTATAAAGAGATTAAATTTAATACTAATAATAATAAATCTGTTAACAATATTATTTTACATTATTAAATCCAACATAAACTGTGTTATAATATTTATAAATTATGATTTGAATTAAAATCATGAATATTGAATTATAGAAATAGTTATCATTCAGATATGTGATGTATACACTTCAAAGAGAAGTGGGAGGAGGAGGAGGAGGGTAAAAAGGATAAGATAAAGAAGGATGAGAAGGGGAGAATATCCAAGATAAGTGGATATGCAGGAATAAGTGGATATGATGGATGAGGGGGCAGGATAAAGAACGGCAGATATAATAGTTATAATAGAGGATGTTAGGGAGGAGGAGGAGAGTTCCACTAACCGTAGCCAGACGATCGCACAGTGACCCGTTCATCATGTACGATGTGACAATACATAGTCGTGACACCTCACAGCAATAGCCTATCACAGGTAGTATGTTGTCATGACGGAATCTGTGTGTGTGTGGGTATGTGTGTGTGAGAGATTGTGTGTGTATGTATGTGTGTGTGTGAGAGTGTCATAGTAATACTATTTTGTATACAACATTAACTTTATAATTATACATATGTTGCTAGGTAAACATAGTTTAACATCAGAGTAATATCTAATGTTAAACCTTACATTTATATAAACTATTATTATTGATGTATTTTAACAGGTGAGACATGAAATATTGTATCTAGTAAACATTTGAATATCTAATTACTATCTATGAGATTATTATACATGAGGTTGGACGCAACTTTTACTATAAACTTTCTATTCGTATGTAATACAATTTAACATATAAATAAATAATATACTATTTGTTAAATCAAAGCTATAGGCATGAATTTCGCGCCGTACGTATCACGTGTTGCATTATGGGTAACCTGGATAGCACCTCAAGTTCTTTGATGAACTGTTCAGTGATATCGGAACAGTCCTCTATCAACCTCAGCCTCTTCACAGCTATCTTCCTGTCAGTCATTTCACCTGCATATCAAACACGTGTATGCTGTTACATTTGTGATAGGGCATCACATTTTCAAATTTATTTATACAATATATATATATTAAATATCTTGCTGATCTAAGATTTAACACTAACTATCTACGCAATGTAATTAATAGTATTCCCATCACTGATGGCAGTAGTATCAAAATTATTAAAATAGATGTAGGTTTGGTACGGTTTCTATACAACAATGTTTTCATTTCCGGAAATAATGTCCGGAAATGTTTGCTATAAAGTTATTTTCTAGCAAGTTGTAGTGGGATAACCCCTTACTTTCCGGCAACTTGCCGGAAATATAGTAACTTTAAAGGGGATATCCCACTATGAATTGGTTAGAAAATCACTTTCTAGCAAACATTTCCGGACATTATTTCCGCAAATACTGGTAGTGGGATATCAAATACTTTTTTAGAATACATTTTGAAATTTATACACAAATATTGTATATTTGCAAATATATAAACTGCAGTTTAAACAACATGTTATATGTAAAGGGGTTTTCACATGGAAAACCAGTTGTACAATTATTACCAAAATAATATATAAAGTTCAAATATTGCAATCCATTGGCGTTATAAATTTTAGGGCGTTCACATGAGTAATATTTTATGCAATCGTTGCAGAAAAATACTTACATTTTATGAACATATGAACTTATGATTATTTAATATAATTTATACATTCGTACATTTGTACATACAATAGTTAATTCATAAACGATTACATTCGTTATAATGTGTATAATTTATGGACTACATACATTATTTATATGAACTTATACTATAATATTATATATGAATAATATTTTGTACTTATAATTATAGGATTTTATAATATATGAAGTTATGATATATTATTATAATAATTATAATAATAAATAATATATATTATACATATAAACTCATATATTAAACTTATATTAAGATATATAACTAATATAACTTATATAAATTTAGATAATTATATAATAAATGAAATTATGATATATAATATAGGCTTTATACTAAAGTTTATCATAAAATTCATGTATGCTTAGATAATAATATATATATTTATATAAAATTTTTTCAAAATTATGTCGTGTTAAATAAAATTATGTTTAATCAATAAAACTGAGAAACGAATATAAATAAGAATTAAGCATTTTGTTAATTGATTATATTTTAAATAGTGAATTAATTGATTAATACTTCAAGGTCATTGCATATTCTAAATACATTCTAATATTCTATATTCTATATACATATTTTAAGTTGAACAAATATGCGTGTTTATGTGAGTATGTAACGATTTAAAAATGCAGATAATGTTAATTATTGATATGTACATTGTACAAGTCATTTGATATCCTTTAGTTTATGTGGCGATGTTTAGATTGTATTCAAATGTACGTAAGAAAATACTGGTATATGATCAATTATGCATACTCATCCACATTTGTTCTTTGTGATTTAATTAGCAAACAATTTATTTGATGAATATTATAATAAATAAACGCCCACCAGGAACTAATTTACCTCCACCCATTAATCTGGCACTGAAATAGATAAACTAAACTCATGCGATCAAACCGATACTGATTTATTCATTAATTAACGAGTACACTTACGCCGAGTGGTCGGTATTTAAATATATTTTAATATAATAAAAATACTTTGCTTGGTTCGAGTACTATTATTATTATTATTATTATTATCCGATTTAGGTATAAGTACCCGGGTAATTGTAGAAGCATCGCTGCTCGTCGCAGAGACAATTACCCTATTATCGTGATATTTGAATGATTGACTACTATTATCCACTACGGTGTCGTAACATTCATTCTAACCGATGAAAACCTCGCCGAACCCTCCGATGCCAATGAGATTGCCCCCATCGATCAGATCTATGTCATCAAAGTTATTGGTCAGCGTGGCCAGTTCATTGTACGTGAACTCGTGTCCTATGTGGAGAGGGGGACACAAGTTAGTATTAGCGGTGAGCTAGAGTTAGTGGTCATGTGATTTAAATAGAAATGAGTAACACAATATTTATAATTTATTTACAACAATCATATATTATAAATATATATATATATATATATATATATTAATTTAAGGGCCGGCGCAACATAAACTCTTTTCTCATCCTCTCCAAAATATTTTCTATAAAAATCCTACCAATATTTTATAGTATATATATATATATATAACTATCTGATATATTTATTAAGGCACGGCGCAACACACGATTATTTACGTGGTGAAGATAGGAAATCATGGAATAATAAAAATATATTTAATCTATGTAAACTTCAAAATATCAACTAATTTTTTTTATATTATATATCCAATATTTATCTACAAATATAACTATAGAGTAATAGAATTGGATTATTAAAATTATACCAGAAATGGACTAACATAATACCTATTTCTAGAAAAAAAAATATGCAAGAAATTTCAATAAAATATAAAAAATATTATATATAATTAAATAATGTATTAGTTTTAAATAGTTATATCTGAAAAGTACCATAATATTAATATAATGTGAAAATTTCATGCCATTTGAATTAGTATGTCTATATTTGAAAGTGGTTCAAACATAGATGATAACAGTTTTTTTTTAATCCGAAATATTAGGGTTTTAAAATTATTTTATTAAAAATATCATAATTTCATGGATATACAATATTAACTAATTTTATAATTTACTTCATTAGATATAGTTAGTAATACTAACTTAGTATGTTAAATTATTTATATAATTTTTAATTTATTTAATTAACATTTATAAAGCATTATTTAAATTTATAATATATTTATGTATTATATATAAATAAATTATTTATTATCATTATTAGCATTTCTAGAACATTTAGAAATTTGAGGCATAATGAAAAATATAACTGGATTTGTTGTAACGAAATCATATGATAAAATTATAAATGATATTTATCAAGTGCCTGATAAATATGTTCTAACAACCCATTGGCTATATATTTAACTGATAATTTAAACTTTAACATGTAGCAACATCTATATGTATTATTATAGTTTTTATATTCTCAAATTCATTGTTATTTCATAGAAATTATAACAAAAACGTAAACTAATTATTTTAATTTTTTTTACATGGAGATTAGCAAAAATTAATAATTATATGAACTATTTTACGAGCTCCAAAAATGCTTATTTATGGCATATTATTTATGGCATATTTTAGGTACACTGTGAAATATACCATTTTAAAGGGAATATATTATATATCAAACTATAGAAATGTAATAATTTTATCATATTAATATAAAGATGTATATTCATAAGTAAAGGCTGTGATTTCACTTTAAAGCAATGCTATATTTGGAATCATGTTTATAAATCGTATTTGGATTAATAAAAAGAGAGTTATTTTGTACATTAACATACATTTTAATTCAACGTAATGAACTTAATTCATAATATAATATATTTATAATTTATTAGCTTTTATGAATCGTATTGTGTCTTCTAATGAAAAATCAAACTGAATTAATCATAATAATTAATAATATATTAGATTAGACATACATACAAGCGTGTACCCAACGATGATGTCATAATTCAGCGTTATAGTACGTCAAGCGTGGTAAGTACGCGCGTGCATGTCTGAATACGCCCATTAACCTTTACAGCCTGACTCCTCCTCTATTCGCATGCTGAGCTCTTCCACGGAGCAGATGGAATCCATGTTCTCAGAGTTATCGCAACTGTAGTCGTCTATCTCTGGTGATATTTACACATTTGTTTATATTACTAATGTATTGTGTTTTACATATGTTTATTATTATTAATATTATCTCATCGTTATTTTTATTAAATAATTATATAGTGTATAAGTAATTAAATAAACAAATAATTAATATAATATATATATATATATATACATATATGTTAATATATTCTATTAGTTAACTTTAGATAATTAATATAATCGATACAATGTTGCAGCATTGCGTACTTTTCGCATACAGGACAGGCCCCTTAATAAGGGAACCCTTATGCGTTCACAATAAAAAATGAGCCCCAATTTTAAAAATAAAAAATGTTATGGCAATAAGACAGCAGCCGATGGTATGGCTGTAGTGGTAATAATATGACCCCATTTATCGGTGTGAAGGTAGCTTTAGATATCTCTCTCGCTGAATAACCATCGAAAACAGCTCTACGTATAAACTTAGCAACATCGTACATCTGCAGGGCTTCGACAGTCTGATGTAGAGATCGCATGGACAGGTTCTCCATCGACCACTCGTCCAATAGGATCGCTGCGGCGTACACGTTACGCAGAGTCGACTCAGCTTCTATACATCTGTAGATAATAGATAATGCATGATAATCTTCAGTCTAAAACGGGACGTAATATTAAGTTTAAAACAGGATATAATATTAAGTTTAAAGCGGGATATAATATTAAGTTTAAAACGGGACATAATATTAAGTTTAAAACGGGACATAATACTAAGTCAAAGGGTGACATATATTAAGTTTAAACAGGACGTAATATTCAGTCTAAAATAGGATATAATATTCATACTAAAACAGGATATACTATTTATTATTACAGTTTTAGAAACACGAGTATCACGCAAATCTAAACGCCCGCGTGCGCGCGTTACTAACTTGATGTCCTGTTCATGAAAACAAGGTCCGTCCTCGTTATGTCGGGGTAGGCAGCGTGCCAACTGGTTCCAGCGCTCGTCTATCATGCTGGCGATATCGGCGAGAACGTCCTCGTCTATCTGGTGTACTTTGAGGCTGCGCTGGCGGGCGTTCATCTGGGTCGACATCGCTATCTACACCTATCTCTCTCTCTATACGGTATGAGTATGGCGATAAAATAATCAGTATAATAAAGAATAAGTATAATAATAAGTATCATACTAGTATACATTCAGTTGGTTCAACATCTCTCTCTCTCTCTCTCTCTCTCTCCCTCCCTCCCTCCCCCCCTCCCTCCCTCCCTCCCTCCCTCCCTCCCTCCCTCCCTCCCTCCCTCCCTCTGGCTCAAACTGCTTTAATAAGTATTTAAATCTGCTGTTATGTTTGCTGGGGGGATCACTATTAATTATGAAACATGATTTATCATACATTATTATAATTTATATATAATAATTATTATATAAATATACATAAATTTTATGTTACATAAGGATGGTATATAATTACGTGAATCAATTACTAGGTGTTATATTATATATTTAATAATACAATATTTTATTATACATTATATATGAATATTATATATTATAATATATATATATATATATATATATATTATTATAATATAATAATTATATATATCATATATTTCCTGAAATGTACACACAAATGTTGTGCAGTTACTTTGAAAGTATTACTATTTTTTATAAGTTGAGATATTATATGGTTATGGCGGTAAATACATAAAACTGCGTATAATTATAACCTAATTATATATATATATATGGATGTATGTGCCGACTTCCTTCAGATACCAAATTATTAATAATTATGTTTTTTATAGCAATACATATTTATAATAATAATTATTATTATTATAATAAATATAAACTTTATTATAACTTTATTATAATTATTAATATATAAATTAAAATATAATATATTTCAAACCTACTGAATTATATTCACTTATTATATAAATATAGTATAAGTAAAATTTATATTTGCATACAAGTTTATAACTTTATATAAAACAGATTTTATTAAGTTATATTTTTTATTATTTTTATAAAATAATTTAAATAGCAATTATAATAAATTCTAATATTTTCATTAATGTGAAAACCCGAAATTTAGTGAAAACCCAGATCCAGTACCAAAGATTTTACGGGAAAATGTAAACCATATTTAAAATTACAAATTTAAAAAATTATATAAATCTTAATTCATATGTAAATTTCATATATTGTAATTACATATTTAATTAATAAATTTGATTATTATTTTCCAATATAATGAATAATCTACAACCACTACGAGAAGGAATTGTACGAGATGAAGACACCGGTATTTTATGATAATTATTACAATAAATTTAATTTAAAATTATTAATTATAATAATTATTAATTTAATATATAATTATTATTTTAATAATTATTATATTTACTATTAAATATTAAATAATTAGATGTTAATTTTAATTATTGTAAATATACAATTAATAGATAATATTCACTATGCCTGGATAAGGCAGCCTGGTACATGTCCTATTCGGTGGCGGGTCAAAACTAACGCGCAAAAATTTCAAAAACAAACGCGGGAGGCGGGAGTTGAATCATTTAATTGAATTTAAGTTGATCATAAAATACGAATTTGAATTAGTTCATCAATTGTATATAATATAGAAAGGACATAAGTCCTTTATTGGATATATATATTCATTTCTGTGTATACGCGACTCCCGCATCCCGCCTCGCGATGTTTACTTTTTAACTATCGCGCGTTAGTTTTGACCCTGATTCTCCTATTCAATAGGCTATTGCATTTTAAATTATTCTCGTAAAAACTAGAAACTTATTTTAATTTTATTTGAATTCAGTTATTTGGTTACGACCTTAAATAAATCAATACCAGTCACCGTAAATATTATAAATCACTGTCATACCCGGTAGACAGCAATATCGGATGACTAAATTAACTAAATTAAATTAAATTTATTTCAAAACTATATGTTACTTGTCATAATACTATATCGAAATCATGTTGCCTGTATTGCATTGCATATAATATATAATATCAACGTATATCAATTATTAGATATAACTTTTAATTTGTAACTGATATGAATATACACTGTATATTATATACAGTATATATGATATATAATTAAATATACCACTGAAAAGTATATAGTTCAGAGTATAAAAAGTAACCATTGCAGAAATTGCGAGCATATTTCATGTCCTTGATAGTATATTCTATATACTATATAGTATATAGTATATACTATATAGAATGTATGTGTATGAGTATACTTATTTATTATACCTATTAGACATATTTATAGATATTGAATTCTTTTAAACTAGCTTAAGGGGATGTCACACGACGCCCGCTAAGGGTGATCATAGAAAAAAAAGTTTTTTTGGATACATCGCATCGTATAGCTATTGAAATTCTAAGAATATATGTATACAATTTTTTTGTGAGTCATTTTTTACGATACGACATACTGTCAATCTTTTTTTTAGTCATTCATGTGCAGTGCAGAGCACTGTTAAAATTCTAAGAAATTTCCAGGAAATTTGTTTTAATTCTATTTTTTATATTTTCTATTCCATTATTATAAAATAAATAGTGTGTTAAAATTTGATAACAAATTATTCATTACAAAGGTTTCAAATACTTATTTTTTTATAATTTATTTTGTATAATGCAAAATTTGTATCTAACTACATGTTAAACTTCACGAGGCTGTCGTGTGACCTTAGATTAATAAAAATTAAAAAAAATTAGTGAGCTTCATTTCAATGGTATATTTATTAAGAAAAACATAGTCCAATGTTAATCTGTTAGTTTTCAATATTCTATGATCGCCCTTAAAGCCCGCCTCTCTATGTATAGAGATTGCAAATAATGGGTCTACACAAAAATAGGCTCGCAGAATTCTATTCATTGAATTGAGCTAATTTTTTTAATATTCTATTCATTAAATGTATACACATTATATTACAGGACGTATTTTTTATAATATATATTATATAATATACTAGCCGTACCCGACCCGGCGTTGCTCGGTTTTTGAATATATGCCTATTATCTATTATTTATTAATTATAGATATATTATATACCTATTCCTGATTATGCATTGCTATATATACAATAAAATAAATGTTAGCTATAATACAAATAAATTATAGAAAAATATTTATTTGATATCTAACAAATTAGTGGAAATATATTAAAAAATGCAACAAATATTACAAATATTACAAAATATGTTTAAAAAAATGTCTAAAACCCAAACTTAAACCCAAACCGGCGTTGCTCGGATTTTGATTGTTTGCCTATCTATTATTTATTAATTATAGCTGTTCCTGGTTCTTCATTGTTATATATACAATTAAATAAATGTTAGCTGAAATACAAATAAATGTAGAAAAATATTTTAATAATTAAAAAATTAGTAGAAAAATATTTCAAAAAATACAATAAATATTTTGAATATTACAAAATATGTTTTAAAAAGATGTCGAAAACTCAAACCTAAACCCAAATCCAAACAGCACCCGACTCGAAATTTTTCGGTTTTTGATTGTTTGCCTATTTATTATTTATTAATTAGAGCTATTCATGATTCGACATCTCTAGTATATACAATTAAATAAAGTTTATCTAAAATACAAACAAATGTAAAAATATATTTTTTTAATATTTCAAAAATTAGTGAAAAAATATTTCAAAAAATATATTAAAAAATACAACAAATATTTCAAATATTACAAAATATGTTGAAAACCCAAACCCAAAATGACGTTGCTTGGTTTTTTATTATTTGCCTATCTATCATTTAATAATTATAACTATTCCTGATTTGGAATTGCTTGTCGTAACAAACCCTGCTTTACTCATTGTTTGATAGTTTGCATATCTACTATTAATTAATTATAATTATGGCTATTCATGATTCTGCCTTTCTAGTATAAACAATAACATAAATCTTTGCTAAAATACAAAAAATTTAGACAAATATTAGTTTTTAATATCTCAAAAAATATTTCAAAAGATACAACAAATATTTACAATATTACAAAATATGACTTAAAAAATATCGAAAACCAAACCAAAACTGTACCCTGCATTACTCGATTTTTGATTGTTTGCCTATCATTTATAATAAATAATTATTTATTAATTATAGCTATTCCTGATTCTGCATTGCTAGTATACAACAAATATTACAAAATATATATTTTTTAAATGTTCTAAAAATATTTAAAAAAATATAATATTTATATCTATAATATTTATATAATTATTATATAATTATAATCTTTTAATTATATCTTAAAATAACAATATTTCAACAATTAGTTGAAAAATATAAAAAATAATATTTTTTTAAATATTACAAAATATATTTTTAAAAAATCAATTATAAAAAAATCAATTATAGGCTATAATATATAGCTATTCATGATTATGCTAAAATATATAATTGCTAAAAAATACAACAAATATTTAAAATATAACAAAAAATGTCGAAAACTCAAACCAAAACTCAAACCCAAACAGTACCAGACCCGACATTTATCGGTTTTTGATTGTTTACCTATTTATTATTTATTAATTAGAGCTATTCCTAATTCTATATTTATAATACAATTAAATAAAGTTTATCTAAAATACAAACAAATGTAGAAACATATTTTTTTTAATATTTAAAAAATTAGTGCAAAATATTTCAAAAAATACAACAAATATTTAAAATATTCCAAAATATGTTGAAAACCTAAACCCAAACCGTTCCAAATCGGCGTTGCTCGGTTTTTTATTATTTGCATATCTATCATTTATTATTTATAACTATTCCTGATTTGGAATTTCTTGCCGTACCCAACACTGCTTTACTCGTTGTTTAATAGTTTGGCTATCTATTATTTATTAATTATGGCTATTCATGATTCTGCCTTTCATATATAATAACATAAATTTGTGCTGAAATTCAAACAAATTTAGACAAATATTCTTGTTTAATATCTCAAAAATTAGTGGAAAAATATTTCAAAAATATTTCAAAAAATAATATAAAAAATACAACAAATATTACAAAATATATTTTTTATAAATGTTCTACAAATATTTTAAAAAGTATAATATTTATATCTTATAATATTTATATATTTATTATATAATTATAATATTTTAATTATATTTAAAAATAATGTCCACAAAAATGTTTACAAATATTTAAAAAAAATGTTTAAAAATATTTCACAAAATTTCAAAAATATTTCAAAAAATGTCGTACCCGACCCGGCGTTGCTCGGTTTTGATTATTTTCCTATATATTATATATTAATTATAGCTATTCCTGACTCTTAATTGATATATATATAATAAAATAAATGTTAGATGACATGCAAAACAAAGTAGAACATTTTTTCAAATAATATGTTAAAAAATACAACAAATATTTCAAATATTACAAAATATGTTTTAAAAAAATTTCTAAAACCCAAACCTAAACCCAAACACAAACCGTACACTACCCTGCGTTGCTAGGTTTTTGATTATTTGCCTATTAATTGTAGCTATTCCTGATTATACTTAGCTAATATTTAATTTTTTTCTTCTAACTAATATTTACTAATTCTAACTGTATCCGATGTAGACCCAGCGTTGTTCGTTTTTAAGATTATTTGTAAAATATTTGGTAAGATTACAAATAATAATTTAAAATATTACAAAATATATTTTTAAAAAGTGTCTAAAAATATTTTAAGAAATATAAAAAATATTTCAACATATTAGTAGCCATACCTGATTTTGAATGCCTATTTATTTTTTTATTAATTATAGCTATTCCTGATTATTCTAAAATATATAATTTCTAAAAATTGCAAAAAAATATATAAAATATTACAAAATATGTTTTAAAACCAAACCATACCCGACCCCTCATTTCTTGGTTTTTGTTTGTTTGCCTATCTATTATTTATTATTTATTAATTAGGGCAATTTCTGATTCTATATTTCTAGTATATACAATTAAATAAAGTTTATTTAAAATACAAACAAATATAGAAAAATATTGTTTATAATATTTAAAAAATTAGTGAACAAATATTTCAAAAAATATTTTAAAAAATATAACAAATATTTCAAATATTACAAAATATATTGAAAACCCAAACCCAAACCGTCCCAACACGGCGTTGATCGGTTTTTAATTATATGCCTATCTATACTTTATTAATTATAACTATTCCTGATTTAGAATTGTTTGCCGATCCCAACCCGACGTTGCTCGGTTTTTTATTATTTGCCTATCAATTATTAATTATAGTTATTCCTAATTATGCATAGCTAATCTTTAATTGTTGTCTTCTAACTAATATTTAATAAATCTAACTGTATCAGATATAGATCTAGCGTTGTTCTTTTTAAGATTTATTCGTAAAATATTTTGTAAAAATACAAAAATACAAAAATAATTTAAAATATTATAAAATATATTTTTAAAAAGTGTCTAAAAATATTTTTTAAATATAAAAAATATTTCAACATATTAGTAGTCATACCCTACCCGGCGTTGCTAGGTTTTTGATTGTATGACTATTTATTTTTATTAATTATAGCTATTCCTGATTATTCTAAAATATATAATTGCTAAAAAATATTTAAAATATTACAAAATATGTTTTAAAAAAATGTCGAAAACTCAAACATAAACCCAAATCTAAACAGTACTCGACTCGACATTTATCGGTTTTTGATTGTTTGCCTATTTATTATTTATTAATTAGAGCTATTCCTGATCCTATATTTCTAGTATATACAATTAAATAAAATTAAACATATGTAGAAACATATTTTTTTTAATATTAGATAACAAATATTTCAAAAAATACAACAGATATTTCAAATATTCCAAAATATGTTGAAAACCTAAACCCAAACAGTTCCAAATCGGGGTTGCTCGTTTTTTTATTATTTGCCTATCTATCATTTATTAATTATAACTATTCCTGATTTGGAATTTCTTGCAGTACCCAACTTTGCTTTACTCGTTGTTTGATAGCTTACCTATCTATTATTTATTATTTATGGCTATTCATGATTCTGCTTTTCATATACAATAACATAAATTGTTGCTAAAATTCAAACAAATTTATACAAATTAATATCTCAAAAATTAGTGGAAAATATTTCAAAAATATTTCAAATAATATTTAAAAAAATACAATACATATTTCCAATATTACAAAATATTACTTAATAAATATCGAAAACCCAAACCGCACCCTGCGTTGATCGATTTTTGATTGTTTGCCTATCTATTATTTATTAATTATAGCTATTCCTAATTCTGTATTCCTAGTATACCACAAATATTTCCAAATATTACAAAATATATTTTTTATAAATGTTCTACAAATATTTTAAAAAGTATAATATTTATATCTTATAATATTTATATATTTATTATATAATTATAATATTTTAATTATATCTTAAAATAATAATATTTCAACGAATAGTTGAAAAATATAAAAAAATATTTCAAATAATATTTTTTAAAATACAAAAAATATAAATAATATTACAAAATATATTTTAAAAAAATTTCAAAAAAATGTTTAAAAATATTTCAAAAAATTTCAAAAATATTTCAAAAAATGTTAAAAATATTTCAAAAATATTTCAAAAAATTTCCAAAATTTCCAAAAATTTCAAAAAAAAATCAAAAAAAATTCAAAAAAATAGTTCGAAAAAATGTAAAAAAAATATTTCAAAAATGCGACGCCCAAGATTTTGGATGACAAAAAATCATTTTAATGGCAAAAAGTCAATTTTTCAGGTTTTTCTGGGGTACGCGGTAAATAATTCAAAAAATTTTCCGGACTAAGACCATACTGTTGCAAATTTATTAAGATCGGATATAAAATATTTTCGCGACGTACCCCGGTTCTCGAGTTACCTCACCAGATACACACATATAAATATATATATCTATTATATAAAAGAAAGTCTATTTAATTATATATATATATGTGTGTGTGTGTGTGTGTATCTGGTGAGGTAACTCGAGAACCGGGGTACGTCGCGAAAATATTTTATACCCGATCTTAATAAATTTGCAACAGTATGGTCTTGGTCCGGAAAATTTTTTGAATTTTATACCGCGTACCCCAGAAAAACCTGAAAAATTGACTTTTTGCCATTAAAATGATTTTTTGTCGTCCAAAATCTTCGGCGTCGCATTTTTGAAATATTTTTTTTACATTTTTTCGAACTATTTTTTTGAATTTTTTTTGATTTTTTTTTGAAATTTTTGGAAATTTTGGAAATTTTTTGAAATATTTTTGAAATATTTTTGACATTTTTTGAAATATTTTTAAAGTTTTTTTTAAATATTTTTAAACATTTTTTTGAAATTTTTTTAAAATATATTTTGTAATATTATTTATATTTTTTGTATTTTAAAAAATATTATTTGAAATAATTTTTTATATTTTTCAACTATTCGTTGAAATATTATTATTTTAAGATATAATTAAAATATTATAATTATATAATAAATATATAAATATTATAAGATATAATAATATACTTTTTAAAATATTTGTAGAACATTTATAAAAAATATATTTTGTAATATTTGGAAATATTTGTTGTATACTAGGAATACAGAATCAGGAATAGCTATAATTAATAAATAATAGATAGGCAAACAATCAAAAATCGATCAACGCAGGGTGCGGTTTGGGTTTTCGATATTTATTAAGTACTATTTTGTAATATTGGAAATATGTGTTGTATTTTTTTAAATATTATTTGAAATATTTTTTAAATATTTTTCCACTAATTTTTGAGATATTAATATTTGTATAAATTTGTTTGAATTTTAGCAACAATTTATGTTATTGTATATGAAAAGCAGAATCATGAATAGCCATAAATAATAAATAATAGATAGGTAAGCTATCAAACAACGAGTAAAGCAAAGTTGGGTACGGCAAGAAATTCCAAATCAGGAATAGTTATAATTAATAAATGATAGATAGGCAAATAATAAAAAACCGAGCAACGCCGATTTGGAACTTTTTGGGTTTAGGTTTTCAACATATTTTGGAATATTTGAAATATCTGTTGTATTTTTTGAAATATTTTTTATCTAATTTTTTAAATATTAAAAAAAATATGTTTCTACATATGTTTAATTTTATTTAATTGTATATACTAGAAATGTAGGATCAGGAATAGCTCTAATTAATAAATAATAAATAGGCAAACAATCAAAAACCGATAAATGTCGAGTCGAGTACTGTTTGGATTTGGGTTTAGGTTTGAGTTTTCGACATTTTTTTAAAACATATTTTGTAATATTTTAAATATTTTTTGTATTTGTTAGCAATTATATATTTTAGAATAATCAGGAATAGCTATAATTAATAAAAATAAATAGTCAAACAATCAAAAACCTAGCAACGCCGGGTAGGGTATGACTGCTAATATGTTGAAATATTTTTTATATTTAAAAAATATTTTTAGACACTTTTTAAAAATATATTTTATAATATTTTAAAGTATTTTTGTATTTTTGTATTTTTACAAAATATTTTACGAATAAGTCTTAAAAAGAACAACGCTAGATCTACATCGGATACAGTTAGATTTATTAAATATTAGTTAGAAGACAACAATTAAAGAATAGCTATGCATAATTAGGAATAACTATAATTAATAATTGATAGGCAAATAATAAAAAAACGAGCAACGTCGGGTTGGGTTCGGCAAACAATTCTAAATCAGGAATAGTTATAATTAATAAAGTATAGATAGGCATATAATTAAAAACCGATCAACGCCGTTTTGGGACGGTTTGGGTTTGGGTTTTCAACATATTTTGTAATATTTGAAATATTTGTTGTATTTTTTAAAATATTTTTTGAAATATTTGTTCACTAATTTTTTAAATATTATAAACAATATTTTTCTATATTTGTTTGTATTTTAAATAAACTTTATTTAATTGTATATACTAGAAATATAGAATCAGAAATTGCCCTAATTAATAAATAATAAATAATAGATAGGCAAACAAACAAAAACCAAGAAATGCCGGGTCGGGTATGGTTTGTTTTTAAAACATATTTTGTAATATTTTATATATTTTTTTGCAATTTTTAGCAATTATATATTTTAGAATAATCAGGAATAGCTATAATTAATAAAAAAAATTAATAGGCATTAAAAATCAGGTATGGCTACTAATATGTTGAAATATTTTTTATATTTCTTAAAATATTTTTAGACACTTTTTAAAAATATATTTTGTAATATTTTAAATTATTATTTGTAATCTTACCAAATATTTTACAAATAATCTTAAAAACGAACAACCTGAGTCTACATCGGATACAGTTAGAATTAGTAAATATTAGTTAGAAGAAAACAATTAAATATTAGCTAAGTATAATCAGGAATAGCTACAATTAATAGGCAAATAATCAAAAACCTAGCAACGCAGGGTAGTGTACGGTTTGTGTTTGGGTTTAGGTTTGTGTTTGGGTTTAGGTTTGGGTTTTAGACATTTTTTTAAAACATATTTTTTAATATTTGAAATATTTGTTGTATTTTTTAACATATTATTTGAAAATTTTTCTACTTTGTTTTGTATGTCAGCTAACATTTATTTTATTATATATATCAATTAAGAATCAGGAATAGCTATAATTAATATATAATATATAGGAAAATAATCAAAACCGAGCAACGCCGGGTCGGGTACGGCTATTTTTTGAAATATTTTTAAAAATTTTTTTTCAAATATTTTAAAACATTTTTTTGAAATATTTGTAAACATTTTTGTGGACATTTTTTTGAAATATTTTTTTATATTTTTCAACTAATCTTTGAAATATTATTATTTTAAGATATAATTAAAATATTATAATTATATAATAAATATATAAATATTATAAGATATAAATATTATACTTTTTAAAATATTTGTAGAAAATTTATAAAAAATATATTTTGTAGCAATACAGAAATACAGAATCAGAAATAGCTATAATTAATAAATAATAAATGGGCAACAACAATCAAAAATCAAAAATCGAGCAATGCAGGGTGCAGTTTGAGTTTTCGACATTTTTTAAGTAATATTTTGTAATATTGGAAATATGTGTTGTATTTTTAAAAATATTTTGTGAAATATTTTTGAAATATTTTTCCACTAATTTTTGAGATATTAATATTTGTATAAATTTGTTTGAATTTTAGCAACAATTTATGTTATTGTATATGAAAAGCAGAATCATGAATAGCCATAATTAATAAATAATAGATAGGTAAACTATCAAACAACAAGTAAAGCAAAGTTGGGTACGGCAAGAAATTCCAAATAAGGAATAGTTATAATTAATAAATGATAGATAGACAAATAATAAAAAAACGAGCAACGACGATTTGGAACTGTTTGGGTTCAGGTTTTCAACATATTTTGGATTATTTGAAATATCTGTTGTATTTTTTGAAATATTTTGTCACTAATTTTTTAAATATTAAAAAAAATATGTTTCCACATTTGTTTGTATTTTAGATAAACTTTATTTAATTGTATATACTAGAAATGTAGGATCAGAAATAGCTCTAATTAATAAATAATAAATAGGCAAATAATCAAAAACCGATAAATATCGAGTCGGATACTGTTTGGATTTGGGTTTAGGTTTGAGTTTTCGACATTTTTTTAAAACATATTTTATAATATTTTAAATATTTTTTGTATTTTTTAGCAATTATATATTTTAGAATAATCAGGAATAGCTATAATTAATAAAAATAGTCAAACAATCAAAAACCTAGCAACGCCGGGTAGGGTATGGCTACTAATATGTTGAAATATTTTTTATATTTAAAAAATATTTTTAGACACTTTTTAAAAATATATTTTATAATATTTTAAATTATTTTTTGTATTTTTACAAAATATTTTACGAATAAATCTAAAAAAGAACAACGCTAGATATACATCGGATACAATTAGATTTATTAAATATTAGTTAGAAGACTAAAAATTAAAGATTAGCTATGCATAATTAGGAATAGCTATAATTAATAATTGATAGGCAAATAATTAAAAACCGAGAAACGTCGTGTTGGGTAAGGCAAAAAATTTAAAATCAGGAATTGTTATAATTAATAAATAATAGATAGGAAAACAATCAAAAACCTAGCAACGCCGTGTCAGGACGGTGTGGGTTTTGGTTTTAGACATTTTTTTAAAACATATTTTATAATAATTGAAATATTAGTTGTATTTTTTAATATATTTTTTAAAATATTTTTCCACTAATTTTTTAAATATTAAAATATTTTTCTACATTTGTTTGTATGTCATCTAACATTTATTTTATTGTATATAAATAATAGTTAGGAACAAATTAAATATAAATATTTAGCAATGCAGAATTAGTAATAGCTATAATTAATAAATAATAATTGGCAAAAAATCAAAAACCGAGCAACGCCAGGTCGGGTACGGTTTGGGTTTAGGTTTGGGTTTTCGTCATCTTTTTAAAACATATTTTGTAATATTCAAAATATTTATTGTATTTTTTAATATATTTTTTGAAATATTTTTCTACTAATTTTTTAATTATTAAAATATTTTTCTACATTTGTTTGTATTTCAGCTAACATTTATTTAATTGTATATATAACAATGAAGAATCAGGAACAGCTATAATTAATAAATAATAGATAGGCAAACAATCAATATCCGAGCAACGCCGGTTTGGGTACGGTTTGGGTTTAAGTTTGGGTTTTAGACATTTTTTAAAACATATTTTGTAATATTTGTTGCATTTTTTAATATATTTCCACTAATTTTTTAAATATTTTTCTATATTTTGTTTGTATTTTAGCTAACATTTATTTTATTGTATATATAGCAATGCATAATCATGAATAGGTATATAATATATCTATAATTAATAAATAATAGATAATAGGCAAATATTCAAAAACCGAGCAACGCCGGGTCGGGTACGGCTAGTCTATTATATAAAAGAAAGTCTATTTAATTATATATATATATATATGTGTGTGTGTGTGTGTGTATCTGGTGAGGTAACTCGAGAACCGGGGTACGTCGCGAAAATATTTTATACCCGATCTTAATAAATTTGCAACAGTATGGTCTTGGTCCGGAAAATTTTTTGAATTTGTTACCGCGTACCCCAGAAAAACCTGAAAAATTGACTTTTTGCCATTAAAATGATTTTTTGTCATCCAAAATCTTCGGCGTCGCTTTTTGAAATATTTTTTTTACATTTTTTCGAACTATTTTTTTGAATTTTTTTTGATTTTTTTTTGAAATTTTTGGATATTTTGGAAATTTTTTGAAATATTTTTGAAATATTTTTGACATTTTTTGAAATATTTTTGAAATTTTTTGAAATATTTTTAAAGATTTTTTTGAAATTTTTTAAAAATATATTTTGTAATATTATTTATATTTTTTGTATTTTAAAAAATATTATTTGAAATATTTTTTTTACATTTTTTCGAACTATTTTTTTGAATTTTTTTTGATTTTTTTTTGAAATTTTTGGATATTTTGGAAATTTTTTGAAATATTTTTGAAATATTTTTGAAATTTTTTGAAATATTTTTGAAATTTTTTGAAATATTTTTAAAGATTTTTTTGAAATTTTTTAAAAATATATTTTGTAATATTATTTATATTTTTTGTATTTTAAAAAATATTATTTGAAATATTTTTTTATATTTTTCAACTATTGTTGAAATATTATTATTTTAAGATATAATTAAAATATTATAATTATATAATAAATATATAAATATTATAAGATATAATAATATACTTTTTTAAATATTTGTAGAACATTTATAAAAAATATATTTTGTAGCAATACAGAAATATGTGTTGTATACTAGGAATACAGAATCAGGAATATCTATTAATAAATAATAGATAGGCAAACAATCAAAAATCGATCAACGCAGGGTGCGGTTTGGGTTTTCGATATTTATTAAGTACTATTTTGTAATATTGGAAATATGTGTTGTATTTTTTTAAATATTATTTGAAATATTTTTGAAATATTTTTCCACTAATTTTTGAGATATTAATATTTGTATAAATTTGTTTGAATTTTAGCAACAATTTATGTTATTGTATATGAAAAGCAGAATCATGAATCGCCATAAATAATAAATAATAGATAGGTAAGCTATCAAACAACGAGTAAAGCAAAGTTGGGTACGGCAAGAAATTCCAAATCAGGAATAGTTATAATTAATAAATGATAAATAGGCAAATAATAAAAAACCGAGCAACGCCGATTTGGAACTGTTTAGGTTTAGGTTTTCAACATATTTTGGAATATTTGAAATATCTGTTGTTTTTTGAAATATTTTTTATCTAATTTTTTAAATATTAAAAAAAATATGTTTCTACATATGTTTAATTTTATTTAATTGTATATATTAGAAATGTAGGATCAGGAATAGCTCTAATTAATAAATAATAAATAGGCAAACAATCAAAAACAGATAAATGTCGAGTCGAGTACTGTTTGGATTTGGGTTTAGGTTTGAGTTTTCGACATTTTTTTAAAACATATTTTGTAATATTTTAAATATTTTTTGTATTTGTTAGCAATTATATATTTTAGAATAATCAGGAATAGCTATAATTAATAAAAATAAATAGTCAAACAATCAAAAACCTAGCAACGCCGGGTAGGGTATGACTACTAATATGTTGAAATATTTTTTATATTTAAAAAATATTTTTAGACACTTTTTAAAAGTATATTTTATAATATTTTAAATTATTTTTGTATTTTTGTATTTTTACAAAATATTTTACGAATAAATCTTAAAAAGAACAACGCTAGATCTACATCGGATACAGTTAGATTTATTAAATATTAGTTAGAAGACAACAATTAAAGATTAGCTATGCATAATTAGGAATAACTATAATTAATAATTGATAGGCAAATAATAAAAAAACGAGCAACGTCGGGTTGGGTTCGGCAAACAATTCTAAATCAGGAATAGTTATAATTAATAAAGTATAGATAGGCATATAATTAAAAACCGATCAACGCCGTTTTGGGACGGTTTGGGTTTGGGTTTTCAACATATTTTGTAATATTTGAAATATTTGTTGTATTTTTTAAAATAGTTTTTGAAATATTTGTTCACTAATTTTTTAAATATTATAAACAATATTTTTCTATATTTGTTTGTATTTTAAGTAAACTTTATTTAATTGTATATACTAGAAATATAGAATCAGAAATTGCCCTAATTAATAAATAATAAATAATAGATAGGCAAACAAACAAAAACCAAGAAATGCCGGGTCGGGTATGGTTTGTTTTTAAAACATATTTTGTAATATTTTATATATTTTTTTGCAATTTTTAGCAATTATATATTTTAGAATAATCAGGAATAGCTATAATTAATAAAAAATAAATAGGCATTCAAAATCAGGTATGGCTTCTAATATGTTCAAATATTTTTTATATTTCTTAAAATATTTTTAGACACTTTTTAAAAATATATTTTGTAATATTTTAAATTATTATTTGTAATCTTACCAAATATTTTACAAATAATCTTAAAAACGAACAACGCTGGGTCTACATCGGATACAGTTATAATTAGTAAATATTAGTTAGAAGAAAAAAATTAAATATTAGCTAAGTATAAACAGGAATAGCTACAATTAATAGGCAAATAATCAAAAACCTAGCAACGCAGGGTAGTGTACGGTTTGTGTTTGGTTTAGGTTTGGGTTTTAGACATTTTTTTAAAATATATTTTGTAATATTTGAAATATTTGTTGTATTTTTTAACATATTATTTGAAAATGTTTTCTACTTTGTTTTGTATTTCAGCTAACATTTATTTTATTAAATATATCAATTAAGAATCAGGAATAGCTATAATTAATATATAATATATAGGAAAATAATCAAAACCGAGCAACGCCGGGTCGGGTACGGCTAGTATATATATATAATTAAATAGACTTTCTTTTATATAATAGATATATATATATATGCACACATTTAATTTTTTAATTTACGGAATTTCTATAGAAATTGTTATTTTTTGCAATTAGACACATACAAATTTAGAAAATTACTCCTGTAATAGTATTCATATATATGTTATTTATATAACGCAATAAAAATTAGTAGAATATATAATAGTTTTTGTGATACCTACATTTATATACACATACCTAGCACGAAATAATTATTCTGAGAAAGCAGCATTTGAATATATATGAATACATTATATATCATATATAATGAATATATATAAACCACTTTTTATGTTATTTCTAGACTGTTTTCATAAATAATTGTTTACAAATATTAAAAAACAAATCATAGAATAGTATTATGAAATAAAAAAAATGTTAAATAACAAAATATTTTCACCAAAACAAGGTGTGTGACATCCCCTTAACATCCAAATTTATACACAGTAACACAGTAATCTCAGTGACTTTATTACATTCATGAATGTAAAGCTTAACTTATCACTATAGAATGATATATACTTTAATTATTAAATAATAATACAATTTATGTGAAATATGTAAATCATGGATATTTTGGTGACATATCTAGGAGTGAATTTGTTTATACTTGGATACTATCCAGTGGATAGCCCTCATATTCTTTATATATAGTCACATGATGTAAGTACAGAACAATTGGTATGATGAGTACACATCGTATGGTGATGGTTAACGGTGATGTTTATGTTATAACAATGCCATCAATTCATTACGGAACTGTAAAACATTTTAATTTCTTTAATTTTGTAATCTTTATTATTCTTTGTTTATTTCAATAACGTGTTATCGTTAGCAGATTTTATACTTTATATTTTTGATTATATATTTCGACTATGTATTTTCTTAAATAAATTATCCTCAGTCTACACTACGCATAAATAATGTATTCCAGATCATTCCTCCGCTTCCTCCCAGTAAATATCTCATAGGGATGGTACCCATTCATTAATCAGACTTCTACTCATATCGATTATTCATTCAGTACCATCCTTCGTATTATTCCTAATTAATTGCCTTCCGCAGCTCTCACTACTTTCAATATACTTTCCCTCTTCTCACTACCTCTGTTCATCGCACCGAATTATTGGGCTCTTAATCATATTGTTACTGCTAAACTATGAAATATGCTCCCTCCCTCCCTTCCCTGTAACGGATCCCCTTTCTGCTGTCATAAGGTCATACACAAACAGGTCTATAGGTGTAATTATCTTTCTTTCTCTCATATACTTTTTAATATCACCTTTCAGCAACTCTTTCAGTGCACATTTATTTGATTACTTAGTAAGTTACCATTTATCTCTAAAATATATATATATAACTTTTTTAATGTTATTAATAATCGTTATATATATAAGACCTTTTTTTTAAACACTTCTGAGAGATGAACGTTGAATATTTATGTGTGCGACTACTTTTTACTGTATTATATATGAATAGGATAACACATATGATGTTTTAATGATACTTTTAAATTTAATGAATTATTTATATATGTAGATAATAAAACAACAATAATTTTTGTTTTAATAAATTAATCATTTAATTCACTTTAGACATAAACTGATTAAAGAATTTTTTAAATATATAATTATATTAACTATATTTACTTGAATAGATATATACATATATATCATATCTTACTCACTATAAATATCTAGGTAACTATATATTATATATGTATGCAAATAATAGATACAATAAAATATATAACACATATTTTTAATAAATTATATTCTGATTATTTTCGTATATAAGTAAATTAAATGAAGAAAATATTTTTCAAAATATGTAATTTAAAAAATAATATTATATTGGTTTATTATCTATATATAGTTTATTAATAAACGTCAAATAGTATTATAATATTATATATTTATTATATTGAAATACAATACCGCACAAATTTAACTTTATTGTCATTTTAATAATTATATCTTAAAATAATAATACTATAATAATATTATAATAAATATTTTTGAATCATTGATTATTTATTTAATCATTTAAGCAAATATAAAAGTAAATAAGTATAAACTAAATGTATTCGCTAAATTGTATATACCTTTACTAGGAAAGATTTTTCAAAAAATAATTAAAAGAAATTATATAATATTAGAAATAAATTGTTAAAAAATAAAATAAATTCCCAACTATTATCTATATCAAATATATATTTTACATATTTGTAATCAATTCTAGATAAAACTAAGCCACCAGCTCCCCGAGACCTAAACGATTACATAATCGTAATGTTGACGCTGAATACCTAATTCATAAATATCAGATTATCTGCATACATATAATAATTAGTAGTTTACTAATCTAAACATTCTGTCACTTATATTGCGTTACACTAAATATATTGTTTCCATATGATGTTCGCTTTGAAATAAACTAATGCAATAAGTAATATATAATACGCTAAATGAGCAATTAATTTCCGTTTTTTTTCGTTGACAAATTATCTACATTATTATTAAGGGGACTCGTTTTTGCGCGATATGTAAATAAATAGGAATTTATGTCAGTAATAATTCCGAAGTACGTGCCCTCCCTCACGTATTAATCATATTATAATCTATACATTACATCCTTATATAGGCGTGTTGTATCTCCCTTCCACTAGAAGAGCCGATGGTACTTGGAGGAAACCTATCCGCATAAAAGAGGGGTATATACCACAAGAAGAAATGCCAATGTTAGATTTATTCCAACATTCCATGTATTATATTCGATTTATATTTTAAATGTTAATTTTATAATAAATTAATTATTATCCACTTTATTATTACAATTTTGTAAATCCATAATATATAAGTTATAACATAATATAAATTAATATGGTTAAGAATATTTATTTTAAAATAAAATAACTAATAAATTATTATTTTATATATCTTGTCTGACAGGAAATGCTATAGTTATTTCTAAAACGATCTCAATGCCACTTTTTTGACAGATACTAAAATATTATATATTAAATATTATATATCAAAGACAGGATCTGCTAACACATATTTTATGAAATTGATTTACACGTAGTAATTTTATCATATTGCATCATGGTCGAGGAGTACAAATTTAAATTTTATACAAAACCAATGCATAAACTCATTTTTAAATCAATGATTATATTAAATTCATAATATAATTGTACACACATATATGTTGAATGTTGAAATAAATAATATAAAAAAACTTCATTCAATTCAAACCCATTTATAAATTTATGTTTTAATAAAATATTTATATAGAAATACAAAATTAACAAATGAATGCACTTTATTTTACAAATAAATCAATATCTACGATATGTTTGATTCAAAGATTGCAATCATTGAAATATAATTAAATATACCACTATAATAATCTAGTTCTGAGTACAAAAAGTAACTATTGCAGTGAGCTGATGTCCTGGGCTTGGTTATATTATTGAATAATATTTTATTTTATTTGTTCACTTTTTTCCTATTTAAACACTGTGGTTCCTTTAATTTATTTCATTTTCTATAATGGTTTCAATATTAATTACAATTAAATAACATAAACAAATTTGTTCAAATTTATAAATACAAATAAATTTTAAAAAAAATCAAGTTATACAATTGTATACATTATAGAAATAATACTTTGATTATCAAAGTTTGATATATGTTATACGCGATAATAATTTAATATTTGATAATACTTTATACAGTAGAAATAATATTACTAATCTATCGATAAAAATAATTGGACTAGAAAATAATATAACCATACAACCTATTCGTTTAGCTTCGAATCAATCGGAAGCAAGTTCGCGAAATCTATACCCAAAGGTCCCGTGGGTCTAGCCCCATCCGCAGTGTCTAAGAGTAAATCTAACGTCGAGGGCCTGTCTAAAGCAGCGAAGAAGAACTTACGCCGTAAGGAGAAGAAGAAAGAAGTAACCGGAACTATGTCGGCTCCTTCGCTGTCTTCATTCTCCGCCGCGAAGGAGAGGGTCGCTGATAAGACTGCGGAGATAAGATCGGGTCCCGTTACTGGAGACGAGGTGGAGCGGGTTATCGACGAGAAAAGAGTTAAGGCGTTACGCAAGAAGCTCAGACAAATAGAAAAGCTATCGGATGATATTCAAGATGGCCACATCGCGAAACCCGACCCAGATCAAGTTTCCAAGGTGGACGGAAAGCCTGCAGTCGAAGATGAGCTGAATACGCTGTTGGTTAAGTTACGCCTCTCCTGATGAACAGCGAGACACTCGATATAGTTATTTTATGAATTCTATGAATTTTTAAAAATATACATTGTTTATAGTTTATAGTTATATTGTTTATATTCATCGAAATATTTGATATCATAAATTATTATATAATTTATACAGTCTATGGATATTGATTAAAATAAGCTATTTTATGCTATTATCAATAATTGATTTTTTAACTAATTGAAAAAAATTAAGTTTAACTATGTTTTCTCATTGGATATAATATAAATAATATTAAATAGATGTTATTGTGATTAAATACATTTTAAATTCATTTAAATCATATTTAAAATATTCTATTATAATAATAATTGAAGCCAATATGAATTACATTATTAAATATATCCACACATATGTTTATTTAATCAGGACCAAATATTATTCTAAAACCTACTATTATGTGTAATACTAACTATAAACATCATTACTAGATTGTAAACATAAGTGTATACCTTTACCCATGACATATAAGTTAATTATTCTCATTATTTGTATCTAGATATAACATCGCCTAATTTAGTGAAATAATTACTTGTAGGAGAAAGTTGCAAATAGCATGATATTGTAAATTATTCTTCGAAATAAATAATAATTAATGAGATAGAATTAAAATATAATATTGAATAGTGAAATATAATAATAATTGGCACTGGGATATAATGATAATTAATAGTACTATGCAATATGTACCATTTACTCTTTCCATATGTATAATATCAAATTATTATTCATTCAAAATATATGTATCCATGATCCATGATATATTACAGTTTATGAATGTATTCAAGGGATTAGTATTAAAGGAATAATATACATAATGTTGTATACATGCCTATAGGCACATTACTTCTGTTAGAATATTTAACAGCACATATTGGTTATTGTGTATTAACGAGTATTTTATCTACTGAATAAATTAATCAATACAATATTTTAAAACATAAATTATCGAAATATAACTTCTCACAATATGAAACTATAATGTGTTTACTATATACTCTAGTATAATCCTAATAATCTAGCTTAATGTAAACGATAGGCAATCGTTAATACGTCTATGAATACGTATCCCAGATTTATAGAACATATGCATAGTTTAGTTTCTCATTCTTATCCGACTAGACATTCTAGATTTTCTAGACATTTTCTAGACATTCTTTGATAACACATTAACTAACTATACAGCTTTCCTACACGATATTATTATGAATCAATGTTATAGCTGGACTACACGTTATAACTAATGTGACATTGATTCTAAATATTGTGTACTACATCAGGCAAGTCTAATTGAATATTTATGAAGAAATGAAATATTTTAATTTATTTTGTATCCAGTTATACCTGTACTATATTAATTTTATTTTACTCTACTATATTTACTATATTCCAAATTTTTAATTTAATATTAATAATTAAATGTTAATTGACTTTTTCATAAATTAATTTAATATTAAATAGTGATAGTAGGATATATTCTATTGGATATTCATATATCGGAATATATAGAATATAGAATATTCAATAACTAACAAATGAATAATATATATATATTATTTATGTGAAGATATAGTTTATTAGCCTCCTTTAATATTAGACATCCAAATTATAAGAATATTGAGTAATTTTAATTTGTGTATTGGATATATATGTTAAAAATATAATATGTCTTTTATTGATTATTATCTGGTAGTGCATTGCATTGTAGAAGTGCTGCAATGGAGAACGATGCTTTACTAAGGTGAATGTTGACAGCAGGAACAACACAGTTGAATTATTAGCATGTATGGAGGATTCGGTCTTTCATACTTTTCTTACGTAAATAAACTGGATAAGCAGATGCATTCAGTATGCACTGCATTGTAGTATATATATATATATATATATATATATATATTATTATCATACACACTAATATGTTTGAATATGGGAGTTGGGAGGTATCACGAAAAGAACATCTCTCTGAATATCTCTGGATATTTGTAATTTATAATATATAAATATTAATGTTATTGATCAATAAAGAAGTATAAGGAGTTATCAGTGAATTAATTAGATAGTTGATCAAAATAATAATGGCATGAAGTTAATAGTTATCAGTATAAATATGGAAGTTAGCAAAATAAATTATATTAGAGTTAACATTTCGAAATATCGGATGAATAATTGATAGGTGAATTAAAAGTAATACATAATGTATTTGAGATGAAGACGGAATTAGAATAAGAAGTTGATGGGAAATTATTATGAAAGAAGGAAGATTAGAATTAATATTAAATGAGTTTTAGATAGATATATATATAGTTGTGTGGTTTAATTATTGGCGTAAAGTAGTCAATTTCCATGGAATAAGGTACTATTGATGTTAATAGTATATATAGAATATCTCTATAGAGAGTTGTATATGATTTAAGTGATATAGAAATGCATTATAGATGGAATGATTTGTTTAAGAATTATAGAATAATGGATTATTTTAAGAATATAAACAGAAATATATTCATGTATGACCTAGAAGAGATGATGCATTGAATTTAAAAATTAGATATTTTATCAGATTAATATCCGGTATGAAAAAATATTCCCAATTGGGATGATTTTACAAATTATATCATATTTAACGAGCTAGCAGGACTAAGCAAATGAGGTAGGTAAGTTCATAAGTATGTTATTCTCGTGGTGTTAATTGTATTACGAGAATGTATTCAGCTCTAGATTACAATTAACACATCTAAGTAAAGTTCCCGTATAGAATGTTAACAACGGTTTATAATGTTTACTTCTTGAGGTGCTGTTCAATCAAATGCTGGCAGTATCCATGTATGTTATATCTATACACGTAGACCTAAAGTGTTATCAAGTAGTATTAGCAATTTCTTAGAATAAAACTCTACGAGTAACGAAAGCATTTTATTTGTCAGTAGACTAAGCAGCATAATGGATAAAAGACAATTTAAATTGTAAATTCAATTGTAAAACTTGATTAGGGAGATTTCTAAGAGATTTATATCAAGTACGAATAATAATAGATTAGGAGATTCCAATGTATTAAGAAGATGCTTTCTATTGCATCTATTTATATATATATATATTAGAAATTCTTATATTATAAAAATCCACTTCCATGGAGATGCATCTCTTGGAACCTACATATCATCTTCTATCTACCCTTATTCCCCGTCCCTTGAAAATTAATACATGGCATTGAGTTATATTGGTCCTGTGCTATGGAATTCACTCCCACCCTATAGGCCCTATAGTATAGGGTATATATATATATATATATACAGAGCTGGGCATAATCGCCGATACAGTATCTATTAAGGGACAAAATCAGTATCGTAGATACATTTGTATTTGTATTTGTATCTATTATAAAAATTACAAAAGTATTTGTAATCGTATCTATTAGTCATAAATAGTATCTACGATACGTATCTACTAAGACAATTATTTAAACAGATACATTTTATTATATCATATCATTTGGTTATTATATTTATTTTATATCAATATTTTATAATATCATTTTATAAATTAATTTTAATATATATATTTTGTAATAAAATATCTTTTGTTAATATTGAAATTAATTCATTGATAACAATTATGATATATCAATTATAGTGATTTATTCTCAAAAACCATTATATACATTTATTGAAAACAAAGACATTATTTTGATAATATATTTTATATAATAATTGATATATAATTCAAAATTATATATTATATAGAAATATAAAATCATTTTAATAAATATGATAATTCTAAATAATAATAATTAATAATATATTAATAATTTATTTTTTGTATATTTGATAATTTACTATATTCATGTTTAACATTCGAAAGTAAAGGTCGCTGATTATTTTTAGTTGAAAAATAGTATATTGTAATAATGTATATTTCTCTATAGTATGTAATGGCTCATAGTATAATTTCAGATGAAATGCTGGTATACCAGCGTGTGTACAACCAATGTATACACTAAAAGATTCATCGTTGGTATCATTAAATAATATTAAATGTCAACAAATTTATTCTATATCATTTATTGAAGAACACGTTATAAGGTAACACGTTGTAAGTATTTAATATGTCCTTTTAAAAGGGGTAGGTATATCTATCCCACAACCAGTTTTTCCGGAAATAATGTCCGGAATTGTTTGCTAGAAAGTAATTTTCTAGCAAGTTAACTATAATTTTAGTTACTTGTTACCAGTTACCTAATTCATTTAAGCACTTCCATCAACTACTTTATGGAAGTTTTCGGACGTGCTTTTTAATGTATTTATTGAGAAAACGGCATGTTTTGAGATTTAAATTGAGTATTACAGTTGAGTCAATTGACCGGATATGGTGAAGTAGATCATTCCAGATTTTTGGAGCATGGACGGAGAAAGATTTATGTTGGGCAGATGTTAAATATGATAGAACTGGAGTTTTTAATTTTAATTTGTTTATTTTTGTTGTTGTAAATAGTTATGTTGGGAAGTTAGTAAGTTGGCGAGATAGTCTGGTGTGTTATAGTGAGTAGATAAATGTATGATGAGCAGGCCTCAGAAAAATCGTTTTTTGTGCACGATTTGTACGTTATGTTCGATTATCCGTTTTAAATATGCACATTTTTTATTATATAGTGCATACAAAAATAATCGTGCAAGAGTAAGAATTATCTAAAGTTTACATAAATTACATATAAATATACAAATTATTAACACTATTAAATACTAATGTATAGAATTCATATAGTAATATCATTAGTTGAAGAATACTCATACTTCATACTTAATATGTAAATTATTATGTTTGTGGGATTTAGTGTTTATATATATTTATGTATCTTTGGTAATATCTTTGTAATTTTATAGAAAATTAAAAATATTAAATGATAAATAATTGTTTAATATTTTTATTAATCTTAAATATAAATGCCTCCAAAAAGAACATACCATTATAATAAGGACCATTGTAAGAACTACGGTCTATAGATAGTAGAATATGAAATAACGGGTGCAGTATTATCTGTAAGATGTCTTTTTTGTTTAAATAACGGAAGATCATCTGATTCAGTTGTTATTAAAAAATCTAAAACTACTAAATATTTTAAGCACCCTTTTAGGACAGATAATTATATAGCACATATTAAAAATTACCATAAAGATGATTATGAAAAATATACAAATCTGAACGAAAATGAAAAATACCTGTATTTATTTATATATTTTTATTTTATTTATTTATTTTTAAAAATGTAATTCTTTGTTTTTTGAAGTTGTGTTTATTTGTATATTTATTTGTATTTTTAAGTATAAGTTGTTAATTTGTTCAAGTACTTGTATGTGCTTGCTTGTATGTAACTATTTAAAGTCCTGGTATGTTTAGTTCTTGGTATTTTATAATAATTATAATAACAAGTGTAAATTAGAATTAGATATATTATAATTATTATATAATAATTATATATATATATACTTTTACATAACTAATATACATAACCTGTATATATGTAGCTTTAAAATAGTAATAATACAAGCTATATGGGTTATAAATTATAACGTATAATATAGATTTACCTAGAGTAAACATAAAATCGTGCAATGCACGATTTGTGTGTTAAATTTTGCACGATTTAGCCAAAAATCGTGCAAATCCTAAAAACACGATTTTTCTGAGGCATGATGATGAGTGACATGTTATAAATTATACTGGATTTTATTGGCAGCCAATGTAAGTTGGTTCTTAGAAGAGATATATGTTTTCTGGAATGTTTAGCTATGTTGAAAAATATATAAATCTGATAGCTGTGTTTTAAAGGCGTTTATTTATTAGATTGTGAGGAGGCATATATGTCCCTATAGGGATAGGAATTATAGTAATCAATGTGGGGTAGAATCATAGAGCTAGAGAGAAATCTCTCAAGCTCAGTGGGTAGAATGAGGGATGTAGGTCCTAGCGAGAATATTGCAGTATTAAAATTAATGAAGGGTATTATTGTTCGTAAGTTTTGTAGTTAATTGACAGTGATAGTGATTTAGTCGGAATGTGAAATTTTAGTGTTGGGTCGATTAATATACCATGAGTTTTTACTTTATTAGCATAATAAATACTCAAATTGTTAATGGTAATTTGTGATGGAAGGAATATAGTAGTAGATGTTTTAATATGCAATGATTCAGTTTTAAGACAGTTTAGTGAAAAGGAGTTGTTGGTGAGCCTGTTATGTATATCAGTAATACAGTTGTTAAGTAAATGTATTGCATTGTTAGGGTCTATCAATCTACAGTGTAATATGTCATCTGTATACGAGTGATAGTCGACTATAGATCTATAGTGGGTGTATTTGTCAAGAGTACCAGTAAACTCGGACCAGGTAAATTCGGACCAGGTAAACTCGGACCACTTTTGAGGTAAACTCTGACCACTTTTAAAGTAAACTCGGACCACTTTTTAAAAACATAAAGTAAACTCGGACCACTTATTAAAAACATAAAGAAGATTCGGACCACTTTTAAAATAAATATATTTTGTATATTTCTATAATATAATATGCTTTAACTTACTTCCACCTTATATAATTATATTATATCTGTTAAATAAATTATAAAAAGAGTCATTTAATATGATATTTTTGTGGAATTATATACTTAAATAGGTAAACATTTAATTTGAGCTCGCACCATTTTTGAAGTAAACTCGGACCACTTGTGAAGTAAACTCGGACCACTTATTAAAAACATAAAGAAGATTCGGACCAACCGTATAAACTATATATTGTATATTTCTAACATATGCTTTAACTTATAAGTTAAAAGTATAATTTCACTGTATATAATTGCGAGTCATTTAATAACATTAATAACATTTAATAACTTAACATAATTTAAATTGTCGTATATCACCACAGAGTTAGAGAGAAATTTCTCTCTAGCTCTATGTATATCACCGACGAGACCCATGATAGAAGCTATATTTATTATGATAGAAGTATACAATATATAAGTTATTTTAATAAGTGGTCCGAGTTTACTTCACAAGTGGTCCGAGTTTACTTCACAAGTGGTCCGAGTTTACTTCAAAAGTGGTGGAGTTCAAATTAAATGTTTACCTATTTAAATATATAATTCCACAAAAATATCATATTAAATGACTCTTTTTATAATTTATTTAACAGATATAATATAATTATATAAGGTGGAAGTAAGTTAAAGCATATTATATTATAGAAATATACAAAATATATTTATTTTAAAAGTGGTCCGAATCTTCTTTATGTTTTTAATAAGTGGTCCGAGTTTACTTTATGTTTTTAAAAAGTGGTCCGAGTTTACTTTAAAAGTGGTCCGAGTTTACCTCAAAAGTGGTCCGAGTTTACCTGGTCCGAATTTACCTGGTCCGAGTTTACTGGTATTCTTTGTCAATAATTTTAAATAAGGGAAGTAGATTGATATTTAATAGGAGTGGACCAAGAACAGACTCTTGAGGTACTCCATGAGTAACTTTACGAGGTTTAGAAATTAGTGAATTTATGCTAATTTGGTAAAAAAAATGACCAGTTAGGTATGAGATGAACCGATCGAGTGAAGTACCACATATTTCGATAGAGGATAGTCCATTTATAAGGATATTATGGTCAAGGGTATAGAAGGAAGCTGATAAATTAAGTGAGTTATCCCATTACTTTCCGATACTTTTCGGGAAATATAGTAACTTAAAAGGGGTCCCACTACAACTTTATAGAAAACATTTCGGGATATTATTCCGTGTAATGTACCTTGATATGTACCAAAGATTTTCCGAAGGATTGCTTCGCAAAATCTTTGTATGTACTATCAAATTCGACATCGATGAATATATATATATATATATATATATATATATATATATATATATATATATATATACATATATATATTATATGATATAATATATATCTATATAATTTATAAATCTATATGTTTATATATATTTTATATAATTATAATGTATTTGTATCTACTAAGATGTATCTACTAAGAAAATTCTGTATTTGTAATTGTATCTGCTATTATTTTTTTTAAAGTAATTGTATTTGTATCTATTATAAGAAAAAAGTGTGTAATTGTAATTGTATCTATTATACATGTTTTGAGTATCGTGCCCAGCTCTGTATATATATATGTATATATATATATACACCCCTATATTAGATCCATAAAATCGCATAAAACATTAAATAAATATATACAACAATTTATCTCAGGTGGCAACCATCGATATAAAGAAAGTTTATATCTTTCTTTATATCGATGGTGGCCTGGGCCGGCTTAAGGGGGGAGGGGATAAATCGGGTAATTGCCGGGGCCCTACATTTTGGGGGGCCCATGAATTATTTGAGAAACATTTTTTTTTACTATTTATATAAAAAATTCTTTTCTTAACTGTATTTTTCTTATATATTCTATTATTAATTTTAATTAAAAAAATAAAAATAATATAGTAAATTAATTAAATAAGAGTCATTTAGGCATTTAGCACATTTTAAAAGTGAATTTGACAAAAATGTCTAAATTTACCATAATATTTGGTGTAAACAGGTACATGAAGATGTTGGAGCACATGCTAATTGGGATCACCATAGATCATCTCACATATCTCTGATTTTCAGATAAAATGAGTATGAAGCGGATTAATAAATAATTGTTTGATAAACTAGAAAGTGATAAATGATAAACGTATTAACCATTTACATCCGAGCTGTTGATTTCTGTTGTGTTACAAAATGCCGAGCTGTTGATTTCTGTTGAGTAACTTTTATGATACTATTACATATCATATATAGTAAATTTTATTATTTAAATGTATCAAAATTATAGAATGAAATGTTAAGGGAATCTTAACCATAGTTGAATCTTAACAATTTATAATTCTATAATTAGTTTACGAAAAATATTTAAATATGAGATAGGTAGGTAGGTATATATGTACCTATATGCACAGTAATATGGATCCCAATATCTGCGCTGTGCATTACTTAAATCTGGTTGGGCAAAATGCCGTTGAATCTTCGACAATTGTAGCAATATTATTTGCTTTTATCCAAAACCAATATCATTTATTAGCCAAACTAAATAAAGAAAATATTAAAATCTAGATTGAGGAGAATATAATATGTTTTATTAAAAGCATTATCGAATATAATATGGATATTATAAACAGATTAATCTACTAATAATTATTAATGCATGCACAAACTTGTGGATTTCTCATAATTAACCTACATAATTTATATCTGATATTAGGTATATATGTTATATATGTTATATGTTATATACCTATATATGTTAAAATATAACGTAAATTACATTACTAGTTGCAACTTATTTATTCAATAAAATGCATGAATTTAATACTTTGATATTATGAAAACCATGGAGATAATTACTTTATAGAATAAAGTCGATCAGAAAAGTATTGCAATTAAGGGAAAGTAACCTATAGGTACCTATACGTATTATAATACGGACACTTTAACAATAAATGGTCATAACATTTTATGACTCATTATTTGTATTCAAAAATTAAAATATATTAATATTATATGATTATAGATATTATTGTGATTTTAAAATTTTATTTAATTTTTTAATTCCATAGATAATAAGGGTTTCCGTATTACCTACCAATTTCCGAATACGGACAGTGTCCGTCAAATAGGTTGCATACCCTGTGTTATAATACGGACACCACCACCTAGATAAACTATATATTATGATGAATCCATCAGACAAATTAAAATTACATTATTTATAATTAATTTTATGAACAGTGTATTCTAATTTAATTAGTTGTTAATTTATTTATTTTTATTATTTTTTTAATTAATAATACAATTAAGTATCTAAATAATACAAATTTTAGATTTAGCTTTTGTGGTGGTATTAATATTAACTTTAATATTAATATTAATAGAGTTAAAAGTTAACACGCACGCGATTTTTATGAAAATCAGAATAGTTCATATTTTGCGCGCTGATTGGTTATAGGGTGTCCGACGGACACTGTCCGTATAAATACATCTAGAGTGTCAGTATTAGGATATTATATGACTTCTACATATACCTACTTATAACTTTATGAATAGTTGATAACAAATATAGAAATTATATATATAATTTTAGAATGCTTTATTTTTAAATAATATAATGTTATATTTTATCGATACATTTGTATATTCTTAAGATGGTTTTAAGTTGACATTTTTTTTCATAAATTTAAAAACGTAATAAAAAAATCAGTTTATTGAATATATCAGCTATATTTTGAATAATAAAAAAATAAAAAATACTTTTTTAGACTATTTATATAATTATAAATATTTTATTAATTAAACATTTTTTTGTAGGATTTATGGTTTCTGAGATACCGAGAGTATCCGTATTCGGGCACTGTCCGTATTCGGTTACTTTCCCCTACTTAATACATAAATGAATACACATAAATACAATTTGGAAATATGTAATTGAGAAATAATAAAATGATGGTGATTTATTCTTATAGTGTCGGTATTCGAATACTATCCCCTATAATATATATATATATATATATATATATATAGTAAATAACTATTAGTAATATATAATAATATGTAATATAGTTTATATAATTAATGTAATTAGTTATAAAAAATATATTATATACACATAATTATACATTATATTATGATGATGATGATGATAATGATGATTAATGGTGTATTATCACTAAACCCTATACCTATAGTTCGCTCTTACGGGGAGAACATAATAAGAAAAATGTGTATTAATACATTGAACTAATTGAATCAATTTATTCAACAAAATCGTCCGATAATAAGTATATAATAATACTTGCAGATAAAACGATATAAAAATAATGAATACAGAAAAAATAAGTAAGTAGGATTAAAGTGAGTTGGAGAATTTAGTAATTTGGATGATTTAATGAGTATATATATATTGATCAGGGCCGGCTTATGGGGGGGGGGGCAAACCGGGCAATTGCCCGGGGCCCCACATTATGGGGGGCCCATGAATTATTTGAGAACATTTTTTTTACTATTTATCTAAAAAAAAATTGTCTCAACTGTATTTTTCTTATATATTATTAATTCTAATTAAATAAATAAAAATAATATAATAAATAAATTAAATATGAATCATTTAGATCGATTTGAAAAGTGAATTTTACAAAAATGTTACAAAAATTTCTAAATTTACACGAAGCTATGGTGGAAACATGTTTGTTTATGCACCTGCAGGTACATGAAGATTTTGGAGCATATGCTAATAGTGATAACCATAGATCATATCACACATATCTGTTTGTCAGATAAAATAGTATGAAATGGATTGATAAATAATTGTTTGTTAAACTAGAAAATGATAAATGATAAACTTATTAACCTTTTTTACCCAATTTAAGGGAATATTAACCATAATTCAATCTTAACAATTTATATTTATATAATTAGTTTACGAAAATAAAGTATACTTCTTTATATTAAAATTAAATATGAGATATATATTAAGATATATTTTAACTATGATTTCTGAAAATGAAAGATATCTTTATATTAAAATTAAATATGAGATATATATTAAGATATATTTTAACTATGATTTCTGAAAATGAAAGAAATCATTATATACCATAGTCCATTGTCAATATGGATCCCCATATATGCGCTGTACATTCCTTAAATCTGGTTGGGAAAAATGCCGTTGAATCTTCGTAGCAGTATTGTTTGCTTTCATCCCAAATGAATATAATTTATTTAACCAAACTAAATAAAGAATATATTAACATCTATATTTAAAAAAGAAGACTATAATTAAATATTATTAAAGAAGAATATAATATGTTTTATTAAAATCATTATCGAATAAAATATGGTCATCACAAACAGATTTTATTAGAGCAGTATCTTGTGGATTTCCCAAAATTACATAATTTATATCTGATATTATATATGTTTAATAATATGTTAACATATTACGTAAATTACATTACTAGAGTCAATGTATTTATTCAATTAAGATGATTAGTATATAGGTAATTTAGATAAGATAATTTAGTATTAAACATATATCATATCATATTGATATACACCTCAAAGGAATGGACTATACAAATATTAATATATATATATATATATATATATATGATGGGCTAGATATATCCAATTGTAGACATTTTCATCCTAATATATTTAATGGTAAATAATTAAACTTGATGGAGAATTATCTAACTTAAGCTTCTCTAAACTTAAAATTAAATTTGTAAATTATAAAATATTACATTGCAATGATTTTAAGTGGGTATCGTAATAATTAGTTAGACCCATAGCGTGAGAAGACCCCCCCTATATATATTAGATGCATCTTAAAGTGGGTCTCCTTCACATGATAGGGTCTCCTACAGGTAATAGGTCTCCTATAGGTCTCCTACATGTACATATATATGAAAAACAAAATTTTTTAAAGATTATAAATATTTTTACATAATTTGATAGAATAATAATAGGACCTACATCATTTATATATATATATAAATAAATTGTAGTATTATAGATATTTGTTATTTATAGAATGGCCCATTTAATATGTTATGAAATTCGTATGGGGCCCATACGTTTTTTTTTGCCCGGGGCCCATAGTATGCTTAAGCCGGCCCTGATATTGATTGATAATTTATTTAAGCAAATACATAGCCGAAAATATAATCGAAAGTATAAAGTATAAATATTTGCAAACGATAACATACGTTATAGAAATAAACAAAGAATAATACGAAATTAAAAAATTAAAGAAATTAAAACGTTTTACAGTTACCGTAAAAATAAACGAAAAACAATCGAAAGTAGAAATAAATCATATAGTAAAAATAAACGAAAAATGATCAAAATAGAAATAAAAGATAGCGTAAAAATAATCGAAAATAGAAATAAAATACATTATTTTGTAAGTGGCATCGAAATATTCAATTTCTACTTTAACTTTATAGAACTCTTCTTATCTTGTTACCCTGTTTTAGTAATAAATTATTAGTTATATAGTTTAATATTTAAATGTTAAATTTAAAATATATTATAAACAGAACATGTTAAAAATCAAATAAACCAATAGGATAAAACATATACTAGAATGAAACAAACAAATAATGTAATACTTACCAAAATCTGTAATAATAGTAGGTAGTACTTTATTAATTTTATATTTTAATTGTAAGTACCTATAATACATTTGAAACATATATATATATATATAAATAAAACAAGTTACAAATAAAATAAGCCAATATACCTATACAAAAACAGTTAATATCAAAACATACCAATAATATTACGAAACAAACAATATAATACTTATCACTATCTGAAATAATAGAAAATTATTAATATTGTAGTTTAGTAATATAATACATTTGAAACATATTTACAAAATATATATAAAACAAACATATAATACCGAACAAACAAAAATAAAATAATACTTCCCACTTTATCTGTAATAATAATGAATTATTAATTTTATATTATAATATATTTGAAATATAGATATAAAAAACCCAAATTTTCTATAACAAAAACACATTAAAAAAAACCAGAAGATATAATGCAATAATTAAGATATAAAATGAAACATAAATCAATATAAAATTATAAATTTCTGTTAAAAAAAAGTTGTTTGTCAACAGATTTTGTTTATTTTATTTTTAAAAGATGAAACAGATACAGATTTTATTATATCATTATTTAATGAATTCCATATATTAACTGATCTATTATTAATTATATTTTTAATTGAATTATCAGAATTATGTATTACATTTAATTTTTTACAATTACCTATAGTTCTACAATTATTCGAAATGTTAAGTATATCAGATATATTTATATCTGTATAATTATTTGAAATTTTTAAAATTGTAGTTAGATCTATTTTTAATCTTCTAAGTTCAAGTGATTCTAATTTAAAATATACCAATCTCTCTATATATGTTTTATAATTAATATTTGATGAATTTGTATATCCTACGCATCTTGTAATTAATCGTCTAGTAAATAATCTGTTCACCCTTTCAAGTTGGTCTATGAGACTACGAAATTTACTAACCTTTGAAAAAGGTGACCAAATTATGGATGCATATTCTAAAATTGGTCTGCAATAAATTTTATATGCATTTAATAATTCTCTAGGGGATTTTGTAGTAATGCATCTAAAAATTGAATGCAGAGAAAAATAAGCTTTTTTACAAATATAATCAATATGTTTATTAAATAAAAGGTTATTTTCAAATATTATTCCTAAATCTTTAAAAAAAGTAACGTTTTCTAATTGAATATTATTTATAAAATATTTTGATGGAGTTACCTTCCCTAAAGTCATAACTGCACATTTTGATAATGAAATATTTAATTGCCATTTATTTGCCCATTGTGAAAATAAATTTAAATTATTTTGTAAAAGAAATCTTTCACTCTCAGATGCGTAAGAAAAATATAATTTTGTATCATCGCCAAATAAATCAATATGCATTTTTGAAGAGAATATACTAAGAAGATCATTAATATATAATAAAAATAAAATTGGACCTAAAACCGATCCTTGTGGTACTCCAGATTTTACAATAGAACTATTTGAAAAAGAATTTTCAACCCGTGTAATTTGAGATCTATTCGATAAAAAATTATAAAACCATTTTATTATTTTATTAGATATACCATATGATTTTAATTTAAATAATAGTTTTTCATGAGAAACAACATCAACAGCTTTTGAAAAATCAATATATATTATATCTACACATTTTTTATTATTCAATTCATTATACCAACATTTTAAACATTTTGTTAATAGTAATTCTGTGGATTTTCCACTTATAAAACCATATTGATATTTTGTTAATAAATTATTAGATTTTAAATAAAAAAATAATTGTTTAGAAATAATACGTTCTAATACTCTACACATTACACATGTTATTGAAATAGGCCTGTAATTATTTGAATTTGATGGTTCACCCTTTTTAAAAATTGGTGTGATTATAGATTTTTTCCAAATTTTCGGTATATTACCCGATAATAAAGATGAATTAAAAATAATATATAAAGGCCTACATAATTCATTAGATACTAATTTTAACATAGAAGATGGTATCCCATCAGTTCCGAAAGTATGTGTAATTTTTAATCTATTTAAAAATATTTTAATTATTTCAAGATTTAAATCAATATTATCAAATTTTTGTTTAGTTAAATTATAAAATTCGGGTAAATTTCAATTATCATTTTGTTGAATTGAACTAAAATATGAATTTAACGTATTTGCTTTGTCGAGATCTGAAAATACAATATTATTATTTGATATATCAATTAGAGGAGATACTCCATATTTTAAATTTTGTCTTTTTTTCATAAATTTATAAAACTTTAATTTATTTTTTGAATTAATTGCATTAATCTCTCTCTTAAAATTTAAAGATTATAATTCTTTGGATAATTTTTTTTTTGCTTCTATCCAATTATATTTATATTGTAAATTAGTTTTAGATTTTCTAAATAATTTTTTTACTTGCTTCTTCAATTTCAATATATTCTTCGGAAGTACCTGTTTTATTGTATTATTTATATTAGGAATATGTGATATAAATAATTTATTTAGAACCTTATTAAAATATTCTACTTTTTGATCGATATTATAATCATTTGAATTTAGATATTCCCAATTAAATCTAGAAAGATGATATTTAATCAATTTTATATTAGCATTATTGAAATCAAAATTGTTTGATTTTAAAATCTGTTTACATGGGTATTTTTCAATATTTACATTAAATGAAACAGAATAGTGGTCACTTATATTTTTGTATAATCCGAAATAGTCTCCAATATTTATATTAGATAGTAATTGTTTTTCATTAATAAAAAGTAAATCAATTATATTATTATTACGAGTTTGCTTATTTATTAATTGTGAAAATGAATTTTTAATAATCGAATCGAAAAGTAATGCATAACTTCCTAACTAGGAAATGTATAATCTTTCCAATTAAAATTTGGTAAATTAAAATATCCTATAATTATAGATGAATTATAATTTTGTTGGGTTATATCAAATAATTTACATATCTGTTCATGAGATACTTCATTACAATTTGGAGGTATATAAACACATATAATATTAAATGGAATTTTTGAATTAATTTTAAAATGTATATATTGAACATTTATGTGTGAAATAAAATTTCTTACAGGACATAAACTAGATTTACAAAATATCGCAACACCTCCTCTATGAATTAATTTATCGTATCTAAATAGTGTATAATTTTTTCCACCGATTAAATATAGATAATCTCTATCATCTACAGTTAAGAATGTTTCAACTAAACATATAATGTCATATTTATCAGATGAAAGTAAAAATTCCAAAAATTCATTTTATTTCTAATACTACGAGCATTAGCATAATATATATTTAAATTGTTATTTTTAATATTTTCATCTTTATTGCCGGTTAGTCATCTAGAACCTGTAGTTTTATTTTTATTAATAATGGAATTTTTATAAGTAATATATGACAATTTCCATACACTAAAATTATTATCACCAATTGAAATATTCCAGTCAATTTTATTATTTATAATATATCTTAGTTCATAGGAACTACTTCTAGAATTATAAATACATTTGATAATTTTTTTACTTTTAATTAATTTAACTACATGGTATAATATCTTATGTCGTTCTAGTGATATTTCATCTAGAGATGTTCTAATGAATGAATTTTGTAGATCTCGTAATTTACATAATCGGTTAATATTTGATAAAATAATTTTTTTTGAGACCACATTATCTAAAATTAATTTTAATTTATTAAATGATAATTGAACTATTGATAATACACACGATTTATTAATATCTACTGTTTACAAATAATATTTACTAAGTATTTAAAGAAATTAGTTTTATCATTATTGGGAATATTTATATTGTGAATAATTATTTCATTATTGCTATCTATATTATTTTTAATAATATTTACTGATTTTACCAAATTGTCAGTAAAGGTATCAGAAGTAGTTATAGTAGAGGTTACATTAGCAGTTACATTAGCGTATGATTTTTTAACAACAATCATATCACTTATTTCAGTGATTTTTGATAGTAACATATTTAATTTTGTTTCTGTGCTATTTATTAAAGTATTAATATTACTATTATCAATAATAGTAGACGATGGTAATGAGTTATTTAAACTAGGTAGATTTATTGGTGTATTATCATTATTATTATTTATACATGTATTACATTTAAATGTAAAATTTTGCGATCTAAATAATTGAATAGCATATTTTGGTGGTGATTTATTAGACCAATTTGTTTTCATAATTTGTGCTTTATATAAGCATTTAAAATGGTATTTATTACCACATGAACATAATATATAATTTTCGTTATTAATTTCTAAATTACATGTAATACAATCCATTTTTAATGTAATAAATATATTACAAATATATAGTTTTAGAAATTATATATATTTTTAACAAACTGTTTCCTTATGATTTTAAATTGAACAATTGCCGAATTCGATTTTTCTTGTTTACTAAATAAATTAGTGTTATGATGTTTCAATTTTCTTATTTTCGAAATCGATTTTAAAACCTCATCCTTTAATGTAATGACTACGTAAATATCGAAAGTAATTCCGTATAATATAGAAAACAAGTTATCCGAATGTATGTCGAAATTAATTAATTTTAAAGAAATTAATTTTTTTTCATTTGTAGAAATAACGCGTTAAATTTATGCGACTTTTAATTTGGTTGCTATGCGTTGCAACTGATTATATTATTGTATATAGTAACATTGTTTTTAAGGGGGTTAAAGAAGAGTAAATAAAACGTAATATTTATGAATAATTTCAGTGATCAAATAGAGCGTATACGGTATGATATGGTAGGAGGGAGGGACTTTTATAGAGTAGTAACTTTTGTAAGCTCTAGAATTTAGGGAAGTTTTTCTAAAGTTCCGGAAGATAAGTAGGGAGCAATGCGGTAACGAAGAGAATGTAAGATGGGACGTATTTGAATTATATTAATTATATATACCTATTTATATATATAGGGGAATTATGTCTAATACGGGCCAGTGTGTAATACGGGCCACTGCGATATCTCAGTAACTATTGTTCAAATCAAAAAAATATATATACAAGATTTATTCAGTATCACATTTCTATTAAGGGGTATTTTTTTTTTTAATATTTGCATTTTATTTCTAATATCATTATATCAAAAAATAGTTTTCAAATGAAAATGTACTAAATAATTATTTATTTATCCACCATTTTCGTTAATAAATATAACATTAATTAAATAATTCAAATCACGATTGGAAAGATTAATTAAATACGAAGAATATAAATGTATACATTCTACTTTATATTAAATATTAAGTGCGTGGGGGGTTATTTAACAAGTGTATCAAATGTTTGCAAAGGCCACCTAATGTTAGTAATACGGGCCACATGACCAATGAAAATGCTTGATTATATGTTACTATTTTACAATATTATATCACTGAAATAAAATGTAATATAAGTGCGTGCGACATCGTGCGTGTATTAATACCACCGATATAATAAAGTATGATTCATACATGCGTTTATTGATAGATCGAACTATTACGAGAGTGGTTATAATGAATGTGTACATTCTTATCATAGAAATTACAATTAGGTGATTCTAATATATATGATTATTACACCGTATGTATTCATATTTACGTATACTCATATGTATGTTAATATATACATATATATATATATATATATATATATATATATATATATATATATACATATATATATATATATATATATATATATATATATATACACTATATGAATATCAATATGTATTGATATGTAAAGGCATATTATATGTTTAAATATATATGCATTTATAATATTGTACATATATTTGAATATGTGAGAGGGAATAAGTGTACTCGTTATGTACGATTGTATTATATATATAACCACATATGTATACTCATAGATACATACTCATATTAATATGAGTATACTCATATTAATATATATATATATATATACATATATATATATATATATAACTTTAGCAAATGTGATATTATTTGTAATTATATTTGTATCAATTTTAATATTAAATAATAAAATCATAATTGGTATCTATAGATATCTATAATTATCGACTATAATCGATAATAAATATTATATTGAAATATAATTGATATAATATAATATGCATTAAAGCATAATGTAAATTTTAATATAATGGAATAAATATTATCTAAAATTAGTGAAATCGGAAACTATTGTTACTCATCGAGATGGCATCTAATATATATCTAGCGAGGCAGTAATTATATGTATGTGCATTGTTTGTTTATAATAATATAATTATGAAAGAAAGTCGTATATGTAAATCCATAGATGTTATAATGTATTTCATGTGAAGTAATTATAATATGAATTTCTGATCAGTAATTCGACTTATTAATGTGTTTACTAATAATAGATAGGTTATATAATGTATAAAATATATTATTATTTCTATGGTATTAATATTATAAACCATATGATTGGTAAATAGTTTATGTATACAATTATATGCTTATGATTATATGATATTATTTATAATACATAATTTATAATAATTATATACATATTTGTCAATAAATAATGAATGTTATCTCATTCCTAATTTCTATTCATTGTTATATGATTTTATATAAAATTATTCTACATATAGGTTGTGTATATTTTCACTATTGCATTAATTTCCTAAGTCAGTTGATAGAAAATAATTATCAAATGTAACAGTCTCTAGAAACACATGCGTATGCATGTTTACATTATTCAGCATAGTATACATCATATAGAACAATTAAAGTTACGCTCTATCGATATTCTATCAAAATTATTTAATGCATTTTATTGTTAACTTTTTGTTAACTTTTACTGTTAACTTCATTGTTATTTCTATTTTATTTATTATATCTAACTTAATGTAGCTACATTATAATATTTATATATTGCACATTTTGTTAACAACATTTTTGTTTATTCATATAAATCATTGTTATATTTATTTATCGAAATTTTCACTTAATATTTATTTTATATTGTATACAACATTTTTCAAATATATTCACTAATACAACACATATATATATAATTAATTATTAAAGTTTATATTTTTAAATTATATTTTAATATTGTTAATTTCTCTAGATCCTGCATACTATACAATATATATATAGACATACATAATTCATCGTAAATTATTAATTTATATATTAATATATATTCTAATTTATACCTAACGCCGTTAAATATACAGACACACATTATAACACATATATGTGTTATAATATACTATAGTTCAATGAACAGTTTTATTTTATATTTACTATTCTAAAGGCTACAATTAAAAATAAATTAAATCAATAATACAATTAAAATTCGCCATACAATTCAATATCTTATTATGCAATACTTTTTGATTCATTAGATTTTACAGTTTGATTTATATAGAAATCGATATTTTTGTTATAAATATATTTTACATGTATCGTATATCTTAACATTACATTGATATGCATATTATTTTATTTATTATAAATATAATTTTATTAATGTAACATGTTCACCCAATACTTATACACTGTAATACCATACTAGGTGTAGATATATTATATATGTAATCACATGTCTATTAAGTATGCCATTATAGTATATTGATAATAATAAATATTAGTAATCGATAATGATATCATTTAATAATTTTATTTCCGTATTAAATATATTAACAAATATATTAATTATCATATTTTGTTAATTACTACTACTACTACTACTACTACTACTACTACTACTACTACTACTACTACTACTACTACTACTACTACTACTACTACTACTACTACTACTACTACTACTACTACTACTACTACTACTACTACTACTACTACTACTACTACTACTACTACTACTACTACTACTACTACTACTACTACTACTACTACTACTACTACTACTACTACTACTACTACTACTACTACTACTACTACTACTACTACTACTACTACTACTACTACTACTACTACTACTACTACTACTACTACTACTACTACTACTACTACTACTACTACTACTACTACTACTACTACTACTACTACTACTACTACTACTACTACTACTACTACTACTACTACTACTACTACTACTACTACTACTACTACTACTACTACTACTACTACTACTACTACTACTACTACTACTACTACTACTACTACTACTACTACTACTACTACTACTACTACTACTACTACTACTACTACTACTACTACTACTACTACTACTACTACTACTACTACTACTACTACTACTACTACTACTACTACTACTACTACTACTACTACTACTACTACTACTACTACTACTACTACTACTACTACTACTACTACTACTACTACTACTACTACTACTACTACTACTACTACTACTACTACTACTACTACTACTACTACTACTACTACTACTACTACTACTACTACTACTACTACTACTACTACTACTACTACTACTACTACTACAACTACTACTACTACTACTACTACTACTACTACTACTACTACTACTACTACTACTACTGTAGTATTTATGATATTGAATATGAGTTAATATAGCCTACTATACATATATACGTGACTAACCTTATCTGGAAGTGCCGTATCTCGTATCTTGTATTATGATAGATAATATATATATAATTAGGTATAGGTGTTTATTAGTTGTGCATTAAGTAGTAAGTGAGTCTCGTAAGTCATTTGTAATGGGCGTGGCTTAGTCACGCTATATATGTATAGTAGGCGTATTCAATATTACTACATCCCTCTACTAAGTATATAATATAAGCATTATAATATATAATAATAATAATAAATTGACAATATAAGTATAACAATATAATAAATAACATTACGTATAAAATAATATTTCTACCACCCATTTGTGTGCTTAGTTTTAAACTAAGCCTCTATAAGGCGATCTGGAGGTTTTACATGCCTTCCTGATCTAGTGGTGTATGTAGATCCATTCGTGGGTATGAGCTGGCATCTATTCCTTCTCACATCTTGTTTCTCCGTTCTGAGATTATATGATCTTGTACTCTCGGGTGTTGTGTTGATAACGGTGCCATTCTATCTAGGTCCCTAATGTATACATCTTCCCCGTCTTCTATCTTTCGTAAGTTTTTAGTATACTTATTGTCTCTGTTTCTTTTGATTTCTAATTTCTTATTTTCGTTCTTGTCCCTAAATATACAGTGGTCTTCTTTATTCATGTAATTATCTAATGTAAGATCAACTACTGTAGTTCGTAATTTTCTGTTCATCAGAAGTTCTGCTGGTGATCTTCCAAAGCTGAGTGGTGTACTTCTGTATGAGAGTAGTCCTAGGTAGGGATCTTCTTCTTTTTCTAGAATACCCTTTATCGTTTTTATAGCTCTTTCTGCTACTGAATTACCTTGTGGATGTTTAGGAGATGATTTAATCGCTTGGAATCCATATTTCTCTTGGAATTCTTTAAATTCTTGACTAATATATTGACTACCATTATCTGATACTAAGGTCTCAGGGATACCATGTCTAGCGAAAATAGATTTTAAAGCATTTATTGTGTCTATTGATTTTTCGCTTCTTAGAAGCATCGTTTCAAAATATCTGGAATAGTAGTCGACTACGATTATATATGTTCTACGTTCGTAGGTATATAAGTCTGTTCCCACTATTTCCCATGCATGTTTAGGTGTATGTATAATCTCTAAAGGTTCTCGGATTATTGGCCCATATATTTGACATGTCGAGCAATTTCTAACCATTTTTTCGATGTCCTTATTAATTCCTATCCACCATACGCTATCTCTAGCTCTTGCCTGGCATTTGTTAATACCTTGGTGTCCTCTGTGTATCTCCTTCATAACCTCTTGTATATGATTCTTAGGTATAATAAGTCTATTTTCGTACGTTAAACAATCTTTCATTATTGATATACTTTCTTGACGTTCATAATATCTTTTTAGTTTGTAGTCTTTAGAATCTCTCTTTTCCCATCCATCTTCTGTCTTCTTTTTTACTGACTGTAATACTGGGTCTGCTTCTTGTAAGCGTCTCAATTCTTGTAATTTAATTGAATTCCCTGGTTTGAATGTGTTCTTTATTAATTCATTAACTTCTATTTCTAGTATATTTGAAATTTCTCGTTGTCCTGGATATCTTGAAAGTGCATCCGCTCCGATGTATAATTTCCCTTGTATGTATTTCATATCTATGACATATCTCATGAGTCTTAATCTATACCTCTGTATTCTTATTGGTATTTTCTCGACTTCCTTCTTTCCAACTAAAGTTATCAATGGTTTATGATCTGTTTCTATGGTTATATTTGCTCCGTTTACGTAATAGTTAAATTTTTCTAGTCCCCAAACGACTCCTAATGCTTCCTTTTCTATTACTGCATAGTTTTTCTCGGTTTCCGTAAGAGATCGGCTCGCCGCTGCTATCATTCGTCTATTTCCTTTCTCATCTATCTGTGAGAGAATAGCTCCTATACCTTGGTTTGATGCGTCCGTTGTGATTATACTCTTTTTATTTATATCGAAGAATGCTAATATCGTTAGTTTCTCAAAAAGTTCTTTCATTTTTCTAAAACTGTTTTCTTGTGCTTCTTCCCATATCCATACTATATTCTTCTTCAGTAGTTCTCTAATAGGATGGCTTGTTTCTGCTATTTCTGCGCTGAATCTAGCATATTGATTTATCAGGCCTAGAAAGCTTCGCACGCCTTTTACATTAGTTGGCCTCGGAAAATCTCTTAAACCTTGTATTTTCTCTCCTGCTTTGATACCATGTTTTCCTATCTTATAGCCTAAGAATTCTACTTCATCTTTTCTAAATTTACATTTATCTTTATTTAGTGTCATTCCTGCCTCTTCTATGCGGTTGAGTACTTCATTTAAGTTCTCGTCATGTTCTTCTAGGTCTTTACCCATTATTAGTACGTCGTCCATATGTATCACGACTCCTTTACAATTGTGCAATATCTTGTCCATTTCTCTACAGAATATTTCTGGTGCAGATGTTAGCCCGAATGGTAACTTATTGTATACATATCGTCCCCACGGTGTTAGGAACGCAGTTAATGGTTTGGATTCTTCCTCTAGTGGAATTTGCCAAAATCCTGCATTAGCATCGAGTTTGCTGAATATTTGTCCCTGTATCTTTGCCAGGCTTACTTCTACGGTGGCCATTGGGTACAACTCACGCTTTACTGCCTCATTTAACTTTGTCATATCACTGCATATTCTGATCTTTCCATGTGACTTCATAGCCACTACCACAGGGCAACACCATTCAGTTGGGTACATAGCTTCTTCTATCACTCCTAACTTTATCATTTTATCAAGTTCTTCTTTAACTCGCGTTTGTAAATGTATTGGTACGGGTCTTGGTACGTAAATGGAATATGGTTTCGCTTCCTTCTTGATTTGGATTTTATATTTTCTCTTTAATTCCCCTAGTCCTTCAAATAATTCTTTATGTGGGTGAATTTCTCCTATTAGTTTTACCAGTCCTAATTTAATAGACATGTTTCTCGATAATAAACCAATGTGTTGGTTTTTTAATACGTAGATATTTTCTCTTATTGTACTTTCTTTGTACGTCATTTCAGCCGTAAACATTCCAACTATCTCTAATGACACCATTCCTGGTCCTCTCAGTTCTATGTTACTTTTTATAAGTTCGGGTAACTTTCTATTATAAGGGAGAATAGTTGCGCTTGCTCCTGTGTCTATTTTAAACTCACATGTTTGGTTAAATCCTGGCGCTTTGACTTTTATTAATTTTGTCCACGATTTAATATATGGAACCTTTATTTCTCCTAGGAACTTATAATTTCCTGTCGGCTTCTTAGTATCTATACTTGTTTTAACTTCGTAATTCTCATAAGTTTTTGTATGTGCTCGTTCACTTGGTTTTCTGCATAGCTTTGCCCAATGTCCCTCTTTGTTGCATTTATGGCATTTCGACTTAATTGCTGGACAGTTTCTAAATTCATGCGTCCTTCCGCATTTACCACAAGTCTTTCGCTCTGCTGGTTTCTTGAATTCGTAATCTTTATTCTTGAATTCTTTCTTGTATTCTTTCTTCTTGTAATCAGTCTTCACGTATTCTATAGTCGGTTTTCTAGTAATTTCTTCATTCTGCTGTCGTGATATCTGTTTCATCTTGCATGATTCGACTATTTGTTCTGCCGTTAATTATTTGCTGCAAGATTCTTGTAAAAACCTCTGTCTGAGTGTTTCGTCATTCATACCGATTATTATTTTGTCTCTAATAAGGGACTCCTTCATGTCTTTAAAGGCACATGATGTTGCTAATATCTTTATACAACTGTAATAACTTTCAATATTTTCATCTATTAGTTGTTGTCTTTTAAAAAAAGCAATACCTTTCATAAGTAGTATTCACTTTAGGTATGAAATGGCTATCGAATTTTTCCATTATAGTTTCTATTTTTAGTTCACTTTCTTTATTGTCTTTGTCATATTTTTGTTCAATATCAAATGAATTATAGATGTCTACTGCATCTTCTCCTATCGCATATAGGAAGTTAGCTATTTGGACTTTACTTGACTTTTTCTCTAATTCATTTGCACATGCATAAATCTCATAATTTTGTTTCCACCTTTTCCATTCTGTGGGTCCTTTGCTTACGTCTAAAGCATTAGGTATTCTATCTAGCATTGTATTAAATCTATATATATAATTTTATATAATTTTATAGATTTATATAATTTTATATAATTTTAAAGATTTATATAATTTTATATAAATATTGATATAAATAAATCCAATATAAATCTAATATAACTTCAATGTTTCTAGAATATATATAAATCAGCAATTAAAATCAGCAATTAAAATAAATCATTCGTTTTCTATAGAATTTATAATTCTTTTGTTTGAAAATTAACGAATTAAATTTATCGACATTTTATTTTTTTTTTTTTTTAATTGGATTTTTTTTTTTTTTTTTTAATTTTCTCTAATTTGGTAATTTTCCATATGATTATAATATGTACGCGATATATAATAAATAATATTTTTACATGCACTATATATATTTATATAACTAATATATATATTTTCAACGTGTAATAAAGTATAATATGTACTTTTTATATGTATAACGATTTTAGGTACCATTAACTAAATAGTAAAATATTATATACAACAATAATATATTAATTAGTATAACTTGACCGCTGTCACCATGTAGTATTTTGTCACCATGTAGTATTTATGATACTGAATATGAGTTAATATAGCCTACTATACATATATACGTGACTAACCTTATCTGGAAGTGCCGTATCTCGTATCTTGTATTATTTTAGATAATATATATATAATTAGGTATAGGTGTTTATTTGTTGTGCATTAAGTAGTAAGTGAGTCTTGTAAGTCATTTGTAATGGGCGTGGCTTAGTCACGCTATATATGTATAGTAGGCGTATTCAATATTACTACATACTACTACTACTACTACTACTACTACTACTACTACTACTACTACTACTACTACTACTACTACTACTACTACTACTACTACTACTACTACTACTACTACTACTACTACTACTACTACTACTACTACTACTACTACTACTACTACTACTACTACTACTACTACTACTACTACTACTACTACTACTACTACTACTACTACTACTACTACTACTACTACTACTACTACTACTACTACTACTACTACTACTACTACTACTACTACTACTACTACTACTACTACTACTACTACTACTACTACTACTACTACTACTACTACTACTACTACTACTACTACTACTACTACTACTACTACTACTACTACTACTACTACTACTACTACTACTACTACTACTACTACTACTACTACTACTACTACTACTACTACTACTACTACTACTACTACTACTACTACTACTACTACTACTACTACTACTACTACTACTACTACTACTACTACTACTACTACTACTACTACTACTACTACTACTACTACTACTACTACTACTACTACTACTACTACTACTACTACTACTACTACTACTACTACTACTACTACTACTACTACTACTACTACTACTACTACTACTACTACTACTACTACTACTACTACTACTACTACTACTACTACTACTACTACTACTACTACTACTACTACTACTACTACTACTACTACTACTACTACTACTACTACTACTACTACTACTACTACTACTACTACTACTACTACTACTACTACTACTACTACTACTACTACTACTACTACTACTACTACTACTACTACTACTACTACTACTACTACTACTACTACTACTACTACTACTACTACTACTACTACTACTACTACTACTACTACTACTACTACTACTACTACTACTACTACTACTACTACTACTACTACTACTACTACTACTACTACTACTACTACTACTACTACTACTACTACTACTACTACTACTACTACTACTACTACTACTACTACTACTACTACTACTACTACTACTACTACTACTACTACTACTACTACTACTACTACTACTACTACTACTACTACTACTACTACTACTACTACTACTACTACTACTACTACTACTACTACTACTACTACTACTACTACTACTACTACTACTACTACTACTACTACTACTACTACTACTACTACTACTACTACTACTACTACTACTACTACTACTACTACTACTACTACTACTACTACTACTACTACTACTACTACTACTACTACTACTACTACTACTACTACTACTACTACTACTACTACTACTACTACTACTACTACTACTACTACTACTACTACTACTACTACTACTACTACTACTACTACTACTACTACTACTACTACTACTACTACTACTACTACTACTACTACTACTACTACTACTACTACTACTACTACTACTACTACTACTACTACTACTACTACTACTACTACTACTACTACTACTACTACTACTACTACTACTACTACTACTACTACTACTACTACTACTACTACTACTACTACTACTACTACTACTACTACTTGTAGTATTTATGATATTGAATATGAGTTAATATAGCCTACTATACATATATACGTGACTAACCTTATCTGGAAGTGCCGTATCTCGTATCTTGTATTATGATAGATAATATATATATAATTAGGTATAGGTGTTTATTAGTTGTGCATTAAGTAGTAAGTGAGTCTCGTAAGTCATTTGTAATGGGCGTGGCTTAGTCACGCTATATATGTATAGTAGGCGTATTCAATATTACTTGGGCGTGGCTTAGTCACGCTATATATGTATAGTAGGCGTATTCAATATTACTACATCCCTCTACTAAGTATATAATATAAGCATTATAATATATAATAATAATAATAAATTGACAATATAAGTATAACAATATAATAAATAACATTACGTATAAAATAATATTTCTACCACCCATTTGTGTGCTTAGTTTTAAACTAAGCCTCTATAAGGCGATCTGGAGGTTTTACATGCCTTCCTGATCTAGTGGTGTATGTAGATCCATTCGTGGGTATGAGCTGGCATCTATTCCTTCTCACATCTTGTTTCTCCGTTCTGAGATTATATGATCTTGTACTCTCGGGTGTTGTGTTGATAACGGTGCCATTCTATCTAGGTCCCTAATGTATACATCTTCCCCGTCTTCTATCTTTCGTAAGTTTTTAGTATACTTATTGTCTCTGTTTCTTTTGATTTCTAATTTCTTATTTTCGTTCTTGTCCCTAAATATACAGTGGTCTTCTTTATTCATGTAATTATCTAATGTAAGATCAACTACTGTAGTTCGTAATTTTCTGTTCATCAGAAGTTCTGCTGGTGATCTTCCAAAGCTGAGTGGTGTACTTCTGTATGAGAGTAGTCCTAGGTAGGGATCTTCTTCTTTTTCTAGAATACCCTTTATCGTTTTTATAGCTCTTTCTGCTACTGAATTACCTTGTGGATGTTTAGGAGATGATTTAATCGCTTGGAATCCATATTTCTCTTGGAATTCTTTAAATTCTTGACTAATATATTGACTACCATTATCTGATACTAAGGTCTCAGGGATACCATGTCTAGCGAAAATAGATTTTAAAGCATTTATTGTGTCTATTGATTTTTCGCTTCTTAGAAGCATCGTTTCAAAATATCTGGAATAGTAGTCGACTACGATTATATATGTTCTACGTTCGTAGGTATATAAGTCTGTTCCCACTATTTCCCATGCATGTTTAGGTGTATGTATAATCTCTAAAGGTTCTCGGATTATTGGCCCATATATTTGACATGTCGAGCAATTTCTAACCATTTTTTCGATGTCCTTATTAATTCCTATCCACCATACGCTATCTCTAGCTCTTGCCTGGCATTTGTTAATACCTTGGTGTCCTCTGTGTATCTCCTTCATAACCTCTTGTATATGATTCTTAGGTATAATAAGTCTATTTTCGTACGTTAAACAATCTTTCATTATTGATATACTTTCTTGACGTTCATAATATCTTTTTAGTTTGTAGTCTTTAGAATCTCTCTTTTCCCATCCATCTTCTGTCTTCTTTTTTACTGACTGTAATACTGGGTCTGCTTCTTGTAAGCGTCTCAATTCTTGTAATTTAATTGAACTCCCTGGTTTGAATGTGTTCTTTATTAATTCATTAACTTCTATTTCTAGTATATTTGAAATTTCTCGTTGTCCTGGATATCTTGAAAGTGCATCCGCTCCGATGTTTAATTTCCCTTGTATGTATTTCATATCTATGACATATCTCATGAGTCTTAATCTATACCTCTGTATTCTTATTGGTATTTTCTCGACTTCCTTCTTTCCAAATAAAGTTATCAATGGTTTATGATCTGTTTCTATGGTTATATTTGCTCCGTTTACGTAATAGTTAAATTTTTCTAGTCCCCAAACGACTCCTAATGCTTCCTTTTCTATTACTGCATAGTTTTTCTCGGTTTCCGTAAGAGATCGGCTCGCCGCTGCTATCATTCGTCTATTTCCTTTCTCATCTATCTGTGAGAGAATAGCTCCTATACCTTGGTTTGATGCGTCCGTTGTGATTATACTCTTTTTATTTATATCGAAGAATGCTAATATCGTTAGTTTCTCAAAAAGTTCTTTCATTTTTCTAAAACTGTTTTCTTGTGCTTCTTCCCATATCCATACTATATTCTTCTTCAGTAGTTCTCTAATAGGATGGCTTGTTTCTGCTATTTCTGCGCTGAATCTAGCATATTGATTTATCAGGCCTAGAAAGCTTCGCACGCCTTTTACATTAGTTGGCCTCGGAAAATCTCTTAAACCTTGTATTTTCTCTCCTGCTTTGATACCATGTTTTCCTATCTTATAGCCTAAGAATTCTACTTCATCTTTTCTAAATTTACATTTATCTTTATTTAGTGTCATTCCTGCCTCTTCTATGCGGTTGAGTACTTCATTTAAGTTCTCGTCATGTTCTTCTAGGTCTTTACCCATTATTAGTACGTCGTCCATATGTATCACGACTCCTTTACAATTGTGCAATATCTTGTCCATTTCTCTACAGAATATTTCTGGTGCAGATGTTAGCCCGAATGGTAACTTATTGTATACATATCGTCCCCACGGTGTTAGGAACGCAGTTAATGGTTTGGATTCTTCCTCTAGTGGAATTTGCCAAAATCCTGCATTAGCATCGAGTTTGCTGAATATTTGTCCCTGTATCTTTGCCAGGCTTACTTCTACGGTGGCCATTGGGTACAACTCACGCTTTACTGCCTCATTTAACTTTGTCATATCACTGCATATTCTGATCTTTCCATGTGACTTCATAGCCACTACCACAGGGCAACACCATTCAGTTGGGTACATAGCTTCTTCTATCACTCCTAACTTTATCATTTTATCAAGTTCTTCTTTAACTCGCGTTTGTAAATGTATTGGTACGGGTCTTGGTACGTAAATGGAATATGGTTTCGCTTCCTTCTTGATTTGGATTTTATATTTTCTCTTTAATTCCCCTAGTCCTTCAAATAATTCTTTATGTGGGTGAATTTCTCCTATTAGTTTTACCAGTCCTAATTTAATAGACATGTTTCTCGATAATAAACCAATGTGTTGGTTTTTTAATACGTAGATATTTTCTCTTATTGTACTTTCTTTGTACGTCATTTCAGCCGTAAACATTCCAACTATCTCTAATGACACCATTCCTGGTCCTCTCAGTTCTATGTTACTTTTTATAAGTTCGGGTAACTTTCTATTATAAGGGAGAATAGTTGCGCTTGCTCCTGTGTCTATTTTAAACTCACATGTTTGGTTAAATCCTGGCGCTTTGACTTTTATTAATTTTGTCCACGATTTAATATATGGAACCTTTATTTCTCCTAGGAACTTATAATTTCCTGTCGGCTTCTTAGTATCTATACTTGTTTTAACTTCGTAATTCTCATAAGTTTTTGTATGTGCTCGTTCACTTGGTTTTCTGCATAGCTTTGCCCAATGTCCCTCTTTGTTGCATTTATGGCATTTCGACTTAATTGCTGGACAGTTTCTAAATTCATGCGTCCTTCCGCATTTACCACAAGTCTTTCGCTCTGCTGGTTTCTTGAATTCGTAATCTTTATTCTTGAATTCTTTCTTGTATTCTTTCTTCTTGTAATCAGTCTTCACGTATTCTATAGTCGGTTTTCTAGTAATTTCTTCATTCTGCTGTCGTGATATCTGTTTCATCTTGCATGATTCGACTATTTGTTCTGCCGTTAATTATTTGCTGCAAGATTCTTGTAAAAACCTCTGTCTGAGTGTTTCGTCATTCATACCGATTATTATTTTGTCTCTAATAAGGGACTCCTTCATGTCTTTAAAGGCACATGATGTTGCTAATATCTTTATACAACTGTAATAACTTTCAATATTTTCATCTATTAGTTGTTGTCTTTTAAAAAAAGCAATACCTTTCATAAGTAGTATTCACTTTAGGTATGAAATGGCTATCGAATTTTTCCATTATAGTTTCTATTTTTAGTTCACTTTCTTTATTGTCTTTGTCATATTTTTGTTCAATATCAAATGAATTATAGATGTCTACTGCATCTTCTCCTATCGCATATAGGAAGTTAGCTATTTGGACTTTACTTGACTTTTTCTCTAATTCATTTGCACATGCATAAATCTCATAATTTTGTTTCCACCTTTTCCATTCTGTGGGTCCTTTGCTTACGTCTAAAGCATTAGGTATTCTATCTAACATTGTATTAAATCTATATATATAATTTTATATAATTTTATAGATTTATATAATTTTATATAATTTTAAAGATTTATATAATTTTATATAAATATTGATATAAATAAATCCAATATAAATCTAATATAACTTCAATGTTTCTAGAATATATATAAATCAGCAATTAAAATCAGCAATTAAAATAAATCATTCGTTTTCTATAGAATTTATAATTCTTTTGTTTGAAAATTAACGAATTAAATTTATCGACATTTTATTTTTTTTTTTTTTTAATTGGATTTTTTTTTTTTTTTTTTAATTTTCTCTAATTTGGTAATTTTCCATATGATTATAATATGTACGCGATATATAATAAATAATATTTTTACATGCACTATATATATTTATATAACTAATATATATATTTTCAACGTGTAATAAAGTATAATATGTACTTTTTATATGTATAACGATTTTAGGTACCATTAACTAAATAGTAAAATATTATATACAACAATAATATATTAATTAGTATAACTTGACCGCTGTCACCATGTAGTATTTATGATACTGAATATGAGTTAATATAGCCTACTATACATATATACGTGACTAACCTTATCTGGAAGTGCCGTATCTCGTATCTTGTATTATTTTAGATAATATATATATAATTAGGTATAGGTGTTTATTTGTTGTGCATTAAGTAGTAAGTGAGTCTTGTAAGTCATTTGTAATGGGCGTGGCTTAGTCACGCTATATATGTATAGTAGGCGTATTCAATATTACTACATACTACTACTACTACTACTACTACTACTACTACTACTACTACTACTACTACTACTACTACTACTACTACTACTACTACTACTACTACTACTACTACTACTACTACTACTACTACTACTACTACTACTACTACTACTACTACTACTACTACTACTACTACTACTAC
>OZ025241.1:54664371-54904371 GCA_964019155.1 Osedax fenrisi | reverse complement strand
AGAATCGATATTGTACTTCAACATTTTAATAAATTTAGTTGTTTGAATGTAACGAAAAAATCAGTTTTTTGTTTATAATTAAAAAATATTAATATTAAAAAAAAATGTATACTTTTATGAATTATAATTTAATTATTTTTTGATTGGAATTATATTTTAGGAGACCTCTAGGGTGTCGATATTACGTGCGTGTCGATATAAGAACACTCTCCCCTACATATGTTTGTATTTATGTTTGTATTTACCCCATGTAGGTGTGTATGTTATGTATTGTAGGTATATAGGTGTAGTTGACTAAAGTGTAGGTCCTACAAATATATATCATATTAACATACACACATATACACACTGCCATAATTATACGTATACGTATATTATATATATATATATATATATATATATATATATATATAAATATATATACAGTCAACTCCCAATAAGTCGGACCTGCAAGGAACCGGAAAAAATGTCCGACTTAGCGAGATTTCCGACTTATCTGAGATTCAGAATATCATAAAAATAAGTCATGAGTTGCGCAGCGTGAGTGAAAGGGTTACCGAAATGTGGAATTATGCAACAATTAACAACATAAAATGTTATATTCAATAATATTACTTACTAAAATTATAATATACATTATTTATAGTAAATATTTCTGACAATTTATAAAAAGTCCGACTTATCCAGTATAAAAATCATAAAAATGACAATAATATGTGTCCGACTTATAGAAAATTCCGACTTATCCAATCCAACTTATCCGACTTATCCGACTTATCCGATTAATTTAACATTTCACTAGATACAAATCCAACCAAACCAACTAAATGTGTCCGACTTATCGAGAAGTTCGACTTATCTGTAGTCCGACTTACTGAGAGTTGACTGTATATATATATATAAACTGCCTGTGTGGCTCAGTGGCTAAGGCGTCAGACGCACAAGCAGTAGGACACGGGTTCGACCCTCGTCCGGACCATTAATTAATTTTATAAAATGGGTCTTAAAATATTATTTAGAAGTGATCTTATATAATTGTGTATAAATAAATGATCGGCTCTCGTTAAAACCATGGATGCCTTAACATGAGAGCGGCTTCGAAGGGACATTAGAGCCATATATGGTTATAAGTGAAAACTTCATCTAAGTTCCTGGATGGGATGAAAGGACTCCACCAAATAAAAATAACAAAAATAACAATATATATATATATATATATATATTAATTTAATATTTAATATCAGATTCAGTTGATGACCGAGATCAAAAACCCAGGTAATGTATAGAAGTTCTATTGAACTTATCGATATACCAACCTGCTCTTGGTAATGAGAGAATTAATACAAAAACGAATAAATATGAATAAATATTTTACAATTCTATATTGTTCATTCGTGTTCTGTCTCATAAAAAAATCAATACAATAAAATTAAATATATCTCTCAATACCAAGAAATCATCATGTATATAACAATACAATAATAATAAAATATAATAAAAATATATAATAAATATTTAAAAATGTAAAAAGCTACTAAAATAATAAATAAGTTAAACTATAAAAAATCAAAGAAAACTAAAGACCAAAGTAAGGCTACAGAGATAAAAAATATATATAAAATATGAACATTTTAAAAGAGCTAAAAAGAAGAAAAGATGACCATGTAAATAAAATAACAAACACTACAGATAAGGTGTAAGTGATTAAATATAATTATTTAAAAGCATGTTTTTAAGCATGCATTGTAAAAGTATTCAAATTCGTCAAAGATGATATGGTTGTATTTAAAGAATTCCATAAACATGCGCCTTTGTAATGAATACTAAATTTATCATGATCAAATCTTATTTTTGGTATTAAGAATGTTCTATTTAACCGATAAGGAACAATTATAGGTAAATAAATTACAAATTGAACTATGCAAATAATGCTTGTTATATATTCTAAACATATATTTGTAAATTGATATATTTATTATATCTTTAAATTTAAGAATGTTATGTCTTAAAACATTTAATCAATATTGGTTTTGTTATCAAGTTTATATATTGCTCTCATATATGAGTCTATAGACTACATTTATTTTGTAAATTTTGAATGCATTTTATATTGCTATGGTACTTCCCCATATAATAGAACAATAATTAATATGACTATGAAAAAAGAAAAATATAGCATAACTAAAGTATTAATATTAAATTTATATGTATATCTAGGTTTTATATTTATACTTATATGTAGTAAACTAAGTCCATAGTAAAGTTTATTTTTAATATTATTTATTTGCATTTTCCAATTACGATTTTCGTCAATTAAAATGCCTAGGAATTTAAAATTAGTTGATTGTTTTATGGCTATATTATTTATTTTGATGTTCAATTTATGTTTAACTCTTGTGCGATGGAATAAAATTAATTTTGTTTTATCAATATTAAGAACTAGTTTATTACTGCAAAGCCAGTCACATATTAAAACTAGAGTAGAATTTATTTTATTATCTAAATCATATAAATTATGAGACTTAAATGTTAAAGAGGTATCGTCAGCAAAAAGAGTAACATTGCATTTATTAGTTATATTAGGTAAATCATTTATGTATATTAAAAATAATACTGGTCCCAAAACTGAACCTTATGGTATACCACATTTAATCGGTAATATTTTAGAATTGGTATTATTATAGCTTATGTAGGTTGATATTGATATCTGTTTATCAAATAGCTTTTTAATAATGACAAAGTGATACCTCTGAAACCATATATATAATTTTTTTTAATAAAATTTCATGATTAATGGTGTCGAAATCCTTTTTTATATCAATCAATATTGTGGATATAAATATGATACATTATAATTTATATTTAAGTAATCGATATAATTTATCAAAGCATCACATTTTGATATAGATTTTTGAAATCCAAATTGAGAATTGCTTATTAAAGAATTTGTATCTAAAAATGAAAACATTCTTACTTTTAAAATGTTTTCAAACATTTTTGAAAATTGCGATGTTAATGATTGGTCTATAATTCGAGCAATCATTTTTATTTCCTTTTTTATATAAAATTATAACTTTAGATGTTTTAAGTACATCAGGGTAACCACCATTTTCAATGCATTTATTAAATAAAATTGATAAAATATTACTAATGGATAAAATAATGTTACGTATTAAAAAAAAGTTAAAATCACGGGAATCAGTACTATATTTTGAATCACAATTATAAACAATATTTTCAATTTCTATTGACGAAACAAGCTTTATAAAAATGTAACTCTTATTGCTAGTAATATTTTCATATATATTTTTATTTGAGTATTATATGCATATATAATCCCCTTTTAAACTAATTATTAATGTATCCTTATAATCCATATATATATATATGTTTATGTATTTATTATATATTAATAAATATAAGTATATATATATATATATATATATATATATATACCTATATAGAATGTACATAATGATTTATAATATGTTTATCAAATATATCGTAAACAAATTTAGAAAGAATAACATTGTTCATTACATATTTATTGGGTTACGTTAAACACACGGGTTAAGCGCATATACATCTAATACATCTAATTATAAATCTACTAATAACGAATGTCCTATACAAATAGTAATACCATAATTAGAGGAAGAATCAAAGTTGGCACGGATTATTTATTACAGGCAGGCGGTGTGTGGTCGCATGCCATGCCAGGACACGTATATTTTATAGGTTGTTATAAGCTATAGCTATATACTATAGTATAATACATATATTGAATATATATATATATATATATATATTATAATAATTTAATAAATATGTTATATAATAATATAATATATATTATATATCATATATAAATATATATATATATTATATATATATATAATATATATATTATATATATATATATATATATATACCTATACAATAGTATAGGCCTACAAGCCTACAATCCATTCACGTCTAAACATATACTGCTGCATTCAGTGAACGCCCGCCACGCGAGCCTTGGTTACTAGCAGGTTACCACTACTAGTGACATACTAGAAGCTAGACCCATTTACTAGTGGTAAATAACATACGTAATTCTAATTTCATTCTAATTTCGATGCATAGTCCTCAATTAATATTCATGGATACAATAGTATTTATATATCCAAATACTTGTTATCTATGATTTAATTCAAATTATCTATAATCATTGTAAATATGTATTTAACCAATTAAATTCGTATTCATTATTATGATATATAAATAGATTTCATAAAAATCTATTATATAACTAATATCATAGTGTTATATTAAATACAATTTAACATAAACACTGATTAAAGTTTAGCATGACACTTTGTGTATTATTAGTTTTAATATTATGTTTTCCATATTCAGGTATTTATATTTTAGTGATATGTACGAAATTCATATTATATATTATATAAAAAATCTAAATATTTAATTTAAAATTAATATCCTATTATTAATATGTATAATTATATTTATAATATTGAATATTAAATTTAAATTTCACATGAATGTGAGATATCATATGAAATTTACAATGTAACTCAGTTATATTATTACAAAATAAAAGCATATAGGCTCACATATGCTTGTATAATAAATAATGTAATATTATCATATCTAATATTTAAATGTATATAAATTGATTCAATATATTATTATTAATAAATTAATATATTATTAATAATAATTGATATAGGTTATTAATAATACCTTATTATATATATTATATATATTATATTATTTATATATATATATATATATATATATATATATATATATATATATATATATTATATTATCATATATATATTAGGTTATTTATTATATATTATTATATCCTATATTATATTATTTATTTTTAAAGATTACAATTAACAATTTATATTATAATAATATAACAATTATATAATATAATATATAAATAAATAATTTATAATAATAATGAACATTATATGGTATACTATATATAGTATACTATAGTATATATATTATATATAGTTTCTATCGAATTTTATATTTATAAAACATAAATACCCCTTTTTTATACTATATGATTTAATATGTTAAAATAAAATTAATAATAAATAAATAAAAATAATTAATAAAATTAAACATATAATTCACAACACATCAACAACGATCACCTCAACTATTGGCGATCGAAATACCCAATATAGGAATACCCTATACAGGAAGATGAATATGGCATGACAATACTATGCATCGTATAAGACCACTAGTGGTATACCACTAGTACCACTACAGCTGTATACATTGTGCTAATCGATAGAACTAAACAAACACACCTATAATAGTAATCAATGATGCGGAACATGTGCTTATTGCTATGCGATATACCTAGCATGTTTATCTGCAGATAAATAATGTAACCCGTGCATGCATATAAATATAAATATATATATATATATATATATTATTGAATGGTTCTTATTGTTTTATGATGTCATTTATCAATTTATGTGTTATACTTTATTGAAATAATATTAATGATAAATATTATTAGGAGATACAACTACTATTTTTATAAATATATTTTATAATAAATATATAAGTGATAATAACAAAATATTACATATGATTGGTTATTTAATTAGAATACAAAGGAATTATATTATGTATATATGTGATATATTATAATGGTAGAACTATACTAAATTATTATACAATCATATATGATATATCAACTGCTATTAGTTTATATTTATTTTATATATATATATATATATATATTAATCTAGTCCTATAGGATTATAATACAATTAAGATAAGTTGAATATATCGTTACTACCTATAGGCATACATAGATAGGTAATCGATTGAATTACCGGCCAGGTATTAGGTTTCACCTACATAATAGTATTCTATAAAACTCGAATATTTATTATTTGTTTACTAAAGTAATACTAATATTTAAAATGTCTATATTATCACCTGAAGATAAATGTAGTATTATCAGGTAGGTATATCTGCAGGGACCATGGTATTATGTATACATATAGGTGTATAACTCACTATATTAGTTAGTAGGTATACCTATAACTATAGTTATTTAGATATAACAGGAAGATTTATTATATTATTTTTATTATTTATTAATTTACTGCATACGTACATACTAATTAATTTGGTTCGATATGTGGATAGGCTGTATATACCTACACATAGAAGTGTTATACTACGTATTGTAATACTTCTACATATATGTATAGTATACTATAGTACAGTCAACTCCCGATAAGTCGGACTCGCAAGGGACCGACAAAAGTGTCCGACTTAGCGAGATGTCCAACTTATCCGAGATTCAGAATATCATGCAAATAAGACATGATATGCGCAGCGCTACAGCGTGTGTGAAAGGGTTACCGAAATGTGGAATTATGCAACAATTAACAACATAAAATGTTATATTCAATAATATTACTTACTAAAATTATAATATACATTATTTATAGTAAATATTTCTGACAATTTATAAAAAGTCCGACTTATTCAGTATCAAAATCATAAAAATGATAATAATATGGTCCGACTTATAGAAAATGCCGACTTATCCAATCCAAATTATCCGACTTATCCGATTAATTTAACATTGTACTAGATACAAATCCAACCAAACCAACTAAATGTGTCCGACTTATCGAGAAGTCGACTTATCCGTAGTCCGACTTACCGATAGTTGACTGTATATGAATAATGTATGATACTATATATATGATAAACATATATTATAATATAAACACAATACAATACAATACAATACACCATGGTGGTGTATAAACCATGGTGCATGCATGCATATATATATATATATATATATATATATATACCTATATGTGAGAGGTGGGTTATACCGCCACCCTGCAGGGTATGCACGCATGCGTATCTTATAAACTATAGGTCCACTATAGTGAGTTATCCACTTTATAAAGTCCAATAAAAAAATAGTTAAATATGCGCATTTATAATATGTATTCAAATATGTAAAACTTCATTGTTATATATATATATGTTATGTAAACATTTTATGAACAATTCGATTTACTTTAAAAAAAATTAAATAAGCTATTAGTAAAATATACGAAAACATTAACCTTTGTTAAATGACTATATAATTTAAAATTACAATTGGATATTAAATAACCATTTGATTAAAAAAAGTAGTATAATTTACTTAATTTAACAATTAATTTGTATTATTAGATATATGCTTTAACACTATAGTGTTAAAACGTACCCATATAATACCTCCAGTTGTGAGCGGGTAATACGGCCATACTCATGATCGATTAAAGCCAATTATAGTAGAGTGCACTATAGTGATATCATAATAAAGAGTCATGGTATCACTATAATATATATTAATTAATTATTATCAAAAATAAATATTTGTATATATTACGTACGTCATTATACGAAATATTTGCACGAATCAACATCTATTACATTGTATTCATACATATATATATATATACATATTTAATTAAGGTTAATATATTAAAATATATGTTGGCCACCATAATAATTTAAATAAGAACAACTAAAATGAATACAATAATTATGCAGTCATATTCAATATAATAAGATATATATATATTAAAAAATACCTATCCTACCTTTATTAAACAACATAATTAAATTACGAATAACACTGATAACTTTATGAAACATTATCTAAAACTGTCCGTATTTCACATAGTTGCCCTAAGGGCACTATAGTGCCTATATAGTATACTATACTAAACTATACTATACTATATATAATAGTCTATATACTATAGACTATAGACTATATATTATATATATAGTATACAGTATACTATAGTATAGTTGTCACATGGTTAACGCATGCGTTCACATCACACAGGCATATGTGGTAAGACTAAATATCTGACCGGAATCGTGGACAGAGAACTGCCTATACAAGCGGGAGTAGCTGCCGGTAAAGTAACAGTTCTAGTAAGTATACTATAGTATCTATAGATCATCGTTACTAAATCGTATTCGTATTAGATTATACAGACGTTGGTTTGCGGCAGAACTCTGATCTAGTTTCTTAATGTAGTGAATATTAATGTACTAATATGCTATAACATATATTTATATATATATATATATATATATATATAGATTATTATAATAATAATGTTTGTCATATAATTAACACTGAAAGAGGGAATTATATTGTAAATAATATATGATCTAAAACGGCTTTTAAACAATTTAAAAAATATATTATATAATAATACTGATTAAGAGACTCACTTAATAATTCTAACTTTTAATTAATTAGCTTTAATATAAATATCTATATATCAATATAAATATAAATATTTTGATAATATTTGTTATCTCTAAAAACGAATAGTATATATATATATATATACTATATGGTATACCATATATGGTTTATGAGATATAGATAATATGGGATCTAGAGATTTTACTATATTTAAGTGTATTTACTATAAGTGTATTATTACAACCAATACGTGGTGGATATCACCATGTCGCTACTCACGTATCAACACGTTACGTGTGTATTTAAACGCGTCTACGCTTATAATCACAACGACGTATTGGTCGAGTGTATACACTAAATATCACGTGATATTTTACACGTATTATGATAATAAGATAATACCAAGGATGTCCTTGATAATACGCTTTACTAAGCCAACAAACGAATTCACGTATAATGTTGTTCTTATCTTTAATTAACAAATATAGATATATGGATTTAAATTAAATTTATTGTATTTCGTGTTTCAATATTTAATCACATACGAATATATTTTTATATATTAATATAAATGAATATATATATATATATATATATATATATGTTCATTATTATTATTATTATTACTATCGAAATATATGCTATATTATTATAATACTAACTTTCACCTTATAACAGTTTTGCGATAATGGAGAGAACATCAAGTTATTATCTAATAAAGTTCGTATTAACATTAATCATTGATTTCGATGTTTAAAAGTAATACATTAACTATAGTTACCTATAATAGTTACCTATAATATTATAATGTATACATGAGTAATACCAATGCAGTATGTATACACACACATATATATATATATATATATATATATATATATACATAATCTATAACGAGTCCATTACTAGCGTGCACGGCACATACGCTATATAGGTGCTATCAGTGCCCTGCGATACATTTAAATTATAACCCTATATTTAATGTGGGTTATAACGCTTGATTATTAATCATGATTATAAGCATTTATTATATTATACATGATTTAGATATTTAAAACACTATAGTATAGCTTATAAGCTATAGGTTTAGAGTTTAAAATGTAAAATTGAAATCTAGGTGAACTGGAAAACAATGCGACACCTACGTCATCGATATATGAGTACGACTAGAAATCACTTGAAATATAGATTATAGTCCACTTACAATAATGCCGTTGTCACTATATATATGTTTACACTTATAAGTGCATATTACTATATATATAGTATACTATACTATATATCATATATGATATAGTTTTAGTACTTTCGGGGGAGGGTGGAAGGGGATTGTATAATATAGGGCGCTGATACACTTTCCGACGGACACCGTCCATAGCTGACCGATACATTGCATAACAATTCGCTATCGATTACGCAACAGAGCGTTACGACGCTACCCCGTGACGTAACAACTAAATGATGACGTTATATAATTACAGCGCGCTAATTTTATCACAATGTAATCTCATAGACAATAATATTCTACTTTGTTATATATTGTATACTATAGTATACTAATATAATTTATCAATCTGAATAAAATAAATTAGAATAGATCCGCTAGAATCGATATATATAACGGCTTCGAAGGGACATTAGAGCCATATATAGTTATAAGTGAAAACGTCATCTAGTTCCTGGATGGGATGAAAGGACTCCACCAAAAGTAAATAACAACAACAATATAGATATAACTATAGTTGGGGTATACCGTAAAATGAACTAAGAGTTATAGGGTTATAACCCTATAATTATTAGTTCATTTTACGGTATACCCCAACTTATAAGATGTACTCACTATAGGGATATATACTACACATATACACGTATACGTATATAATCACATACTTATATTGTTATTTTTATTTGATGGAGTCATTTCATCCCATCCAGGAACTTAGATGAAGTTTTCACTTATAATCATATATGGCTCTAATGTCCCTTCGAAGCCGCTCTCGTGTTAAGGCATCCATGGTTTTAACGAGAGCCGATACTTTATTTATAAATATGTATATATGCATATATGTAATACTATATATGATTTATATTTATAATTTATCAATTGATATGAAAAATATGTAAATAGTAAATAGTATATATACATGGCCTCCTTTAGCTTCAGAAGCTAAAGGAGGTCATGATATATACTATAGTATACTATATATATAATTTAATATGTGAAAAATATAAATTAAATGTATATTATAATTATATATTTACTATGTGATATTTTTCACATATTAAATTATATATATATATATATATTAATTATATATTAATTTAAACTTGTGTAATCTCCATTTTATATAATATAAGCTAATTATTTTGAAAATTTATATTTAGTCATTAAATGAAAATATTATTATTATATATTTAAAAATAAATATTATATTAATTCATATTTTACCATATTTGGTACTATAGTACCTATAGTAAACCTATATATATATATAGGTTTTCTATATATAAGTTTTATATATATATAAAACTAAAAACTATAGTTTTAGTAAAATTATTTTATACGATTACATGATAGGTGGACCTATGTGTACTAATTATATAATGTTAATCATTTATTTTATTTTGATAGATTTATCATAATTATTAAATAAATTGCAAGTCATTAGAGTAATCCTTATATAATGTACACATTACATTATAATGTAATGGAAAGTAATTTAAGTGAATTTGAATTTTTTTTTAAATACGTACAATTTAAAAACAATGGAGGATTGTCATTAAAATTGGTGAACAAACTTTATCTCAAATAAGAGTATACCTAAATATAATGTCTATGAAACCTATATATATCATACACATATACCTACTATTACAGGCATCGATCGAGAAGTTAGAATTCAAACACTCCGCCATCTGCTCTTACAGTTAGCTGCACTACAGGCGCGTATTTACTATGCATGTAGGCCGCACTGTGTAAAGTATGTGCTTATGTGTGTGGTTGCCCGTGAACATATTATAATATGCGGTATACCGCATGTTGGCTATAGGAATGTACCTATAGGTATATATATATACCTTTAGGAATTGAATAGGTACAATCATTGTACTACAGTGTACTTATTGAATGTAGACTACAGTCATATATACATGCACAGTTTACAGTATAAACTACCTATGTGTTTATATCGTATACGATCATACATATTCACCTGTATATATATATATATATATATATATATATATATATATAGTACTGAAGATATATATTTATACATTTATGTATATAGGCATGTAAATATATAATTATACATGTATGTAAAGGTTTGTCATCATCGTACCAATGATAATATATTTATATTTTGTATATAACATTGTTAGTCTACTATTATAATTTTTATATATATATATTATATATATCAAATATACTTAATATTTGACTATTTCTAGAAACAATGAGATCAACGCGAATTATAATTACAGTGTTGGGTTAGTATTATTTATATAATGAGAATACGAAATAGTTATATCAAATATATTCAACATTCGTAAATCTTTGGTTATATTAAATAATATTAATTATAAATTTAATAAATATAAACACATATATATATATATATATATATATATATATATATATATATATATATATATATATATATATATATATATATATATATATGTGTGTGTATACATGTATACATATAATTTAAATGATTGTATATTATTATGAAATAATATTAAATTATCATATTTAATGATAAGTTTCAAACATAATATTTTGTAGATAAATATGTATAAGACAACATCTTTGTTGTATTACAATTTACTATTAATATTATATATATATTATAATATATTATCATATAATTGTATCATTTATTAAGTATTTTATATATGATTTATTAGAGTTTAATAGAGAATAATTTAATTTTCTTAATATATTTGTATTTGTTAACAACAAATACTACTTTCCAAACTAGAATTAAACTGATATGTTATTTTCATGAAGTGATATCACTGAACCCATTAACCGCTGGAGGAGTGGAACATTCATCCTCTAAACAATATTCAAACTCCTACCATCATATACAAAATAAAGAATATTCTAGGAAAATTATCAATATTTTATGATGTATTTTTGATAAAACACTGAGTAGGTATACACGATTGAGTTGTAGTGTTTTCTATATAAATTATATATATGTATGTAATGAACATTGTACAATATACATATATGTATACGTATACGTTTTCGTTATTTAAGTATAGTAAGTGTCTAAATCTAATTACCCTATAGGGTATATCTTATATTAAATTTCATCACAATATTATAATACATTGTAGACCTATTTTGCAACATCTAATTGGGAGTGCGATTATTGAATGCGTATACGCAGCACTATATAGTCAAACACGTCATACCCATACGTGGTATATAGGTGGTATACATACCTAATATACTATAATATCATTAATTATCTACATAGAAAATATCTCTCTATCTAACATCGATCTATCACTTTAGTAAAATGTTCTTATATTTTTTATAAATTAATTATTTATATATATATATATATATATATATCAAAGAAGTATAGAAAAGCCAGGAAGGTTACTTTTTGTAACACGAACTTGGTACTTTTCAATTGAATATTTAATTACATTATTTAAATCTTTGAATCAGATATATCAGAGATATTTATTTATTTGTAAAATAAAATACATTCATATTTTTAATTTTGTAGTTCTATATAAATATTTTATTAATACATACGAATAATTTATAAATTAGGTTTGAATTGAAATACAATTTTTTATATTATGTATGTCGAAATTCCAAATAATATAATGTGTATTAACTTTAGTTAAATTGTATTATGAATTTAATATAATCATATTGAAATCATTGATTTAAAAGCTAGTTGTTGCATTGATTTTTGTATAAAATTCATATTTTTACTCTTGGAAAATGATGCAATACGATAAAATCACTCAAGCGGAAAATAAAATGTTCACAAAATATGCGTTCACAAAGCATTCCTTTCCTTTCTATTGTATAGTGTATACTGATATCGTTATAACGTAAACATATATATATATATATATATATATATATATATATATATATATATTTGTTAATCTACTGTAAAATGTGTAACTCGATTAGTCCATAGATTTATAGTACTCACTATAGTATTATTATAACGATACGCATAATACGTAGCCGACTGTTAACACCGAGTATCCACCGCTATAACCGCTACCACCATGGTTACAGGAATACCGGTACTGAGGAAATTGACCAGCGACACCTACCGGTGCGAGGTACGCTACGAATACCCGGAAGTGATGTCGGCTCGCAACCTGCCCGAGTTCTACCTGTCCTACAGGAGCCCCTACTTCAACGACTACGACGTCTTGTACGAAGACTCCAATAGTACCTACGCTTATTTCGTTGGTTTCGTACAATAGTTGTATTATTCGTGTATTCGTTTTATACATATATACTAACGATTATTATAGTGTAATTTATTTTAAAGTGTATGACATTTTTTATAAGTATTTCTCGAAATTATACGAATAATACATTATAAACAAATAATATTGATAATAAATACGAATAGAGGAATGAATTTCCATATATTTCGGGCAATGATGATAACGTTCGTTATTAATGAAGTTAAGTATTTTATTGCGTACATTAATAATGGAGATATCTCTATCGATATAGATATTATTTAAAATATATAAATATTTAAATGTAATACATATAAATACAGAGATATATTATGATAATAAATAAACAGTTAATCAATAAGCATTGGGTAGCTTGACTATTAATTATATCTATCTATAAATGACTTATATTTATAGTAGATTGTTTATTTATGTTATTTTAAATTTTCAAGATATATATATATAATAATATTGTATATTATAATCAAGCTTATATATATATATATATATATATATATATATATATATATATATATATACGTATATATAAGTATACTTATTGAGTATCTTTTTACAAATTGTTAATAAATGAGTCACAAAATATTAAATTAAATAATTAGTAAGTATACAAGTAAGTTTCCTACCTATATATTTCGTACACGAAGCATAATATTGTATAGGCTCACTTCGGAATATAATACATCTAAAAACAGGAAATTAAAATAAAACCAAATTAATTAAACAATCCCAAAATACCAATCCGTATATATATATATATATATTTTTTAAATTTGAATATTATACATTTTAAATACTATAGTATAGGAATACGTATCTTCATATCATATATGTTAAATTAACTATATAACATATATACTATATACGTGTATATAATAGTATGAAGGAAAAATTCTCCGATTACCGACCCCCTCCTAATACCGACCCCCTCTCGTATCTCAGTAACAATAAGATATATCAAAAAATTATATATACACGAACTGTTAGTAATTTAATGATAAATATGAATAAGTATTTTGTTTAAAAAAATATTAAAGTCTACAATTCTTATTTGATAAAATGTAATATTCTGTTTTTACTTTTTAAATATTTGAATAATAACTTTTTTTAAATAATTGTAAATACTTTATTAATTAAAAAAACTTAATACTGCTCATGATATTGTAGATCAATAACATTTGTATAACTATTATACAAATAATTTAATTTGAATAACTATTAACCAATATATCTTAATTATAGAAACCCATATTATTTTCTTATTACCGACCCCCTAAATTACCCTAAAACCGACACCATGTGATTTATAATATCCAACCAAAATTTATTCGTACGAAAATACGTATTTTACTTTTAAATATGTCTTAGGTTGTTTATGTATCATTGATATAGATTTAGGATTCATGCTTCCAGTTGATTATATACATACTGATTAATAAATAAATATTAAATAATAATATACACTATTTTAATATAATTACTATAAAGTTTTAATTTAAATTTAATATTACTATTAAAACATAAAAAAATAAATTGCGTGCATATTATAATTAATTATATTTATGTATATCTACTATTTTTATTTTATATTATAATACTACAATTATTTAAACCACGATTATTATAGGGGTAGATATTAGGCATATATATCCAATTACCGACCCCCTGTTTATTCTTGTAAATATAATTATATCAACAATTTAAAATAGCCACATTATTCATTGCCATAATATTACCCTAATTACAAAATTTAAAATAAATATATTTAATATTGAATACGTTATTACAAATAATCATTTATGGGTCGGTATTCGGAGAATTTCCCCTATTTTATATTTGGATACATATTATAATCATTACATATTTTAATATTTTAATTTTTCATATTTGAATAATTATATTTTAATATGCATGTGTCTATTATGTGTCTACCATGTGTCTATGCGTCTATCGTGTGCATATTAATATGTCCATGGACAATTTAAATATGAAAATTATATTCGTGCACTGTTAGAAATAAATGGTATAACTTTGATTAAAAAATGGTATAACCCCGTGGCGCCCTGGTATACCATTTACGGTAATACTAATTACAAAATTTATACCATATATTATATAAAGTTATACCATATTTTATAAAAAGTTATACCATATTTGATATAAAGTTATACCATAATTTATACCATATATTATATAAAGTTATACCATATTTTATAAAAAGTTATACCATATTTGATATAAAGTTATACCATAATTTATTAAAATGTATACCATATATTATATAAAGTTATACCATAATTTATAAAAAGTTATACCATATTTGATATAAAGTTATACCATAATTTATTAAAATTTATACCATATATTATATAAAGTTATACCATAATTTATTAAAAGTTATACTATATTTTATTTAAAGTTATACCATAATTTATTAAAATGTATATTATATAAAGTTATATCATAATTTATTAAAAGTTATACTATATTTTATTTAAATTTATATCAGTGTTTATAATAACTTACTATTCTATATTATTAATTTATATATGGAATCAACATTTATAATGATAATTTATTTTATAAAAACCACATATTTTGGTGTAACAATATTGTTTAACAGATACATTTTTAAATAAATAACGTGATACAAAATTACATAAACAATTAATGTCTTTAGGACATGTTACGTGAAACAAATAAAATTAACAATACCACTTAATAAAATACGAAATAAATTATTTTGAACGAAAACCAAACAATTATCGACACACATAATAAGCATCCTCTTTTCTGATATATGCATATATCCATGTATCCATGGAGTCATTATTTCCTGCAATTAAAATTCAAATATTTATATAAGTTATATATATATATATAGTATACTAGAGTATGAATAATAATATTGTATATTATATAATAGTATAAATATGTATCTTATAAGAAACTTTATACAGTTAATATCATATGATAATACTATATAAAGTATACTTTATAATTGTATACTTTATATACGTTAGAATTGTAATTAGAAAAATCCAATATATTATATTAATTACTGCAGTTATATATATAATAGAGTATACTATACTTTTGAATTAGCATACGAAAAATCATAAAATAACTATAATATTAAATCTATAGTTATTAAGTAATTATTAAGTAACCTTATCTTTATTTTCATTGTAAATTCATTTTTAATAATTCGCAAACTCCCATCATAAAATATATGATTCCCGCATCTATTTTAGGAAATATTATATTATATATTTAATTATACACTTTATAATCTATATTTGATTAAGGAAAGAAGGATATTGATAATATTTGTACAACAGTTAACATTATGTATATATACCTATTAGTAATATTATTTAAATTTAATTACATTGTGAACTAAAAATAAAATAAATAATTGACCATATATGGATATATAGTATACTCCATGGACTAATAAAATATAATTGCATATTTATTTTATATAGATATTTAACTAATGTTTTTAATTGGATAACTAAATTACCTGTTTGATCAGCTTGCGTAGTAGCGATACCTAGTACATCAATATATTCGTCTATATATTTGTGTATATACGTTATATGCTTTATCATCCCCATCAACTCACTATTCCTCTCCGGCAGTTTTTCTAATTTTTAAATGAAATTTGAAATTCTGCAAATAATTCTACAGTTTCCTGTATATTAATGATTGGCATATAGTTATCATAATTTTATAATATATATGAATGTAATAAAGTGAATGTTCTAATACAGTTTATTAATAAAAGCAAAGACCCGTTGAACATAATAATAATATAACATAATGATATAATAAAATAATAATTGTACCTACCCAATGAGATGCAAACCGAATAATAAGGCAATCTCACCGAGTGGAATTTATTCTATATACAAATAACGAAATATACAGACGATAACAATATAAAATACCAGAAAAATAAACATTTACATGGCTATGGCTATGTAATTAACACAGAGCGAGACACCGAAATCTAGTTAAAAGTTGTATGTAGATATATCGATTTCTGTTACGTAATGCTAAATGCATTTAAATGTATATTACATTAATCGATATACCTATCTACAACTTTGACTTTATAACATATATATATATATAATTATATAATTATATTCTAACAATTTAATTATATATTATAAATAATATATAAATATATTATAAAATTATATATTATATAAACTTTTATATTATTATATATAATATGATATAATTTGTATATATATATATATATATATATAATGTAGTATAAATACCTTATGTATATTGTAATGTGTTGAAAAATAGATGCTTCTCATGTTGAGTGTAGAGTGGAAATAGAATATGTTAATAAATAAAATTGAATTATTTATATATATATATACATATACTCGAATAATTATAAGTATTTGTATATGAAATATAGGAAATATGTATATGTATACATATTTCCCTATGGGGAATCTATATAGTTTCTGAAAACCAGTTTAATTGCAATTAGAAGCAATACATGCTATGTCTATAATAATTTAACACAACAATAAGTAAACTGTTATATTAAGGATATTATGAAGGATACTATTATGAATTATATTCTTATACATTTTATTTTCAATCAAATATAAACTTAATTTTTAAATGTTATGGTATAACTGGTATTTCCATATTGTATACCATATAATTCATAAAGTTATACCATTATATTTAATAGCTAATGGTATAACTACAAATTACAAATGTTATACCATATATTTCGTAATCTTATGCCATTTAAATTAAGCTATATGGTATAACTAAACAAAACAAATGTTATACTATATAATTTGTGATCTTATACCATTTCAATTAATCTATATGGTATAACTAAAAAAATCAAATGTTATACCATATAATATGTGATCTTATACCATTTAACGTAATTGTATGGTATAACTCGTATTTCCATATGTTATACCATATATTTCATAATGTTATACCCTTATTTTTAACAGTGTGGGCAATTTCGATAATCCAGTTGTGCTGTAGGGAGAGTAAATACGATACTTATAGTTGTATACAGACACGACTATAGCTAGATCTTATTTCATGATAATTTGAATTAGGTATATCTCGAATATATATTTTAATCGGGCGACAGCATAGAAAATATATCGATCTTAATCTGAAGCCCTTTAGAGGAAATAATAATATAAATAATTATATATTTCATACGAAAAAAATGTACAATTTAAACTTCTAATCAATATTTATTATTATTATTATTATATCAAGAATATGTAGGAATCTAATCATTTAGAAAGTGTAGGTATATGTATCAATTTGTCGATAAATCGAGTTGTATCAGGTGACAGCATGTATATGTCTTTAATAATATACATTGTCGGCAATAATATATCCCAGATAATATATACCGAAGTTTCGGTGGATATAAGATAGATTAACTTTACACTTTGATTTTTTAAAGATTTGCAGATGGGGAACGACATTCCAAAAAATAATTATTTTGTTTTAAAAGGTATACCTTTTATATATATATACCTTTTATATATGAACAATAATCTAACAAAATACATCTACTGATTTATAACAAATAAATAGGATTATGATAGATCGGTTTTTTTATTGGCAAACATTTTTTACTGGCAAAAATTGAAAAGTGTCGGGGCACTTGCCCACAAAATACCCCTTAATAAGGTACTGCTTTACAGTGCTCAATATTATTTTATTTGAGAGTGTAAAGTGATGTAGACTTTATAACTTTTGTACAGATATATATCATATATTAGAAATAGAATGGTTTAAGGGTAGGCGCTGGAGTTCATCTACACCATGCTATTTATAGCTCCACCGAAAAAGTTTGGGATAAAAAATTAATAAAGATAATTACATAATTTTGTATTCAATAGATCCTAATACATATATATTCTAATTTTTATAAATACAATTAATTTAAAAGAATGAAAAAAAATAGTTTAAAAACTATGAATATTTTTTATTATAAATATATTACATAATCATCATTTATTTAATATATATTAATTAATATAAAATATAATATAACATAAATTAGTATTTATATTGGTTTATATGTTATAAATTTACAGTAAAAATTTCAGATAAAAATAATATAAATTAAAAAAGTAGTCGGCATTTACATGTGGTTACTAAGTGAAAAAGTAAAAACTTGAAAAAATTACATTAAAAGTTTTTACATATATAATCATGGATAATATGTATAAATATGCAAATATATAAAAAATACAATATAAAAACAAATATATAACATGTGATTTGTTTATTTATTTAATGCTATTTAATCTATGATCTATGCTAAAATAAATCTAGAAATTTTTAAATTAAACGATTATTCTAATAAATCGTAATATAAGATTACATATTACAAGTATTTTCATAAATACACAATATATATTTATAAATTTATTACTCCTACAACACTTTATATTGATAGAAATACTCAAAAATATTAAAAAATATTTTAGGATATTATAAATAAAATACAGAACTTGGATAATACATAATACAAAATATTGTAAAAATTAAATTATTTAACACATTTTAACTCCAGCGCCTACCCCCTTAAGTGGTGATAATCATCGATGATAATCATCGGTTATTATGATTCCCGTTACATTTTCGTAATAGGCTTACAATGACATATAAAAATGCATGCGTAATTACGCACGAACGTATTAATACACGAACATATGATATAACATCTATTAATAGTGAATATATGATGTAACATTCTAATCAGAAACATATGACGTAACATTCTAATAGGAATTCGTGATTCTGCCTACCCTATTCGTGAATAACGTTGTTGATAAGGAAAATAATCTGGAACCGGAAATGAAGTGCATTCTGAATAATACGTACGGTGCCACACTTGTTGTCAATTCTAATATGCAGCATTCGAGTTAGTTATTCAGTTATATTCAATTATATATATATATATACATTATTTTATTTCAATACTTTTTAAATCAAATCATCCATTTTTTATTGTACCCCTATCGGTTTTCTAATGTTTAAGTTTGGGTATAATAGTATATATATATATATATATTTATTTAATACTTTCTAAATAAAATAATGCGCATATGTACATAACAAAACTAATACGTACATATATGTGGTTGTATTTATAAATTCATTAAAATTCTTCATAGATGTGTAACAATTAATGTGTAGTAACTTATAACTATAAATCAATTGTTTAAATTTATAAATGTAGTCATTATATAGAAATATATAAATATGTACAATTATTTATATTTTACAGCAAAAAAACTAAAAGAAAATTATAATGTCATTATAAAAGAAAATGTTAGTATGATAATATACCGTAAAGTAGAATAATAGAATAATAGGATAATATAGTTTATTATGAAATTATTAAATATTAATATTTATAAAATTAAAATAAATATTATGTATATATAAAATTATATATTATCATTGTATTTATTATCATTATCATTATCGTTGTATTATCATTATCATTATCCTTATCATTATCTGTATCATTCTCATCGTCATCGTCATCGTCATTGTCATTGTCATCGTCGTCATCATCATCGTCATAATCATCATAATTAGCATCATCATTAGCATTATCATTATTATTAATATATAATTATCCCACTCTATATTGTTATTGTTAATGTTAATTTTATTGTTATTGATATTGTTATTATTATTGTTATTGCTATTATTACAATATTATTTTATATCTTAGTATTAAAATTGATTGTTTTCAATTATGTAAATATAAAATAAAAAATATAAAGTTAAAACAAATTCTAACGATGTCAATTCAAAATATATATTAAAAAGTTTAAATATAAAATAAAATTATTCTATATATTAATTAATATAAGTAAATATTATAAATTAAATATATCATTAACAAATAAAATAGCTACAATAAAATAATGATCACAGATACAATGCTATTTTGTATCATTATGATAAGTAGGTTTATTTCACCTATTATGGTTATATAAAAGACTATTTAAGTTCTCTTCTCTTGTATTGTACAGTCACGTAATTTCTTTTTGGATATATCCTTTCTGGTATACCAGCAAAGTATTTCTGAAAGCATATTAATATACCATACTCGTTGGTACATATGTTCCATTACTGCGATAACTTGGTGAAAGAAGTATCCTTGTTCTTCACTGAAACTACTACACTTAATCTGTAAGTTGTCTAGACATGAACGAAGAAAATGTAATCAACTATATTTTCATAATCCGGACTGAGGTGATTGCATATATGCTCTATAGAAGAGTATTTACTACTATAGTAGTACATATATATACCTACTATTATTTTGTATTCAATTAATGTTGTTGTTGTTGTAATATCGTTTTCATCGTCCCATCAAAGTTAATATTGTTAATAATTTCTCGTATTTTATGTGTATTTAAAATTGCTGACTTTATTTAGTTTCTATGATCGGTGGTTAGTTTCCTCTCACGTATCGCATTAAATCTCTTTATCAAGTTGTTTAATTACATTTTTTATGATGCCAAGCTTAATATATTAATATTATATTATTGTGTAGCAATATAATTAGTATTATTATGGATTTACTAGATAATTATATAGCATAGTTTATAATCCAGAATTCAAATGCACTCTATTCTTGAATAATGAAGGCCGTCATCATGGTTATACAATAACAAAAGAAAACCTGTTATTTAGTATATCTATCAACAAATATTACTATAGTAATCGTATACGATATGTAAACTAATAATATGTATAATATATATTATGAGATGAACGATTAATTAAAATATGTGTACCTAAAAGCTTCCCTCCGTCGGTAATCTAATTGTGTTTGTTATACTGAGATAAATCGATAAGTAGGGGAAATTCCCCGATTACCGACCCCTAAATGATTAGTTGTAATAACTTATTCAATATTAAATATTTTTATTTGAAATTTTGTAATTTTAGTAATATAATGGCAATGAATAATGTGGCTATTTTAAATTTGTGATATAATTATATTTACAAGAATATACAGGGGGGTCGGTAATCGGATACATGTGCCTAATACCGACCCCCTTCCCCTATTACCGACCCCCTAAAATAATCGTGGTATAAATAATTGTAGTATTATAATATCCAATAAAAATAGTAGATATACATAAATATATATAAATATACATAAATATAATTAATTATAATATGACGTAATTTATTTTTTATAGAATTTATGTTTTAATAATAATATTAAATTTAAATTTAAACTTTATAGAAATTATATTAAAATAGTGTATATTATTATTTAATATTTATTTATTAATCAATATGTATATAAATAACTGGAATCATGAATCCTAAATCTATGTCAATGATACACAAATAAGTTATAACATAATTTAAAGTAAAATACGGATCTGTTTTGATTGGATATTATAAATCACATAGGGTCGGTATTAGGGTAATTTAGGGGGTCGGTAATAGGAAAATCATATGGGTTGCTATAATTAAGATATATTGGTTAATAGTTATTCAAATTAAATTATTTTTATAATAGTTATAAAAATTGTATTGAACTACAATATTATGCACAACATTAAGTTTTATTTTAATTAATAAAGTATTTACAATGATTTAAAAAAAGTTATTATTCAAATATTTAAAAAGTAAAAACAGAATATTACATTTGATCAAATAACAATTGTAGGATTAAATATTTTTTTAAACAAAATATGTATTCATATCTATCATTAAATTACTAACTTTTCATGTATATATAATTTTTTGATAACTCTTATATTTACTGAGGGTGAGGGAGATCACCCATACGAGAGGGGGTCGGTATTAGGAGGGGGTCGGTAATCGGGGACTTTCCCCTATATACATATTATTAAAAATTATAGACATATTAACAGGATATATATAACTATAATCAACGGGAATTAAGGACTCTATTTCCATTGTATAGTATAACATATTTAAACTATTTTCTGATGAATCTACACATAATCTCCATTAGGAAGAAATATATGGGATACCAAGTACTTCTACTATAGGTCATCTATATTATTACAATAGGCTACCTATTAGCCATTTATCATTTGCAAACTACTATCGAAATGAATGATAACGATTAAGGTAACCGTATACCAGTTTATATACCGGTCATTGTATACCAGTGTTGTTTCTCTATCTAACATATGTTATGCACGCAATAAGGGTAATTATCTCGATAAGTTCTGCTTATATAATTACGCTGTATAAAAACCTAAATCTGATAATAAATAAATACATAAATATGAATCCTAGTAATTCAGTGGATAATATCGACAAACATAAATCTCTAGTTCATCATGTAATACTATAGTATACTTGATTAAATGGCTCTGGACAAATCGTATCTTAGATAGATAGATAGATAGATAGATAGATAATAGTTTATTGATATCACATCTTCGATGTGATTATGTAATACTGCGATGAATTAATGTCTACCATTTAATCTTCATATTCTGATTATGAATATAGGTGTGAATATACAATGTTCATGTGAGGTTCGGGTACTGGAATATATTCACTATAAGATACATGATTTATAAATGGCGCATATATAATATTGAACTTGTTCTTCTAATTTATTCCTAAATATATATATATATATATATATATATATATTTATTTATATATTTAAATTATATATAAATAAAAATTATCATTAATATTTGTACATCAGAATTAACAATCTGATTCATATATATATATATGCTATGCCATATGATAAAAATTTTAGTTTATTATTTGTCCAGCGATGTAAATACATAATGCATATGTTACAATAGAGATGAAGACATAGATTGTATTTCATAGCATAGAATATTTCACATAGCTTGACTTCATCTCCTAGCTGCCTTCCATAGTAATTTTCAAGTTTTCTTTACATATGGTGTGTTGTTAGATTTATGTTAAGGCCAGCATATATTATCAAATACATAATAGGATTTGTTTGCTTATTCTATTCGTGATATTCTTTTCATGATATTCAATGATGACTTTTTCGATGTTATATTCATATTATAACTAATTATTAAATAAATATAAAACTATATTTATTAGTTAACCTATATTAGTAACCTACTAATAGCGTTATACATCTTACTTATTATAAGTTGTAAGAAGAATGAACAACAACATATTATTAAATTTTATATAATAATGAAATGTATATAGATATCAGTTATTCGTATTTATATTACATAATATATTAGATATTGATTAGTTTTTTTAAATGATATTAATAAGTTTGTTATGTATAATATAATTTAAAATATTTCAATATATTATGACATAGGTGTCACTTATTTGATCAATTAAACATATATTAAAAAAATAAAATAGAATAGAATACAACTGGATATTACATTATATAAGTTTATAATATAATACATATAAGTATACTTAAGTATAGCCAATATATTGGCTATACAAATTATAAATATACTTTATAATTAATAAAATAATCTATATATTTCATATGCATTTCTTATATTTACAAACACATTACATTGAATCAAATACAACAATATAGTTTATATATTTGAAAGAAAAACTCGATGTATTTTTTATCTTACGTTATGGATTAATTGTAAGTTGTAGTAAAGCATTAATAGGGGAGAGTAATACCCATGTTTCTCTGGGGTTTTGCATGGGTCAACTTAATATGAACATGTTGTATAATTAAAAGTTGTTAACCTATTAATATAGGCATCTACACAGCATTTATATTTGATAGATATCTTCTTTTATAAATAAAATTTTATATTAGAATATTTGATTAACAAAAGTGTAAGACACGGCCATTTTTTGTTTAATTCCCAAACTCCGCGGTTTTTCCAATAACGACCGTTATATGGCAATACCTTAATTATTTGACCCGTTATTTTAAAATAAAATATTATATTAGAAAAAAAGTAAAACTACGTTATTAAATATTAAATGATAATACATATTATTTATTTATTTTTAATAATCATTCTATAGAATACCTGAATCGAAAAACGTAATAAATTCGACCATCGATGGTCGAAGGATCCTATAAATCAAAAAATATTGCAAAAGTTATTGTTTAATGATTTATTAAAATTAAATGTATCTTAATATTTTTTAAATCTCTATAATTTTCATATTTAAAGTTTTCTATAGGATCAATAGATATTAAGGTATACAACCCGCGGAGTAGAGAAAAGTAACCTAATACGGGGGACACTTTAACACTAAATGGTATTAACATTTTATTACTCAATATTTGTATTCAAAAATTACAATATATTAATATTTTATGATTATATATATTATTGAGATTTTAAAATTGTATTTAATTTGTGTATTCAATAGTTCTCTAGATAACATGTCTAGATCGTCTAGATGTCCGTATTCGGACAGTGTCCGTATTCGGTGCCCATGTCCGAATACGGACAACCTATGTACCGCTATATAAACTATATAGTATTGATGCACCAATCAGATAAAGTTTATTATATATATTTATTATTTTGTTATTTATTTATATTATTTTATTAATTAATAATACAAGTTAAGTATCTAAATAATACAGCTTTAGATTTAGTTTCATTGGTGGTATCAATATTATAACGTACGTGATTGTTATGAACAAATCAGCACTATTTTTAATAATTAAAAAACAAAAATACTTATTTAGACAAGGAATATCTATGTAGGTTATAATACCTATAATTATCAATATTGTATTTAATTTAAAAAAAGTGTAGGATTTTATTTTCTGAGATACATCGATTGTCCGTATTCGGATACTTTCCCATATATATATATATATATATATATATATATATATATATATATATATATATACCCTATAGGTTATGATCCGAAGTATGGGTACTTTCATTTAACCAATATAATAATAAAAATATACGATAAATAAATCTATTATTTATAAAATTTATTGTAACTAAATATAATATTAAATGCATTAAGTATAATGTATTACGTATACACTAAAATGTACTCTTATACTATTGATACAATATTTTGTAATAGTGATAAATGTGCTTACAAAAAACATAGGTAAAATCCTACTTTCATTTTCTATGTGAAACTATCACTTTAGCTACACTGTCACAGTTCTCTTCCACTATCTCCTCGTAATACGTGCCTATAGGTTACAACAATGCGGCCATATTCACTATTACCGTGTCGTTATCGATGTTCATTATTAATATATAATAATAATAATAATATTTATTAGAAGAATTTTAATTTTTTTTCTGTTAAATTACAATGATATTTATATACTATTTTCTTCTAAATGGATCGTATACCTAAGGCGTATTCGCTAACCCTCTGCGTCACCCTTACCCCGTAGATTATCGTGACGACAGATGGCCAACTGTTGAAGTTGCTGATCAGCAATGCTAACCTCGGAGAAGTGTCGTATTCTCTTCTCACATTCCTCTTCCAAATCGCCATCATCATATTAATTTGCGCAATAGTCGCTTTAATATCGTTAGTTAACATATTTCAATACATATATATATATATATATATATATATATATATATATATATCAATTATCTAAATCATAATAATATCATTATTTTTGATAGTCATATGAATTCCACTATAGTGAATATATTTACTTAAATAATTAGATATACCATATAGTACTATAGATAGTACTTAACCTATAGGTACTATAGATAGTACTTAACCTATAGGAACTATAGATAGTACTTAACCTATAGGAACTATAGATAGTACTTAACCTATAGGAACTATAGATAGTACTTAACCTATAGGAACTATAGATAGTACTTAACCTATAGGAACTATAGATAGTACTTAACCTATAGGTACTATAGATAGTACTTAACCTATAGGAACTATAGATAGTACTTAACCTATAGGAACTATAGATAGTACTTAACCTATAGGAACTATATATAGTACTTAACCTATAGGTACTATAGATAGTACTTAACCTATAGGTACTATAGATAGTACTTAACCTATAGGAACTATAGATAGTACTTAACCTATAGGTACTATAGATAGTACTTAACCTATAGGTACTATAGATAGTACTTAACCTATAGGAACTATAGATAGTACTTAACCTATAGGAACTATAGATAGTACTTAACATATAGGAACTATAGATAGTACTTAACCTATAGGTACTATAGATAGTACTTAACCTATAGGTACTATAGATAGTACTTAACCTATAGGAACTATAGATAGTACTTAACCTATAGGAACTATAGATAGTACTTAACCTATAGGAACTATAGATAGTACTTAACCTATAGGAACTATAGATAGTACTTAACCTATAGGAACTATAGATAGTACTTAACCTATAGGAACTATAGATAGTACTTAACCTATAGGAACTATAGATAGTACTTAACCTATAGGAACTATAGATAGTACTTAACCTATAGGAACTATAGATAGTACTTAACCTATAGGAACTATAGATAGTACTTAACCTATAGGAACTATAGATAGTACTTAACCTATAGGAACTATAGATAGTACTTAACCTATAGGAACTATAGATAGTACTTAACCTATAGGTACTATAGATAGTACTTAACCTATAGGAACTATAGATAGTACTTAACCTATAGGAACTATAGATAGTACTTAACCTATAGGAACTATAGATAGTACTTAACCTATAGGAACTATAGATAGTACTTAACCTATAGGAACTATAGATAGTACTTAACCTATAGGAACTATAGATACACGAGGAGTGTAACTCGCTATATATCCTGCATACGCGTGATATCACTGAACTCGATTAAGGAGATATGAATACTATGTGAAGAGTCTTCACTGAAGACTAATTATTGTCTATATTAAGTGATCGATTATAATTTCATTTGCATTTAAATTATCACAAAATATAGATTATTATTATACTATATGTACCTACATTTAATTTATATTATATTTATTAATAAATTACCGATTATTTTAATAGAATTAATGTATTCTAATCCTACTTTTGATATTGTAATGATAAACAATTGTTTATACTTTATTAAATGTGTAGAGCAGTGGTTCCCAACCTATGGGTCATGACCCAAACGGGTTTCACTGGGTTTTTGTGTATGTCATGAGCATATTTCTAAAAAAAAATGATTGATCTTGGTATATTTTTAAATTAAGAATTAACAAAAATGTGACACGATAACAAAATGTTGGGAACCACTAGTGTAGAGCTTACATTAATATAAGTTATTCCATACATAATATTAAATCTTCTCAACTCATGTAACCATATACCTACCTTTATTCACTTACTATATATTATGAATTAGTTTAGAATATAATCGATTTATTCTAATCCTAATTTAGATATTTTAATGATATATTTTTGTAATAAATTATTATATTTTAAATATTAGATGTTCTCTACATATTATTATTTCTGCCTAATGAAATTTTAATTCATATATTAAAATAGAAAATACATTATTATATTAAATAAATTATATATATATATATGATATATACATATATTATTAAATAATAAATCAATTACATAAATAATAATAATAAATAAATGAAGTATGTATATTTATAATATAATAGTTAACTAAATAGGATATATATATATAAATTTTATAAATTATTTTATTGAATTTATAAAATAAACATAACATTACGAATATTACTTATTAATTATAATTGTATAAATAGGTTTATAATAAAATATACCTAATATAAAAGTACGTATAAAATAGTAAAATAAAATAACTACATAAATTATAACTACAATTAGGTACAATAAGCAATACAACTTTTATAATTATAATTTATTATTAAATATTTCTACATTAAATACTAAGTTTTCTGCACATGTTTTTAAACTTTCTATTGAAATTTAAACCTATAAATAAATCCGATTAGCATATGTATAATAAAATTTAAATTGATCAAAATAATATGTATAAATATACACATAGGGGAAAATAACCGAATACGGACACTCTCGGTATCTCAGAAACCATAAATCCTACAAAAAAATGTTGATGAATAAAATATTCATAATTATATAAATAGTCTAAGTAAGTAGTTTTTTACATTTTAATTATTCAAAATTTTGCTGATATATCCAATAAACTGATTTTTTTATTACGCTTTTAAATTTATGAAAAAAAAATTCTACTTAAAACCTTCTCAAGAATATACAAATATATCGATATAAAATATAACACTATATTATTAAAAAATAAAGCATTCTTAAATTATATATATATATATAATTTCTATATTTGTTATAAGCATATTTCTAGAGGTCGTATAAGTTCCTAATACGGACACTCTAGATGTCTTAATACGGAGACCATATAACCAATCAGCGCGGAGAGTATGAACTATTCTGATTTTCATAAAAATCGCGTGCGTTATAATATTAATAACACCAATAAAAATAAATCTCAAAAATGTATTATTTAGATACTTAAATTGTATTATTAATTACAAAATTAATAAAAATAAATAAATTATTAACTAATTAAATTAGAATAAATTATTCATAAAATTAACTATAAATAATGTAATTGTAATTTTTCTGATTGATTCATAAATAATATATAATTTATCTAGTGTATATAGGGTGTCCTTATTATAACACAGGGTGTCCGTATTCGGACATGGGTACCGAATACGGACACCCCCATTATCTACGGAATTAAAAGATTAAATACAATTTTTAAATCACCATAATATCTATAATCATATAATATTAATATATTGAAATTTTTGAATAAAAATAATGAGTCATAATATCTTAAGACCATTTATTGTTAAAGTGTCTGTATTATGATACTTTTCCCTACATGTGTTAAAAAGACTATTAAAAATTGAAAACAAAAATATAAATTAATACCATGTGTTATTCCTTCACATCATAATTATTTGTTTATTACTTCGTGCGCAAACTCAGCGGAGTTTAAGCCCTTGGATAGGTATTATATAATATACACTATATAGTATACCATTGTATTATTATAATTAAATAGATAATGCTTTAAAACTCCGAAGTATATAGTCTCAGTATTTACGCGAATAAAATACTTCTCTATAATCTAATAGTGTTGCTTTATTTAAACATAAACTTACATTCAGCAATGTATCCAAAGAACTGCCTGATAGTAATAGAATATACTTGTATTTTCTGTACTCAAACAATATTTGAATTTCAATCCATATTTAAATGTCTATAATGTATGTAATTGGTTACACAGTATTACCATATATGGTAATACAACGGTATACTATTGAATGTGAAATATGGATGTGTGAACGATTGCCATTAGTGGTAAGAGGTTGCAATCCATTAATAAATTGTGCAAATAATCTCATATAAGGATAGTATATAGTATACTATACTTTTATATATAGTATATATATACTAGGTGGTTTAGTCCATCAGTATATTACAACCAGTTAACGTAATGTCGAATATAGATCGGTGATCCATTACAAAGTTGTGCGGATAAGCTAATGCAATAGATCTCTTATAAGAGACATTACATTACATACACTATAGTGTATAGTAATACGTTACTAATAGTGAAATCATTAGAAATGTATTCCAATCCATTACCACCATCAACATCATATCGATATGTATCTTGAGTCACTATTCGTTACCCATAATCATTTACGAAATAGTAAAGAGGGAGATCGGTAGACGAGTGACTCATATAACGTACTTTTCACTCTATAGTATTAAGTTAACGTATATTTATGTATTAATATGTGTTACCGCTACATTATATATAGCGTATATTCGTATAGTCTAATATATATTCTAACTATATAGTTCATTGTATAAATATTATATATATATATATCATATATTTTAAATTTTATATTCTGTATATATTTTAATAAAACTATGTAACTTTTATAACATTTTAGAGCAAGGATTCACAATAACAAAGAGAATGATGCTATGTTCGTTCTGAACAAGAATTCCGTAGGTTACTACCGGCTAGAAAAAGATAATCAATTGTTCCCCAGTGATAAATAACAAGAAAGTATTGCCTAGCGATTACAAATTAGTAATTCTTTCCCAGTGATTATTGACAATAAAATTATATTTCTAAATATTTGTCACCAAAAAATCAAAAATATATAAAACATATAGCGAATATTAAATATGTTTCTTTTATGCATGTAGGTTATGGACGATTATGAACGACATGTATTATTAGTTATTTGAATAGATTACTATAGTAATATTACTATATACTTTATAGTATATAGTATATAGCATACCATACTTTGTACCTATAGCACAGCCAGGACTTTGGAATGTACCTAATATTATCATTTTTATGTACCTCCTATAAGACGTAAAGTCCTGGATGTGATATATAGATATAAAGTATGGTATGCTATATATAATATCTTATAAATCTATTAATTATTGTAGGTGTATTTATACTAAATGTATTTCTTAATATATCTTCACACCTAAATATATTGTTTATTAAATTTAATATATAAAACTAGTATTGATATATATATATATATATATATATAACTTAATTATGTATAGTGATTACCTATAGGTAAGTATACTTACGATATTTATATTTGTCTAGATTGATTACAAAAAAATCTTTGGTAATAATATATGTTCTATTATTACATAGAAAATATAGTGGAGGAAACTTTTCCGCATTTCAGTTTAGTTTAAATAATATTGTATAATATTTAATATTGCATCTTAAATGTTTACTATATAAATGCTATTGTTTTTAATATTGCCTCACCCCTTGACATTTGACCTATATTATATATTAGTGAAACCGATTCAGGTTCTCCGTAATACACTTACTTCACCATTGTTATATAGGTTATATGTTAAATGATAACTATAGTTATTATGCATACGTGATATTAATATATATTAAATGATATTTAGTATGCCTATATTATTTGTGGTTAGCCATCATACTTATGATATTTACCATGTATCGTGTATGCTTATATGATGATTATGATTCTATATGGTGTTCTGGACTCTAAAAATAGATATGTTGGCTTTTCTATCATTCAGGCATAACATTATAATAACATAACCTTGTATTGTCATCGTTTTCTGGTTACCGAAAAGAGTAGATACTATCTACTAGTTACTAATACAACGTATCTATTGTAGATAAAATTAAATAACTAAAATAACTAATATATAAATATGAATGGTGTATAGGATTTACATTGAAGGAAGAGAGAAAGAAAAAAGCAATATTTAAAAAATGTTTGAAGGATTTAATAGTTCAGTTGGTATGGAATTATATATAATAGGAACGGCATATCTAAAATATCTATATTTTAGCACGTTAATTTATGAGGGAATTCCACTATATTATATTATAATATCACCCTTTAACTTAAAAATCACCCCATCATTGTAATCCATCATAAAATGCATCCTTAACTACCCGACTATATCTACAGATATATATATATATATATATATATATATATATATATATATATATATATATATATATATATATCTGTAGTCTAATATCTCTAACCATAATTCAAAATTTAGTAATATTTTACTTAAATATTGCACAGATAAAAATATTGTCATGTCTGATAACATTATTTTAAACTCTGATAGCTATACCTGCGTTAGTTCCTCGTGGAAATCTTGTTCTTGGTTAGACCATATTTTATCTACGCATAATATGCATACATCTATAATTGATATTAATATTGATTACGATTTTATAATTTCTGATCATCATCCTTTAGTTATTGTGATTAGACAGAATAATGTCCCATCATTATATAACAAATGTGTAACTCATAAAATAATTAAATGGAATAGACTGAATAGGAATCAAATTTTAAAATACAATATTGACACTAAAATAGAATTATGTATATTAATAAATCATATGTACTCCTTTGATATTAATCATAATTACTCTGAATATTTATATAATTCGTTAATAAATATACTATTAAAATGTTCTAAATATATATGTTTTGAATCTAATAATAGTAAATACGCTCGTTCGGAATGGAATAGTATTGTTAAGGAAAAACATAGTATTGCCCGATCATATTATTTAACTTGGATACAAATTAAAAAACCTCTAGCTGGAATATGCTATGATAATATGGTTAATGCAAGAAAACATTTCAAATATGAATTACACCATAGTAAATTGTTATGTAAACAAATAGAAGCTGATAATATTGCTTTAAATGTAATCAGTGATCGAAATAATTTGAAAAAAAATCTTCTATTCCTAATAACATTGAGAATGCACATGGTATAGCTGATGTTACTAAATTCTGGTTTGATAATTTTAATGATATTTTTAACAGTACTAATTATATTCCGTACCCATATACCTAATACAATTAATGTTAATAACATTGTTTATACAAATACGGTTGAGATTTCAAGGTGATTTTTCAATTTTTTTTTTTTTAAAGGTGGTAAATCTGTAGGTCCTGGTGGAATTTCCATAGAACATATTTCTAATTCAAATAGTCTTATTATCCAAGTCATAGTATTACTCATTAATAACATGTTACATCACTCCTATTTTCCAAAAAAGTTAATATTATCTTATATTCTACCATTAATTAAAAATAAAAATAAAAGTTCGAATGACTATTCTAACTATCGTCCTATATGTATATCCAATATTATTTGTAAGATAATTGAAAAGGTGATATATAATAGAATATCTTCTTTATTGGTTACTCTTGATAATCAATTTGGATTTTAAAAAAACCTTGGAACCGAAATGTGTGTTTTTGCACTTAAACAATACTTAAAATATTACAATAATAACAATACCAATATATTTGTAGCTTTTCTAGATGCATCTAAAGCTTTTGACAAACTTAATCACAATATTTTATTTCATAGATTAAAAGATAATAATGTTCCATCTTATATAATAAATTTTTAAATTATTGGTACAGAAATCAGAGAATCTATATTAAGTGGGGTGATAATACATCAGATAGCTTCTCAGTTTCGAATGGTGTCCGTCAATGAGGAATTCTTTCACCTTTACTATTCAATATTTATACCAATCCTATGATTGTGAAACTAAATAAAATAAAATCAGGATATTATTTAAATGGGAATATAATTAATAAGCTATGCTATGCTGACGATACAGCTCTATTCTCACCATCACTGAAGGTTCTGCAATTATTGATAAATTGTTGTGAAGAGTTTGCTAGCCATAACTTCATAACATATAACATAGATAAATCTGTCATCTTACCTATCTATTATGGTTCATCTATACATAATCCAGTAAAGTTATACATAGGTAATAAACTTTTGAATGTTGTTAAAGCGTATAAATATCTTGGACATTGGATATCAGAGGACTTGTCTGATGATATTGATATATATATATAGTAATATCAATCAGCTATATAAACAAAGCTATATGATAGCGTATAATGTTAGCCATTACTCAAAAGCTACTAAGATTATTCTATTTAAATCGTTTGTTTCAAATATCTACCTTAGTAGTATATGGTTACCGAATAGGGCTAACATGCGAAAAATTAAGGTAGCATATAATAACGCTTATCGTATAGTGATGAAATATACGCGTCGAAATAGCGCGTCATTAATGTTTTTATATGATAATGTTAATAATTTAACAATTAAACTATGTAAATCATATAATTCACTTTATCAACGTATACGAAATTCTCGTAATTCGTTAATTGTTCAACTTTATTATTTTAATGTCTTGTGCCCTTCGCAACTATTTACCTTATGGTATAAATCTGTATTTAGATAATATTTTAGATTTCGTTTTCGTTTAATTGTTGTTAGTTCTAATTATTGTATACCCAAACCCAACCTCTGTTATGCATGTCTGATTCAAATTAAATAAATAAATAAATATATATATAATGCCTGTGTGGCTCAGTGGCTAAGGCGTCAGACATACAAGCAGTAGGACACGGGTTCGACCCTCGTCCGGACCATTAATTAATTTTATAAAATGGGTCTTAAAATATTATTTAGAAGTGATCTTATATAATTGTGTATAAATGATCGGCTCTCGTTAAAACCAAGGATGCCTTAACATGAGAGCGGCTTCGAAGGGACATTGGAGCCATATATGGTTATAAGTGAAAACTTCATCTAAGTTCCTGGATGGGATGAAAGGACTCCACCAAATAAAAATAACAATAACAAATAACAATAACAATATATTCATATTATGCATTACTATTTCATTTACAATAAACTATTTATTGTAAAAATTGTAGATAATTATTGTATTATTTATTAAATAAAAATAACACATAACAATATCTATTATGTATCATACTTTTATAGATTAAATTAAAAGGCGACAATTTAATAATTTATATAATTAAGAGCCGATTCTCAACGAAAATATGTTATCACTAGAAAATAATAAAAGTGTCTAATTATAGGTATTATGAATTTTGTAAATTTGCAAGCAGTGGAAAAAATAAGATACAATTGTATAACTTTTTTCCCTTAAGAGTAAACGTTGGGGGAGTAGGGTGACCAAGATAAACTTTGGATGAGTATGGTAGCCAGGGTAAATATTGGGGGAGTAGGTAACCAGTGTAATGTTGGGGGGTAGGGTAGCCAGGATAAACGTTGTGGAGGGGGTAGGGTAACCATAGTAAACGTTGGGGGTATAACCAGGATAAACATTGAGTAAACCGTCTCATATTCACGTAATACCTAACTTGGTTTCTTATTGGTAGTCCAAGTATTTCAAACTTAAATTGCTGAATTTCCATACTAGATCCTATAGGAAGGTTCTATGCTAATGGTAACATTGGTATGCTGACATATTCTAATATATCACTGTATTTTTATTATTCATTTTATTTTCTTATATATAATTAATTCTAATTAAAAAAATAATAAATCATGTAAATATGAATCATTTACGTGAATGTGAAAAGAGAATTTTACAATATTTTCGAAATGTACACAATGATATAGTTATAAGAAATTGGAAACATATACAACTGAGATTTATAATAGATTTATAATAGAGATCATGATACAAGGTGCAATCTAATGTACACCTTAGACCAACTCAATGCACGAGTCGAGTGTGAATCTAACGCATCTCTGATTGTAAGATCAAATAGTAAGAAACGAATTAATAAATATACTTATTAATTCATAAATTATAAATTATTGATAGAAAGAGATAAATGATACTGTTAAAACTTACGACGTATTACTCTTTATGGGAATCTTTACAGCTATAAATTATGAATACAATTTATACGTTTTGTTATTAGAATCAAATACAATTCAGATATATAAATAGTCTATATATGTATTTTTTATTTTTTTATTATTTAAAATAATTCTGATATATAGACTGATATTTGTATTACATTATTACATTATTTTTAAATTTATGAAACAAAATTTCATCTTGAAACATTCTCAAGTATACTATATATACACATGTATCTATATAAAATATAATACTATATTATTAAAAAATAAAGCATTCTAAAAATGATATATATAATTTCTATATTTGTTATCAAATATTCATTAAGTTATAAGCATTTATCTAGAGGTCATATAAGTCCCTAATACAGACACTCTGAATTTCTTAATACTATTTGTATAAACTATTCAGGTTTTCATAAAAATCTGGTGCGTTATAATATAAATACCACCAATTTATTAATACGTTTCATGATTATTATCTAGATACTTCACTTGTAATTATTAATAAATAAAATAATAAAAATTAATAAATGAATTACAAATTAAATATATTAAATTATTTATAAAATTAATTATAAGTAATGTAATTTTTATATACCGGATTGGTTCATCAATAATATATAGTTTATCTAGTTAGGGTGTCCGTATTATAACACAGGGTGTACTTATTCGTACATGGGTACTGAATATGGACACCCCGATGGGGGACCCCCGTTATCTATCGGATAAAAAGATTAAATAAAATTTTAAAATCACAGTAATATATATAATTATAATGATTATAATCATATAATATTAATATATTATAATTGTTGAATAAAAACATTTTTATAACAAGTTAAGACCATTTATTGTTAAAGTGTCCGTGGTAGGGTACTTTCCCCTACAATTATAATTTATTATTCTAAAAACAGTACATGTACAAAATATTTTGTTGTGACATAACATAACCAATGATGTTTTTCCGTCATTTATAATTTGTATATTTTAAAAATAAACTTAGATAGAACATTTGGCGGGTTCTAAATTGTATTATGTATTATTGAAATCATGCAATTATTATTTTATTTATTTTTCTCACTTTAATTAACTGTACCTGTTCTAAGTAATTTCGGTTCCATATTTCAATTCTCATATAACAGGAAGTACGGGTGCCTGGTGACAAATCTTGCTGTAAGTACCATATACCTATGTTTATAACCTCAAATCATATATATATATATATTATATAGGGTTTTACGACCCCTTTCCTTGACGTTGAAATGTTAGTGGATATATCATATAGGTAGTATCGAAATAATTCCCTCTTCTACTTTTTCTTCTTTGAATTTTTCTAATATTTTACTTCTTCTTTTTAATTTTTTAATTTACTTTACTTTCACATGTAGTCTTTGACACTTTTAATACGTGCACCATGGCCTATATAAATCTACTTATTTGTATTAGTTTAGTTGTTATATTTATTGTTTAGTGTCATTTTGCTTGTATATACATTCTAATAAACTATACCGGGGAATGCCAAAGATCACTGAGGTGATAAAACTAAGAAGATCAAGACTATCAGGTCACTGCATAAGGCACACCGACGAAATAGCACACAACTTAGTTTTATGGAAACCAAAGAATGGCATACGAAACAGAGAGAGACAACCCACGACATATATATATACATCTTAAAGAGTGACTGCGATTGTTAGGAAGATGAACTAAGAACGCTGATGATGGATAGAGGAGGATGGAGGGAAATTGCAAGATCTGGTAGAGTGAGAACTCAACTAAAGTAAAGTAAGTAAGTAAACTATACCAAAGAATCAATTAATACCAAACTACAATACTTACGATAGAAAATATAAATGTTTAAACAATTATTATAATAATTATATGTTAATAAAATATAGTTTAGTTTGTATAAATTAGTTTAAATTGATATATATATATATATAACTTAGAGTTATATGCTTATTTTTAGAATTCTTAAACTATGATTATAAATTATACAATATTACAATAAATATAGTTTATAATATATTATAATCAATAAGATCACTAAATCAATTAAATATCAAAGAATAATATTAATTTATTTACGTAAATTGTTATAATCATTTATAAATATATATATTTAATATATATATAAATTATAATTTATTATATAATAAATGAATCCATATAAACGATGTCCTATATATAAATAACTTATAATATAAGTTATGTGTTAATACTGTGTGATAATATATGTATGTATATTATTAATAACATTGAAATACTTAACATATTAAGGTATATATATATATATATATAATAAAATAGATATAAATAAAAATAACCTAATAACATAATAACAATAATAATACCAAATAGTTATATATCAACAATTAATACCGTAATTAATAATATATTAAAAAACTAAATAAGCTAATAAATTAAATATGTACAATATAAAAACAAAAACCAATAGTATATATATATTATATATATTGATAACGGAATAAAGTATTAGTTAACGATTATAAATACGGTCAGATATTAGATAACAACTGTTCACAATGATTCAATAACGTATGACATAATAGGCTGACAATGTATTACGTATCCTTATTATAATTAAGATAAAATGGTGCCGTTTACAATGATGAATCATCACTGATGATGCAATAGAAGGTTAACTAGTAATGTATACATATCAGTAATATTATAATATTACTGATTGTTGATGATTTAATATTGATGGTGGTAGATGGCATAATATTCCTGATGCTTGGTGATATAATATTTCTGAATTCCTATTACATAATACTACTTATTGTTAATGACGTAATATTCCCGATGGACGATGACGTACCTATCTATCAAGACCAATGACCATACCTATCAAGCCGGACACTGAAGGAGATCATCGTTCAATAGATTCGTCATGAAGTCTATGTAATGCATTGCCAGCTTCAGAGTCTGTGGGTGATTGTAGGCGTTTCGTATTGTGGTACGTGGTTATTGATTATGTGGCTCTTGGTAGTACCAAGTTGGTACGGAGATACATTATCGTTTATATTGAGTAAGTATACTTGGTAATATATAGTTAACATAGTTAATATGGAGTAAATAGACTATATTATCTTAGCTCAGTTGTAATACATTATAGAAGTTATACATTTACATAAAATTAGAACTTTACAAAATAAGTTTTCTAACTAACTCAAGAGATTCATGCAAAGAAAATAGACTATGAGGATCCTCAATAAATGTCGACAATAAATAATTTATAAACAAAAGTTATTTAAAGAAGTTTATTATAATCACGTTATTCATTAACTACGAAAAGTAAGGTATATTTATTAATTTGTATAGGATAAATACATATACATTATCAATTAATATATATAAAGTATACTATATATATAGAGTATATAGTAGTATATATATACTCTATAATTATAATATCTTGCAGGTTATAATTAGTTAGTTATGACTATAATCATTGTTGTTAGTTGTTTAAATTAAATATCTCACTCAAACTATTTGATATATCAATTTAATATTACATTATGTAATTTACATATAGGTATATATGGTACTATAATAATAGTAAATTTTAAGTAAGTATATATACTTACTACTATAACTGCTTACAACTAGTGGATAAAAGATTATCATATGAAAAATGCATATACTAATGTTGTATATATACATATATCACTATTTAGTTATCTTTCTCTATTTCTATAGTAATGTAAACCTGAATTCTAGACAATCGTTTCTCGTGTTCGAACACCGGAACGCGAGGTCTGAGCATCTCGAAAGCCTCGTTTAGAGAATACATCCTCTTCCGCTCTCGGACATTAGCCGCTAGCCGCTGGGATGGTGTAGACGTGCGCTTTCTTTTGTAGCCACACTGCGCATGCGTGACTCATTAGCGCGTGACTCATCGGCCAATAAGTAACGTATGTATTTGGAAACATGAATTTAAACTATGGGTTTAAAAATCCCCTTACCGAAGTATTCTTATAGAGAAATTATATATTTCAGAATCTAATGTACGATTATTATTTAGGATCACACGTATTTACATCCGGGTTTATATCTTTTACTTTTACATTTTATATAGTTACTTTAATAGGATGTCAATTAATTCATCAACGCATATATATCACCTATACTATATATAGTAATATATTACTAAATCTATAGGTTATGTATATATATATATATATATATATATATATATTACTATACGTTGTTATACTAAAGTACCCCGGAGGTATACCGGATATATTCCTACCTGTATATTACGTAACAAACGTGTACTAACCGGAAGTAGTGAGTAACCCGGATACGCGGGCGGAGATCTCCACTCGGTGACCACCTCGGGATTATGTAATTCTACTTCCGGAAGTTGTCGCGTGTCCGGCTGATGTGAAAGTCTCCACGAAATAGATACGATGTCATCGGAAGGAGACTACGGATAACGTGTATATATCGTGTAGTAATAGGGGTTTAAAGGGGTTTAAAGGGGTTTAAATGTGAGATCACATTCGCATTTATAATTCTGTCTACGATATATAAAGGGGGTATCCCGCTACAAGTATTTCCGGCAACTTGCCGGAAATATTTTAACTTTAAAACGATTTTCTATCTAGTTAACTACAATATTAGTGGGAAACCCTCTTACATTCCGGCAACTTTTCTGAAATATAATAACTTTATAGGGGGTATCCCATTACAACTTGATAGAACATGGTTTTAAAGTTACAATATTTCCGGTAAATTTGATAGTTGCCGGAAAATCTTGTAGTGGGATACCCCCTTTATATATCATAGAAAAAAGTATATCATATACACATTCACACACATATACCTACACATACACCTACACATATTATATTATAAACCAGACCAGGGGTATTGTTAACAATAAAGGTTAATTAAACTCAGCACGTCTGTTGCTTATAAGGCAACAGACAAACTAAACTGGATAACCTTTACAAATATATAAATTTACAAAACTCTATAGAGTATAATTTATAAATTATATATATATATATCTAACATATATTTTTATCTAAGTAGGTAAGTACCCTATACTTTATTAGATAATAAAATGAACTTAAGGGGTATCCCACTACCAGTATTTCCGGAAATAATCTCCGGAAATTTTTGATAGAAAGTGAATTTCTAGAAAGTTGTAGGGGGGTGCCCCCTTTAAACTTACTATTTTACGGCAAGTTGCCAGAAAGTAAGGGGTATGCCACTACAATTGTAGTTAACATGCTATAAAGTCACTTACTAGTAAACATTTCCGGACATTATTTCCGGAAATACTGGTAGTTGGATACCCCATTTAGAGATAAAACTATCGAGAGATCACGAATTGGTGATATTTATATTTAAATTGTACCGTTTTAAAACAAAATCAATTGAATAAATATTAGTCACATTTGAAATAACTCACTAATATTATAAGCATAGATAACGAAGAAACGTTTATATGACTATAGTGATATATCACTAACGAAAAACTCTCAATCGAATTTAAAACAAATTAAAAATGTAATATTTCATTTTGATGCTTTAGTAAATGTGACTACTGATACTATTACATACACACCAGCGCATACACCCACACACACCCACACACGCACACATAGGTGTACTAACCTTATCGAACATACAATCTCCGGTAGCCCAGGGGCTCGGCTCGTCGTACACTGCCACATCCATCCACACCCCGTTACCGTCGCCCGACGCATCGCTAGTGTAGGGTGGAGCCTTACCACCCTCGCTAGTAACCATAGCACCCTCCTCCTCCTCCCCATCCTCGGTCATGTGTCGCGTAATGTTGCGTAATAGGTCGGATTACGTCATTCGCGGTTACGTTGATTTTAAATGCGGTATTATATTTTATAATTCATAATATAATTTATTTAAAATAATATATTATAATAGTAAATATATACATATATTACATTAGTAAGTGTATATATATATATGTCGTATACTATATGCTTATACCATATCGTATGCAATCAAAGTAACAATAGCTAATAAGTACGCGGTGAGATGACTTCCACGAGTTACCTAGGAGTGGACTTATTACGTAACACCGGGCCGAGGGGGCGTGTCCGAGAACGCAGGGGTCTGGGTGTGACGTCATAGTGGTCACGTGTAAACGCCGGCGTCAGATACGGATGACGTCATTATAATGTGGGCGCGTGCGCAGCTGTCAATTGTGACACGCGTTTATCTATATTTAATTACAATAAGTGTTCGTCATATTATAAATGTATAGGTATGTATGCGTGATGGTATATATATATATTTGATTTTAATGACGTAATTTATAATATATATTAATATTTATATTTTGTATACACATTTATTTTTATAAACAAATTTATATATATATATATATATAACATCATTATAATGATCAATATCATATATATATTTTTATTTACAAAAAATTACACCCCCCATCTAGATAAATTATAACTTCGTAATAGGAGGTTTATGGTATCTATAAACTATAGTTACTGACTCAGTACCCTATTTACCATAAACCTCCTATTACGAAGTTATAATTTATCTAGACAGGGGTGTAATTCTTTGTATATATATATATGATATTGATTACATTGAAATTCATTACTCGTCATGCATACATACGTCATTAGTATAAACAAACAATACAAATATACGAATAATTTATTTTAAAAGAATGAATTATAATGATAACACATATATGGATAAATATGACATTTAAAAGTAACAAAGATGATATACTCCGTAATTCATCCGGTAGACTGTTCCGAATCCATTGTAGAGCTGCAACAGTGAACACAGCATCAGACTAAAGGTAAATATAGATAGCTCGTGAATCTATTGTTCACACTTTTGTTCACATCTAATGTTATGTAATGCTTACAATTAATAGCCTACCCATAAAGGGTATAACCTTATACATACTTTATAAAGTAACCTAGTACTGACACTGTCCGTCGACATCTTAACAAAAATGGTCTTAACATTTGATGAATCAATATTTTACAGGTAGATATGCATACTTATAAGGAATAACCTACACTTTATAAAAAAAATAGAAGAATATATACTTTCACAATAATAATAATAATGTTTATAAAGAATTGTTTATTATATAATACATAAATATGATATACTCAATATATGAAAGTATTTTACAAATAATTTAATATTTTAAATAATAATTATAAGTATAATATGGTAATAAAAACTTCAGTTTAAACAATTTATTAAATTATTAATTTTATATGACGTGATATATACCCACTATTAACACACCAAAGTAGGGGAATTTCTATTAAATAAATAAATACAATTTATGAAAATAAAACCATTTTCATGGTGTTTATATTAAAATAAATTGATAACATTATATATTATATTTTTCCTATATTAGTATTGAAATTGTATCATAAAATATGCTTTCAATATAATTATTTGAATTATTTATATAAAACATACATTATGGGCCATACTTTATGGTTATGTATGTGCACTGCACATTGTACAGTGATGGGCACCGATCCTTTTTTCCTGGATTGCCGATCCCGATCCCGATTATCTATTTATTCTCGTATGCGATCATTTTCCCGATCCCGATCCTCATTTCGTTACCCGATACTTTCCCGATCCGATCCTAAGTTTATTACCCGATCGCGATCACGATCACGATAATATTTATATATTTAATTAATACGATTTTATTTCATAATTCGAAACAATATAGGTAGTTATAATACCTATGTTATATAAATTATTAATAATTGTAAATAACATTTATTATTAATATATTGTATTATATTTCAATAATAAGTCCATTGAATTAAATGCATATATTGAATGTATATCATATATAGTATCCAATTCAATGCATTTATATAAATAAATTATATTTAATTCATTATATCATATATTATATACTATATGATATAATGAATTAAATATAATTTATTTATATAAATGCATTGAATTGGATACAAATATCTACTCATTGTACGACACTGTACGTAAAAGTCGGTGGTTTACTTATATGATATCAATTGATTAAATTCTATTATGGTAAAAATAACAATTAACATTTAAATACTACGTAGGTTTAACCTAGGTATACCTAGTACCATAGAGAACGAAGTCACTTCGTTCTCTATGCCTAGTACTATATACTATAGTACTAGCTAGTCTTGCAATACCTTGGAAAACATTACAAAATAATCAATATGATATCATCAAGGACATCAAGGTCCTTTATATCATATCAATGTAATAATACAATAATAAAATATTATTAATATTCTTATAAATTAATATAATAATCCGAGGATAATGATATTAGAGTATCCTATATGCAATGATGGGCACCGATCTTTTTTGTGGATCGGGATCGGGATCGCCGATCCCGATCCTCCATTCGTTATCTGATCCTTGGCTGATCCCTATCATTTTCCCGATCCCGATCCTCCATTCGTTATCCGATCCTTTGCCGATCCTCGCTTGCGTACCCGATCCAGATCCTGCCCATCACTGTGTATGTGTGACTTTTCAATAAGTTGAAGAATCACTATAATCATATTAGTTAGCTAACTGGATCCTAGGATCTTACTCACCGATTTAATAATTTTAAATAATTTAAATCGTAATTTATTTGGTTTATCAGAAATGATTAAAGAAATATTAATATAAATGAAGTTATATCGTAATAATGAGAACATTTAATTAGTGTATATTTGGTCAATAATAGTAAATTCTATCTACATATATAAATAAATATATAATTTTTTTTCAAATATTTAAAACCATATGATTCCATGAGCTTGTCTTATAGTAATACTATTTTATTATCTTTGTTAATAATAATGTTCCAAAATAATAATAATAACATTTTATAATTTAAAATTTCAATTCAATAAATTACTATAACGTTTAAATCATTATTTGAATCATAGAGAGATTTAATAGTAACTATGCAATATTCATTGTTTATTTTTTTTACTTATATGAAATAATATTTAATATTTTTTTTCTATTTTATAACCATTAAATTAATATTAAATACAATTAAAAATAAAATTTTTGATAATTGAATTACTATTAAATTATAATTTATATACATTATTTAAATAATAATGGGTGGTCCTAAGAAGAGTAAAAAGTCTAAAGGTTTAAACTATATATTGTATATATTATAAAATACTGTTGCGTGCATTGTAGACTTCCCTAAAGAAACTACGTTACATATATTATTATAATATGATTATAATTATGAAAATCGTTTGAAAATCTCGTGCTTAGTGACAACTTTTATACGTATTACATAATGATTATGTTCTATAGGTAGTTATTTTGGAACTATGAGTTATTTTATAATATAAATTATAATACAATTCGTATAAAATGATATAGTATTATACTAAGTATATGCTTTTAAAAGGTAAAAAAAAAAGATTAATTATTATGAAAACTAATTGTTAATTAATACTATTTTATATTAAATATATAATGAAGCAATATCATATTGAATATGAAACTTTGGTTTAAATGCTATAACTGTCTATATGACATGATAAAAGATAACTTATATTGCAAGTCATTTAATAGAACATTTAAAGCATTATTATACATATTTTAAACAATACATGACAAATCAAAATATATTTCGGTGTCGATAATACTGTCAGTGGCGTCAGTGGTTCGCTATTAATTACATTTGGTAGTTAGGTAGTATTAATTATATCCTTAGAATAATATTTTATTGTATTACAATATATGGTAATTGTCTTGACAAGCAGACATTATGCTATAATTACGCAGGGTCTTATACCTAAATCTGATAATAATAATATGCATTTTTTATAAATAATGCTAAATTAAAGGTATATTTAGTATTTCTAAATTTAACTTTGATATCTCTGCTGAAATTTAAACAATTATATATATATATATATAATAAAATATTACTCATCAAAGTCTTTAAAGATATTTAATGTTTATAGTATTTAATTATAATACTATTTATATATATATATATAATATAAAATTATAAATTATAAAACATTGAATCGAATATACTAGTTTAGTTAACACCAATACAGTAATATAACTCTCACTAGAATTAAATTAAACTAGAATTAAACATAAATCATATATTCAATAAATAAAAATAAAACAATAATATAATAATTAATTAATTAATTACAGGTTGATGTTTGATGTTTCACATTAATCATATAGTAACATTTTGTATTTAGATGGAGCATTATAAGTAAGTGAAGTATAGTGGCATCACATGATAGCAGAAGCCTGACTCCACCGCGTGGTATGTTGACAACATAATGTTGTGTACATATTAGTTTTACATACAGGTAACGTTGTTTGCGTTCAATATCATAATATATATTCAAAGTGTTATTTAATGATAGTAATTTAACATTATGTTTTTGCACATCATCATAGGACGGCGATAAGACTAAATGTAACTGGTATATTACGGAACAAATAATTCTATCTACTTTACCAATAGTCAATTGTAGATAAAAATAGTGAATATATAAGATGTTTAGTAATATGTCTAATTTAGTTAATTCTACATAAATGGAAATCGGCAGAGTTTCAGAATTAATAATATCACTCAATAAAGTACTATCCATTAGTTACAAGTTGTATTATAAAGGAATACCATCAATAATAACAGAAGGGTTAATTGGTCCTTATATATATATATAATGTAACCTTGTATATTATATAGAATTTCTATAATATAAATCATATACACTATATTGTATGCATATATAATGTTTACAGCTATAACTATACACTGATACAGATATAGACGTATTCAGCTTGCTAGATGATTCATTTAGCTAGTTGATCTTGACTCTACCCAATATTCACATATAATTAATAATACATATCATACTGAACATTTGTCATGGTTAATATTATATACAAATTGTAAAGAACTAAAACCTATGAATATAAAAAAATATTAAAATTTAAATAATTATTATAAATTTTTTAGTAATATTAATGATAAGTTTTATTAATATATATATATATATATATATATATAATATCATTCGACTATATACAATTAATACTTATTATACAATGTTATTTCTTCTAATTGTAGGTGCTTATATATATATTTATATTCGATAAGGTTTATTATTATATTTACCTTGTTCATTTACTTATACAATTCAAATATCAATTTATGAGCATATTTTGTTGTTATGATGTTATTCTTAAATATTTTACTTTTTAATATCAGCGAGTCCACGGAATACAAATATATTATATAATAAGTAATATATTATATAATATTAATTTATAATAAATATATATATATATATATATATTATTGTTTAATTACAAAACTACTATTCAAGTACGGGAGAAAAAGAAGGAAAAGAAATACGAGGAACAAACCGTTATCCCTGAGGAGATAGAGGTTGATGAAGTAGAAGATAAATCAGGTTATTATGCAAGCGGTATTGTTCATATCGTAGTAGTGATGTAGTATATCTGTAGTATAATGTGGTGTACACAATCTATAGCACATCATACATTTAAGTGCGTATCATTAAATAGTACCTAGTACGTATATTTCATATATTTTATCCACATTAGAATATAATGTAGTTCTCGTAAATAAGTGAAGTAGCAATATCTTTTGAGCGTTAAAAGTAGCTCTATACATTACGAGAACTAGGTTCTACTAGACATAGGTCCTTACTATACCACTCTGTACCCTACCCACCCTACCCACTACCACACCCAAACAACACTGCCCTACCCCACCCTACCCCCTGTGCAGGCGTTCCGACCAGTGCTAACAGTCACATAGATGGAGAGCAAGTCCTCGAAGCCAAACTAGACGAGTTCGGAGCCAAAGATTACCGTTCCATTCTGTCGTTACGCAATGATCATGAATCACGCCCTCTTTTTATTGTAATTATAATTATCATTGCTAATTATTAAACATATATGTATAATATATAGATATATATAATTGTATTGCCTAACCTCATAAATCGAAGACATTAACAATTAAAATTTTAAAACAATTTAATATATTGAATTAATATTAAAAATAAATAATCATAAAAAATTAATATTTTCATAATATATAATAAATGTATAATTAATAAAAATATTATAATTATTAATTATATTGAATAGATCTTACACTTTCAAGCAAGCTATATGCATCACATATAACTATCATCGACCCCTCGTTACTCGCCCCTCATCATCTTCATCTGCTTATCACTCAGGCTCCAGATGGACATATCTTCTTGGAGAGTTTCTCTCCCGTGTACAAATTAGCTCATGACTTCCTCATCGCTATATCTGAGGTAAGTCTGCCCCATGTCCTGCATATCTCGTGTGCATCATGTGTTACTGGTTGTGATGATCATGATGATTAATCATTATCATCATCATCGTCATCAACATCATCATCATCATTATCATCATCATCATCGCCATCATCATCATCATTGATGATGATAATAACTAGTAAATATTTAAACTTACAATACGCATTATAATTACCCTCTCTTCGAAATGCTCATCTCTATTAACTACTATTTCTGTAAGTATCAATATGCATAACCTATAAAGTATTTAATCTGAAATAAGATTTATACGTTATTATGTAATAATCTAGGTTATAATATATACCTTATAGTATATACAGATGATCAATTTAAAATCATGTTTAATTAATTTTATATAAATATATAATTCAGAAGTTGTAGTGAACTACTGGGTAGCAAGCAGCAACTCCTATATAGGTATATCCTCTCATACACTCGATATTAACACTATTTATATAAATTAAAATCTAATCGTAGATATATGGGATAGAGGTATCGTTATAGATTGTCATTATAGTCAGTTGACATCAACGTTACATGCGTATGTAATACCTAATCACCTATCTATCACCTTTCCTTCCACCACCGTCACCACCACCATCGCCCCAACTATAACCTCCTCCTCTACCACCACCACCTCTACCACCCCACCCGCCCTACAGCCTGTCAGTAGGCCAGAGTTCATCCAGGAATACCGTCTGACCGCCTACTCCCTGTACGCTGCTGTGTCTGTAGGTCTTCAGACGGATGACATCATTGAATACCTGCGCCGTCTGTGTAAGACCTCGCTACCCGATGGTATCATTAAGTTCATACAGGTTCGTACCGGTCCGCCTGTGTAGAGTAATGCGTACCGTATCATACACGTATATAGTGATATAACAATATCACTGGTATTTCTTTCTTCTAAAGTCAGAATATCGTGTAACCATCATTTTATAGATTTTTAGTTCTTATTTCACTACAATATATCACCAATATTATCATGTATTATGTTATCTCTAACGATAGCATGGCAGCAGTCACTTAGTAGTGTTTGATATTTGATATTTAGTTACCCTCCAGACATACAGCCAACAAGTAAGCAACACAAGTTCACCCCACTAAGTACCCCCTCATTAAGACAACCGATAAGTACACCCGTACCTAGTACATTACACATACGCGTACATAGATTTCACAATAACCTTCCTACTTTGACCTTCAGCTTTGTACGATGAGTTACGGAAAAGTTAAACTTGTACTCAGGGAGAACCACTTCTACATTGAAAGTTCTCATCCAGTTAGTATACACATGTGGCATGTAGAATTCATAGTTATATTCATCTATATATTTTATTTATTTATTGTATTCATTTTATATTATATTTTTTAAATATAATTTTCGAATCCGACAACAAATTAGTGAGCTATATTATATAGATTAATCTGATTATGAATACGTATGCGTGTTTATCACTAATGATCAATAGTTGCCATGTTGTAGTAGGATAGCGATGACATGTATCAGTAGCAATAGCGAGTGTATAATCTAACAACATTATAAAGGAAGTCCTCCAGAATATGCTCAAAGATCCGATCATCCTTCAATGCCGCAAACTACAGGAGACCAGTGACGAGATCGAGACCGCAGCAAAACTGGTCGGTAACCCTATTTACCCTACTCGCACCACTGGTACCACTATTAACCCTACCACTGGTACCACTATTAACCCTACTCGCACCACTGGTACCACTATTAACCCTACTGGCACCACTGGTACCACTAACCCCACCACCAATACCACCAATATTATCACCATTACCACCGCTCCTAATCAGGATTAGATAGCGCTAGTTAATAGAGGGATCGGAGGAGACATCGATGTGGTATGTCTGTATGTGAATCCTATATAAACCTATATATTATAAACACTAGTGTAGATGTGTTGGGCTGAATGTAGCCGGATACTGCAAACGTTGATAACTTTACACTGCAGTATGAACTACACTAACGTGTGTCGCGTGTTCTACTGTACACAGTGTTAATGTAGTATTTGATTATACACGATCCATTTGTATTCCTCGTAGTGTGCTCTTTAATTCAGAATTAAATTCAATGATTTCTATGACTCACTTTTCCGGAGCGATCTATGACCCACTCTTCCGAGCATATATAATAGAACGTTAGCTAGTTTTTGGAGTTTATAAATTAATAATAGCGTTCGTTTTTTTACATTTTGACAACAAAATTAATTAAAAGGATGCAATATTATTATTATTATTTTGGTGGAGTCCTTTCATCCCATCCAGGAACTTAGATGAAGTTTTCACTTATAACCATATAGCTTTAATGTCCCTTCGAAGCCTTATTATCACAATCATTGCCTGTCGTACATAGGTATTACCTACAGCAAAATAAACTAATAGTCGTTATATACTTAATTTAGTCCTACGGTTCTTGTTATTATATCAAGAACTGATATATTATATCAATGTAATTTTCTATTTACTAATTGAAGTTCTTCAGTAGGTTGTTTAGCTGTAATACAATGTGTAATATTATAAGTATTGAGAGATTGTGCCATAGGTTATGTGTAAAACATTCACAATCTATGAGAGATATATGAATTAATATAAAGTACGCATGCGAGATCAATTATTGACATAGTATTAATGCCAGTAATATAACATATTATATTTAGATTATAGGTAATTCTAACTTTTATTACCATATATTGCTCTCTAGTTATATTCAAATTCACAAAATTAAATACGGAAGATGAATTAACATTACTATAAAGTTAACACAACTCTTCAGATGATATAGTATTATGTTGCGTAGTCTTCAATATATCCTAATCACATATGTAATGTATTCTCTGAACATAACCTATATAATCACATGCATACTATACATACGTATATATTAGGTTGTAGTGAATTTTGAAATAATTATGGCCGTCCGGTTATATCTCGCGATAGTGATGTAACGTTATATGTGGAGTTCAATAATGTCAATAAATTCACATATAACGTTAAATCACTATCGCGAGACATAACCAGACCGCCATAATTATTTCAAAATTCATTCCAACCTAATATATATATATATATTTTGGGGAGTCCTTTCTCCCATAATGTGCGACAACAACAGAAAATACAATATATTATAAGGAAGCCTATTAGAAGGAAAAATGTAATACTATAGTAGTAAACTAATAGAAACAAAATCTATACTTCTAATAAATATTATTATTATATAATAATAATATATGGGGGTGTGTATGTATACAAATACATACAGCCCCACACATTATTAACCCCCCACTTACACCCCACACCGCGTACAGAAAGTGAGTCAGGTAGACGAGGGAGCCTCGAGCTCTGTGACAGCCGACGTACAGGATGACATCATCGACTTCTACGAGAAGATAGACGGAGACGAGGAGGACATAACCGGCGAGGACGCAACCTCTAAAACTGTCTCCTTCGAAATCAACATGGATCATCTGGAGACGCTACAGAAGAGGTACGTCGTCGTGAGTCATCGCCAGCATTAAGCTGAATGTGACTGTGTAGCGCATGATGTATGGGGGTGTTAGGTAGTGCAGTAGTACTATATAGTATCGGGTAGGGCGGTGTTGATACTATATAGTATTGCGAGTGCCGGTACTGTTTGAATGTATAGTGCAAATGCTGAAATACATGCAACGTGAATTGGGCAATATAATTGAATTTTATATAAAGTGCGACTTTAAATAAAATAAATTAATAATTCTAGTATAGAGATTAGATTAGATAGTTGGCCAACACCGGAATTATTAAGGACGCACACAGTGAAGGAATCTTGTATAGTTTGCTTATGATATCCATATCGTATACTGCAATTTTAGCACCCCAATAATTAGTAATATATGGTGTACATTTCAACAATGAAAGTATCATTTACAACTCTATTTCACATTATTTTATAATTATAAATCAAGCTTAACATTTATTGAATAATCATAAATATTAATCTTTATTTTCAAATGAATTCTAAATAGTAATTTATCTATTTTAGTTTTCAGTTAAAAATTAAAAGTTCTTAAATGATATAAGTTATTAATTTATATGAATGCCTTCCGGGATTCAAAGAGTTACATATATTATTATATTATTACGATAAATAAAGAAAATGTTTAAAAGTAAACATATATTTCAATAATTTTAAATAGAATAAATAATATAATGAATTATATTTGCATGTTTAATTTATACAACATATATATAATTAATTATAGGTATGTCATTGTATGTGAATGATACTATAGGAATATATATATAGTTATACATCTGGTCAAATATTTATTGAATTATTATATTTTGTATAAATATTATCTTCTATATATAATATTTAAATAAAAAACTTATTAAATTTAATATGTATATATTTCTAGATTTATGAACCAATATTATAATTATAATATTATTATTATCAGATATATCTAGAATAATTATAGATGCATTAGTGCTTATAGAGACAATTACCCTGATATTAACATTGATAAGTTTAACTATCAATGTTATATATTTAATAAAGTATCCTACTTATTATTGAAATATTTGTTTCACTAAACTAGTATTAATAAAAGTAAATCCCAAACCTGATTATATATGGAATTAAGTGATACGACACTCATATTATATTTGTAAAACAGAATGTCCTTAATTAAACAAACATATAATACATGGTAGAAAGCCCCACAAATCGAGACACTAATCCTAACCACCATCACGTTACAGGTGCATTGAATTAGACTACCCTCTACTGGCTGAGTATGATTTCCGTAACGACAAACACAATCCCAACATCAAGTAAGTGTACCGCAGCATTCTAGATTGTTCTAGAATACCGCATATAATACATACAGCATTTGTTTGCGCGAAATGATGATATTTTAATCTTTGTTTTAAAACAGTTACTTAGTTTATGATAATTTAGGTTTTTTATACCGAGCCGAGTAGGTTTTTTTCGGCAAAAATAGCTCGAGACAAATATAGACTTTTGAACAACGAAACCATCCCGAAATGATACTTTTTAAAGTTTGCATGTATTCATTATTTGTATATATTTATCGGTAAATTTTAAAATATAATCTATGGCCTTTAAGACTAATCTTGCTAAATAGTATTTACATATTGTTTATTAACAACTACATCCGTAGCATGTGAAGAGTTTTTTCCTAAATCGGAAATATCATATCATTCAAATATTATCTAATTAATTAGTTACAAATTCTAGTATATTAGTAACATTTTTATTCTTATGTTTTGATTTATTGTCTATTAAGTTCTTGATAAATACAAAAGAAAAACAAGAACTGCCTGGAGTCGAACTCGGGACCTCTGGCTTACTAGCTTTTGGTTGTCCCACTGAGCCATAGACCCCAGGCCATATATCAGTTCTCTCCACCATCCTCTAATACTTGTATAACATTTACTTTACTCTCCCGCGTTCTCACGCATTAACTTACTCTCCTCTTCCCCTCGTAGCAGTAATGCGTTCGTACATAACCCCCCCCTTACCCCCTACCCCCCACCCGCAGTATAGACCTAAAGCCCAGCACAATACTACCCTCCCCCCTTACCCCTCCCCTACCCCCCCCCTACCCCCCCTACCCCTTACCCCCTCCCCTACCCCTCCCTTACCCCTCCCCTACCCCTCCACCCCCTACCCCTACATCCCCTACCCCCCCCCCCCCCCCCGCAGTATAGACCTAAAGCCGAGCACAATACTACGTCCGTACCAGGAGAAGTCCCTACGTAAGATGTTCGGTAACGGACGAGCGAGGTCTGGTGTAATCGTGCTACCCTGTGGTTTGTTGTCCTGCTACTGTAGGCACCACCATATCACTATTACTGATATCAATTATTATCCAATATTAAATAATATTAAGTAAACATTTAGTATATTACAATATATTTATTACTATATATATATATATAGTATATATAAAACATAAATTTATTTGTACTATATTGTTTCATCATCAGCTTATGATACACCACCGCTACATATATCCTAAGCTCCGCCCTATTCTCCTCCTCCCCCATCTCTAACCCTTATCTACCCTATAACAGGAGCAGGTAAAACCCTGGTAGGAGTGACGGCAGCTTGTACCCTTAAGAAGAGATGCCTGGTACTGTGTACATCAGGCGTGGCAGTGGAACAGTGGAGATCTCAGGTTAGTGTCTACGTCTCGCTCCTATCCTTAGTCACTTCTAGCCATGCCCTCTTTCATCATTAATCACCTCAAGCCCCTCACCTCATCTAGCCACACCTCCTAACATATAGATAGCATCTCTTCTCACCATACTCACTCGATGACATCCTTTGTCACTTCTACCCACACTTACACACTAGTATCCTATATTACTCCCAACATCTTCCCATCGAGGTACTCTCCCTCCCGCATCTTACTACACCCTATCGAAAATTGGTGACTAATAACCACGCCCCCTTGTCACGTGATAGTTTAAGATGTGGTCCACCATCGATGATAGTCAGATCTGCAGATTTACCTCTGACGCTAAAGATAAACCAATGGGTTAGTGGTATGGGGGTTATACAACCTATCTATAACCCACATAGGTTAATACAATCGTGTGCAATTATATCGGCAATATTACATACAGTATGTATATTATGAAGAACTTACAACTTATAATATGGTACCCTTTATGAGATCGTATAAGATATCATCATTTCAACCTTACATTACCAGTTAATATTAATATTCTAGATAATATATTTAAAAAAATAAATAGAGTACTAAAATTATATTTCAAAGTTGAAGTGAATATAACTAAAAGATATAATACGAATTACAAAAATTGAATAATCTATTATTTATTATCTAAATATATTGATTATATTTATTTTCTAAATAGTTTATAATTCTAAATTAATTCTCACATAAATGTTATGGATTTTTAACTCGTGTATGCATTTTCCTGCGATAATTGAATACAATTATGTTTTCCATGATAATTTTACCATATTTAACAGAATATTTGCATTTTTATAGTTTCTCATTTATATTCTACATATTATAATTTATTTTCTAATATCAAAACTTATATCTAAATATAACTAAATTTAATATATTAAATAATATAAGTAAAAATTACGTATTTAGTATTTAAGTTATCTGAAAATTGGTTAATATAATTATTAGTAGAATGAGATGTTCATTATTAATGCTAACTTCAGCGCCATAACCATTACCAATGCCACTGTAACAGGTTGCTCTATATGCATAAGTACGTATTCAATGATATCCCACTCTGCGAAGAGGTCGTGGGAGGCTGAGAAGGTCATGTCCTGGATGAAAACACAGGAATGGGGAATCATGATTCTAGATGGTTTGTGCTCTCCTTGATTTGTTATTACTACTATATATTATATAGTGACACATATAATAATATATATATATATATATATATATATATAAATACATATACATTATATACAAATATAGAATAGAATATAAAATTTTGTAATTATATAATATGAAATAATAATGTATACATAATTGATATGATGATGATGATGAAGATACATGTTTATAAAGCACTAAAATCCATGTAAGCCCCTTTTCTCGTGCAGGAAGAATATAATAATAAAAGAAAAATATATTAGTAACAATATTTTCCGATAACAATTATATAATAATAATATGTTGCAGTAAATAATGGTTTTATACGAGACAGATATAACGAATACAGAGTTAATAATTTGGATGTAATAGTGATTAAACGTTGAGGGAAAAGAACAAGTAATATTTATATATCATTTGAGGGATCTAACAGAATGCATGTTAGGAGTGAGGGAATTCAATAGATTGGGACTGCAATATCTATAATCTCTAGAATCTAGGAAAGTTTTACTAGATTACCGAGCGATAAGGAGAGTAACATGTTAGTAACCAATAGAAGGTGATATTATACATTATTGAATACGATTAGAGATTTAGCTAGCTGTGAAAGAATAATTATAGAACGCGTAGTTTACACCCGAAGGAGAATGATATCCACGTACTAGATGATCGATGAGATGTTCTATATACATTAATATATAATAATGTATATACACAACGTACACATACTGGGAGGTATCGACCAAATGAAGCCTAGGCTTTCACTGATCTTCCATAGACGTACGATATACATAGTATGTCGTATGTCTATAAACTGATTCACACATACATACACCCCACACCCCATGCCCCCCCACCACACAGAAGTTCAATACATCCCGGCGAAGATGTTCCGGCGAGTGTTGAGCAGCGTGCAAGCCCACACCAAGCTAGGACTGACCGCTACGCTGCTAAGGGAAGACGACAAGATCACCGACCTTAACTTCCTTATCGGACCCAAGCTTTACGAAGCTAACTGGCTGGAACTACAGAAGCTCGGCTTCATCGCTAAAGTGCAGTGCGCAGAGGTCATTAGTGTCTCTAGTGTGTGTGCAGAGGTCATGTGTCATGTCTCTAGTGTGTGCGCAGAGGTCATGAGCTCTCTAGTGTGTGTGTGTTTGAGGGTCATGAGCTCTCTAGTGTGTGCGCAGAGGTCATGTGATCTCTAGTGTGTGTGTGAAGGTCATGTCATGTCTCTAGTGTGTGTGTGTGTGTGTGTGTGTGAGGGTCGTGTAGTCTATAGTGTGTGTGTGTGTGTGAGGGTCGTGTGATCTCTAGTGTGTGTGTGTGCAGAGGTCATGTGATCTCTAGTGTGTGTGGGTGTGTGAGTGTCATGTGATATTTAGATGGGCACGGCATGTGTCATGTGATATATATAACGATATGTGTCATGTGATCTATAGTGGAGTGTCACATTGCTTATAGGGTATGAGGTGTGCTTGTGTCATACTATATAGTATACAGATATCTGTACTGTTGTATGTGATCGTGTACCACATTGTGTGACACAAGCTGTAGTATTACTGCTAGTGTGATATGTAATGTAGGTTATTATATCAGTAACGTTAAGTCTACGTAGTACCTGTCACGGTGATGAATATCTGCGATTAGATTATATGGATGTATATATATATATGACAATTTATTACACATATTTAAAATATTCCCAAAGATAGTTAATTTTATTCGTCTTTATTTTACAAAGTTTTTAATCAGATATTTTAAATTAACTCTATTCATAAAAAAAAACTATATTTATTAATATTAACAATCATTGTACCCGTACCTCTACCCCACACGCACCTACACACATAACTACACACATACAAGTAACCCGTGCCCCCCCCCCCCCCCCGACATACAGGTTTGGTGTCCCATGGCCCCAGAGTTCTACAGGGAATACATGCGTACCAAGTCACAGAAGCGTAATGTTATTATCACCCATTGCCCACTATGTATCTTTAGTCATTCACTCTACCCTTATACCAGTATTGTCTACGTGTTTAGTTTATTATATTACTCCATATTATTGCATACTTGATATTTAAATTAATGTATTATTGTTAATTATAAGTAATATTAAATATGACCTACTTTTTAATGTATGCACCACCGATTACTCAAGTATTAAATATATGTAGAGTATACTAATATCAACTAAAAGTTTTAAAATCATATGGATAATTTCGTATAAACATATCATTATAAATTTAGATTTTAATGACAGTTGTATGAATCATGTATGAGTTCTTGAATAAATTATAATTTTCTATTATATTATAATGATTCTATAATTAATTTTGTTATTTTTGACATTTATTTGCTCTTCCATATGAGTCTTTAAATTAAAATTAAAAATTATAAATTCAAATTAATTTTATATACTCTAGAATATTTAATCATACATTAATTTTACTTCCAATATTAATATAATTACTATATTTATATAATTGAAAATAACAATAATATATCATAGTATTGACTTAGTACAATGATATTTAATTAAAGTGATTTCAGTGACTCATCAAACTACCCTACCTCATACTACTTACAACCTTTCTCTAACTTACACATAGGCCTATGTATTGTGTTGCTCTGTAAGCTAAACCTCTATAAGTATGAATTGTTTAATGTCACGTTTAATCACTTGTATTGTTATTCCCAGCTAACGTGCATTGTTAATATATATTTGTTATTTCAATTAAATTAAAATTAACCTTTTGTCAAATTTAATTTTTATTATGAATATAATTATATTGATAAATAACTGTTATATTTGTGATATTAGTAGGTTATGTATAATAGACTTTTTTTTTAAATTAAATGAAATAATTTTAAAACGCAATCAACAAGTTACAAATGATATAAAGCTATCAACTTACTTCTTAGTTTTCTAATAAATGGCTTCAACCTATATTTAACGTTAAATATAATTAAAAAACCTACATATATATATATCTGTATTTACTTTTGGTATCTATTATAATACTTATCCACTACTATTATGTAATAGTTACCATTACGTAACACTTTCTGTTACCCAATGATAACTAGTGCGCGACCTTTATTACTCCGCTGCCATTATTGCATCACATACCATTACGTCATCACCCCCCGCGCTCACAGTTACTGTTCGCCATGAACCCCAACAAGTTCCGTGCCTGCGAGTTCCTCATCAAGTACCACGAGAAGAGAAATGATAAAGTGATTGTGTTCTCTGACAATGTGTTTGCACTGAAGCATTACGCCATCGCCATGTGCAAGTTAGTCCTCACCACAACCCCCTCAATCCCCTTCTCACCCTACATACTACGCTGCTATATTATATACAAATCAGCAATTAATGATTAGTGTGCATGTAAATATTATTACATATATATATTGTATATAATTTAATAATATAATTTGATTTTACAATAAAATAACTAATCAAAAGATGACAAAACAATTTTTATTTTATTATTTATATTAAATATCATTCAGATAATCCTTATTTATAACTTCTAGAGTTTTAAATAGAATATTGATATTGAATAAAGAGATAAGTAGTAAACCATAAGGAGATATCTAGTAAAATAATTAAAAATATATAATTCAGAATATTTATCAAAACATGTTAGTTTATCATAGTATATTTTAATAAATTTTCTAATGTATGTATAAAAATAAACAGTTATACTTTAAATAAAACGATTCTGTTATACAGTGTTTTATTAATCATTTCGTTTGTAAATATTGATGAAATTCTTTACAAAATTATTTCTAATTTTCATCATACTATTACGGATAGAAATATATAATTATATAGAGTGAGATAAATAACAATCAAGACATATATGTATATTAATGAAACGTATTATCTAAACATAATAACAAAGTCACGTTGGAAATTAGTCATCATAACATAGAATACATTTGCAACACAGTGAGATCACTTCTCGCCTATCTAATTACATGTAAGTACCCGCAATAGTGAGTGTAGGTACCGACTTAATGGAGAGACTTAACTGCGAACTAATCCATTCAAACACGAGAATATTTCACTCACATATTTTACCCAGAGTTCATCATCGCGTCGCGTCACATGACCCCCTCAATAACCAATCACTACATAACACCCCCACCCCACTACACCCCTGCCTACCCCTACCACAGACCTTACCTGTACGGACCCACGTCTCAGGGGGAACGTCTGCACATCCTACAGAACTTTAAACACAACCCTAAAGTTAACACGATCTTCGTGTCAAAGGTCAGCTAACTCACCCTGTACGATCTTTGCATTACTAATTCGAATCTAGTATTTAATATATGTAGAGAAATATTATACCATCACCAAATATTATACCATAACCATCACCGTATATAAAAATTTTCTATAAAGCTTGCTTATAATATATATTATGTATTTATAATATGTATCTGTTAAAATAATAAAAATATTATACAATTGGATAAATTAACTATTATATAATAATCTAGAAACGCGAATCAGCTAAACTTTATATAATGTTATATAATGTTATATAATCGTCTCACTGTGTAATAACTTGATAATGATCTTCACCAAGTTTAACTGTCTCTGTATTAACATGCATTCAGGCTTAACAAGAAACAAGCCCTGCTTCGCAATCGTTCACCCCTAATGCACCCCTGTATCACCCCCTAGGTGGCAGATAACTCGTTTGATCTTCCCGAAGCTAACGTCCTCATCCAGATCTCTTCACACGGAGGCAGCAGAAGACAGGAGGCCCAGAGATTGGGACGTATTCTTAGAGCTAAGAAAGGTTTGTTCAAACATAGATAAATATGACGTACTATATTTATAAACTCATCTATATATATAGCGTATATCACATATATATATATATAAATATTTACTTATTATAATTCAAATTATCGATGATAACACCACTGGCTTACATTCCCAGCTGGCTTTCATTAAAGAGAATAACACTACATAACAACCTTAACATAACTTTGCTCCACCCCATCTCCCCCCTACTTCTCATTCATTTAAACCACACTCCCTAACACTCGTGTTCAACAAGTCTCATATCAGATGATTTAACGCATTACCCCTACCCCAGCTTAACCCCATCCCACACTAAACATGTCCTATATAGGATAACTTACCCCTACCCCCTAGTATTACCCCTCCACTACCCCCTAGTATAACCTTACCCTACCCCCTAGTGTAACATCACCCCTACCCCACACTCGTGTTAAACAGGTCCAGTATCGGATGACTACAACGCATTCTTCTACTCGTTGATCAGTCAGGACACGGTGGAGGTTCACTTCGCTACCAAGAGGCAGCGGTTCCTCGTTAATCAAGGGTATGCCTACAAGGTCATCACTAAACTCGACGGAATGGACGAGGTAAGGTAGCGCCATCTAGCGAAGAGAGTTGTGAGCGAGAAAGTGCCAGCGTATTATTGTACATTTACATAGTCATAATGTTATCGCATGTATTTGTAGTAGAGGTTAAAGGTGTATTGTAGCGATGCACCAGTGATCTCTAATGACTAGCTCATCCAATCAGTTTATATATTTAAACTATATAATAATCTGATTGAAAATCCAGTTACATTATCACTTGCGCATCGGTAAAATTAGCAGGGCAAAAAATCAGGTCGAAATGTTGGTATGAATGCAGCTTAAGATTTATTTAGTACAATCGTAAAGGGTCGATTTTATATGATTTCTATTGTTTCATGAAAATAGTGTATTCCATCTCACTTTGTTTACATAGCAACCAAATTACAGACGTGTTATTCACAGATTAGATTTTAAATATCGTTTAATTGTATTATAATTATAAATATAGGTGCGTATTTATTTATTTGTGTGTTATTTATATTATTAGTATTGTTCAAATATTAATATCTACTAATATTTATATATATTACATTGGTTTTGAAATTATATTCATTTTTTTATTTAGTATTTGTTTACATTGTATGATTATCAAAATTAAAATCAACAACAAATATATATTAATCACAAAGATAATGTTCACTTACTGTTTACATATTTAATAACAACAACTACTTTATTTACTCTTTTAAGGGGATACGGTAGTTTGTAATTTTCGTTTTTTGATTTTTTTTATAAAATTTATTTTGTGCTAATACTTATAAATAATATATTATTTATTTAAATATGAATTTTTATGGCCTAAAGATTCATATAAACATGTTAAAAGTTGTCTTTTATGAAGGTATGTAAAAAATAAATATATAAAATATTAATTATATGTAATGTAATGTATTAATTATATGTATATACTATATATATATATATATATATGTATATACTATATATATATATATATATATATATATATATATATATATATATATATATATATATATATATGCTGAATATATATATATACATCTAAAATATCATATGTATATATTATATAAGTATATATCCAATACAATAAATATCTATTTTCATACAAAATTAAGAAATATTATTGGTAATCTTTGAATGTGTTTTTCTCAGTATAAATATTTTCGCCAATTACTGTTATATAAGTCAATGTTTAGGGATCGTTGTTTTAGCTACACTCATAATTTTTACTACATATTATAGATAATATATATATCTAACATTTAATCACATAATATTTAAAAAATATTTATTATTAAATTTTATATGGTACATTTTGTACATTTTTGACACTAAAATACCGGAAAAAATCGGTAATGACGTTCAACCATGAATCACTCGACGAATATATATCATATTCAAAATATTCTGTGATTAAAACAGAGATATTATTCTAATTAATATAAATATGTAAAAATTATTAAAATCGGTAATATATTCAATTCAAAACACTTGTTTGAATATTATACAAACATCCTATCTAATTACATGTAAACGGCGGAATTGCGTGCGTTCTATCGTATCCCCTTAATCGATTATTATTATTCATAGATTAGTTATCCTCTATTTATATTTAAGTAATATATTGTATTAATATCATATTAATCTTATTTACCAACTCTTTATTATTATTATATTGTATAAATACATTTAGGTATATATACATTTTATGTATTTTATTATTATTTTTAAATTATAATTGAAAATGCAATAAAAAAGCCATAAAAGATATTTATTGAAATTCCTAGTATTGTTAAATATCATAAAATTAAAACATATATATATATATTGCATTAATACATTTATATATATATAAATTGTATTTATTAAATATACTTATATTGGATATTTTTACTATTGTATTTTTAATATTTAAATACTGCATATTATTTTATTATTATTATTATTATACTATGTTATTTCTATAATATTTAATGTGTTGTAATATAAGATGAAGTAATATAATTTAATTGCTATATATTTGTATATTTGATATAATAAATACAGTATATAATATATCCAATATAAACCCTAGGTACTTCATAATAAATTAGTGTGACATATATTATATAAAAAGCATCTTTTAAATTTAGTGAAACTCTTATTATTTATTCAATAAATTAATTAAGTAAATATAATTTAACAACATATATATTAGTGATATTTAGAATTTAATTGATATAAAGCTTAAAATGGCCTGTCAAAAAAAACAAACGATATCTGTAACAGATGAGCATAATGATGAAAAAATTGATCTCAAATGCTTAATTGAAAAATTAACTATAAATAATGACAGATTAACTATAAATAATGAAAAATTGACTATAGTTATAGAAAATCAAGAAAAAATAATAAAAAAACTAAATGAAGCAGCTGATAAATCTGATCTTAAAACATTTGCTGAGATCACTAAAATTAACCTCAATAATACACTTCAAAAAAATCTATCAACGACTATAAATAAAACCCTAAATGAAAAAAATTTAAATGAAATAAGAAATAAAACTATTATACTCTATAATGTTAAACAAACAATAGATTCTAATTACGAAACAAGAAATTTTGAAGAAAAAAAAAATATAACAGAAATTTTAGACCTAGTCAACACAAATTATAATATAAAAAACTATTTTAGATTAGGAAAATATCAACAAAATGATAATGTCATCAGGCCATTAAAAATTATTTTAAACTCTGAAATAGAAATTAATGATATAATACAAAATGCAAATAAATTAAAAAACTCCAAATTCAAAAATATAAGCATATCAAAAGAATACAATAAAGTTGAGTTGGGTACTATCAAAAAACTATCTATCGAGGCTAAACATAAATCAACAATAAATAATAAATATGTAGTACGGCATAGAAATGATACTTTTAAAATAATTGAACTAAAAAAACGAGATGATTAAATATAATATGATACCAAACCAATACAAAACAACACAACAATTTAATAGTATTACAAAAGAATTAATAATAAATAAAAATAATCTGATAATTATACACATAAATATTAGAAGTCTTACTCAAAACCTGGATAAATTAAGAGAATTTATAGATACTTTAATAATCAAACCTCATATTATATGTTTATCTGAAACCTGGTTAAATAGTAATAATGACTTCAATAATAATATAACAAACTACACATATCAAACAAACTATAGACAGAAACAAAATAAATGTAGAGGTGGTGGTGTTTCAATATATGTTATAAAAGATATTCAATATGAACTTATAAAAGACCTTACTTTTAATATAAAAGATTATTTAGAAACACTTACAATAGAAATTAAACTTAAAAAAAATAAAAAAATAATAATTTCATGCCTTTATAATAGCCCTTTCAATAAAACTGCAGATCTTATAAATATGTTATATAGTAAATTTCATAAATATATTTCACACGATTTAATAATTATGGGTGATTTTAATATCATAACAAATGATCCCAAACCATCTCAATTAAACATTTTAATAAATCAATTAGGACTAACGCCTCAAATTCTTCAAAACACTAGACCCCAATTCAATAAAAGTAACACTTCAACTATAGATCAAATTTACACTAATATAAACACAACAAATATTTATAATAGTGGAATACTCTTAGAAGACTTGACAGACCACCTCCCAATATATACAATAATTAAAATAAAAACCAAAATACGAAATAACTTAAATGAAATTAAAACAAGGAAAATAACAATAAATAATACTAAAAGACTTATTAATGCACTGAAAAATACGAATTGGGATTCGGTCCTCGAAGACAATGATGCTGAAAACTCATACAACAAATTTCATACCATATATACATCAATAATTAACCAATTTATCCCACTACTTAAAAATAAAATATCTTCAAATATTCTTTCAAAAAATTGGATAACAAATAAAATAAAAAGAGACATTAATAAAAAGTATAAACTATATAAACTTTACTTAGATAATAAAAATGAAATCAACTTATATAACTACAAACAATTAAGAAATCAATTAACCTTAAATATTAAAAAAGCAAAGCAATCATATATAGATAGTAAAATAAAAAATAGTATATCTACTAAAGAAAATTGGAATTTAATAAATAACCTCATAAATAAACAGCAAATTAAACAATCTCCAAATTATATAATAGATGAATTCGAAAATAAATTCAATAATGATAAACAAATAGCAAATGCATTTAACTCTTATTTTATAAATACAAGTCAATCCATAAATAATCAATTCACCTCTCCCATAAATAACATCAACCCTATTAACATTACACCAATATCTAAATCAATATATCTTCATCCCACATCAACACATGAGATAAATTCTATTATACAAAATAATAAATCAAAGACTTCTCTAGACACTGATTATCTAAACATGAAATTGTTAAAAATTTCAAAAGATTACATTGACCTTCCATTAAGCCATATTTTTAATCTATGTTTATCGTCAGGAACTTTTCCCTTAAAAATGAAACTATCCTCCATTAAACCAATTCATAAAAAAAATAATATCAATATTATATCTAACTATAGACCAATATCAATTTTAAGTCAACTATCGAAAATACTAGAACAAATAATATATAATAGACTAATGCAATTCATACAAAATAATAACATAATAAATACTACTCAATATGGTTTCCTTAAAAAACATAATACCACTCAAGCTACACTAGATATTTACAACCATATAATGGAAAATAAAAAAGAAAATAAATCAATAAATACATTATTTTTAGATTTAAGTAAAGCCTTTGCTACTATTGATCATTCTATTATAATTAGCAAATTAGATAAATATGGAATTAGAGGGATTCCTCTTAAACTGATAAAAAACTATTTACATAATAGAAGTCAACTAGTTAAAGTTAACATTACAGAATCTGATATTATAACTAATGATATCGGAGTACCCCAAGGCTCCATACTAGGCCCTTTACTATTCATAATTTATGTCAATGATCTACCATTATATTTAGAAGATAATAATGTAAAATTTACAGTATATGCAGATGATACTGCTATAACTTTTACAGCAGATAATAATATAGAACTAACAAATTTAATTAAAAAAACCTTAATAAAAATAAGAAAATGGTATAAATATAATAAGTTAAAACTCAATATTAGTAAAACAGAAATGATAAATTTCAACTCAAATAAATATCCAAACAATATTATTTCATTAAATGATACATTAATAAATAACGTATATAATTATAAATATCTTGGTATAATTCTTGATAGCAAACTTGATTTTAAAAATCATATTATTAAATTAAATAACAAACTCTCCCAAATTCAATTTTTAATCTCAAAATTGAGCAAATTCATTAAAACAAATTCATTGATAATTATATATAATAGTATTTTTCTACCATACTTAAACTATGGAAATATACTATGGGGAAATACATTCTCAAATAATACCCTAAATACAACAATTATTCAAAAAAAAACCTTAAGAATAATAAATAAAAGAAAATTTCGAGATCATACAAAAGAATTATTCACTTCAAATAAAATACTTAGATTAGATAAGCTAACATATTATAATACACTAATATATATGCATAAACAATATTATAATCAATTACCAACAAATTTAACTAAAATACACAAAAAAAATAATAATAAATATACTCTACGAACAAATAAAACGTATACTATACCAATTTCAAAATCAACAAGAACAATAAATAGTTTACTGATAAAAGGTCCAAAACTTTGGAACTTACTTCCAACAAATATACAAAATATAAAAAATGAAAATTTGTTCAAGAAAAGAGTAAAAAATATGTTAATCAATGATGAATTATATTATAGATAAATTAAAAAATTAATGAATTTAAAATTAATTTAATAAAATTAACATATTAAAAAAAACTAAAAAATAAAAAAAAAAATAATAAAAAAAAAAAATAATAAAATAAAAAATCTATATCAAATATATATGTATATATGAATTATTTTTGTTATTATTATTTTGATTTTGATTTTTGTTAATGTCAAATTGTGTCTATCTACTGTATTTTATTTATTTATTATTATCTTTTATGTAAATACGAAATATATAGCTAACTATTATGATTAAACAATCACTGTTCCTGTCCCATGTATGAATAAATCACTGGCAACAACCCGAAAAGATCAAGGTCTTATTTTGAAGCCATTTGGAAACGAAGAAAGAAACGAAAAATAATAATAAATGAAAAAAAAAGAACGAAATTAATGAATCCAATAAAATATATCTATCTATCTATCTATCTATATCCTCTTTAATTGATTTATAAAATATCGGAATTATATTAATCATAATAATTATAAATATATAATAAATAAAAATTGTAGAAATTATATATAACAATATATAATATATTATGAATAGTATAATTATTGTAATCAAGTATTAAAGTCAATAATAATATAATTATATGTTTTCTTTATTTTATTAATAATATTGTTTATATTATGAACTAAATACTAATTTAAGAATACTCATTATTTTATAGCAACCCGGAAATATAAATATATTCCGATTTTTATTTCGATATTATATTTTAATATATTTTTAAATAATAAGTTTTAATTCAAATAATTATTAAATATTTAATTGCTAAATAATTTACCCAGATATTATGTTACGAATGACTAGTTATATAGATTATATTTAACCAGTCAAAATTAAGAAACTAGGTCAGAATTTATTTGCAAATACGAGCATTATCATATATGTGTGTGTATACATGGGTGTGGTTAATTTGCCATGTGAATACACATTTATCACCCAGACTGGGTAACCTCAAATCATACCCACATCTTTCATGTGAAAGTAGCCTAAATATGTAATATAATGAACTTCAAGCTGAAATAAAATATAAAAGTTTACATTTTAAGTTTAAATTAGTGGTGAATATTACAACCCTGTCGAGATATATTTATTAAATTACAAATATGTGTATATAATAAAATTATCAAACACGATGCATTTTATTATTTTATTTATATTTAGTCTAGCTATTGCGTAACTTTAGTTCCCTTTACCACCACTAGATGACGTTACTGATGAGTAAGAAGTCTGACCAGGCTGCTCTGTTGCAGAAGGTGTTGCATGCAAATGATGAAGATGCTGAAGAGGAAAGAGGCGGAGAGGATCGTAATGGAGTTAGTATGCGTAGTAGTTGTTGTAGCATCTTGTAGCATCACGATGTAGAATAGAATATATATAGTTATTGGAATAAGTTAATTTCACTTTGTTTTTCTTATAAGATTAATAATCAATTTTCTTTCTTTATTTTCCCGAAAAGACTTCACAAAGTTTTTCGTGTGTTTTCCAGTTAATATACAATGCGAGTTAATGTTTTATTTTGATTTACGTTATTTAATTAGATGGAACGAGTTTTTATCAAATTTAATGTTATCATTAATGATACATATTAACGTGCAACCACATTTTAGATTATCAGGAAGGTGGGCAATATGGGTCACTTATCCGGAGGAGGTAACACCTACTACAGGGAGTTCAAGAGGAAGAAAGATAGTAATTCCCTTCATCCTTTGTTCAGAAAATTCAGAAAATAAGCAGACTCAGAAATATATTGTCTATTCAGTAATTAACTCATAATAATATGTTTATGATTTTTAATAATATATACATATTCTTATTTATACTTATAATAAATTATAATTTACATATAACATATATACAGTACTTATTTCATAATAAATGTTGAAGATTTTTAATAATATATTTATAAATTTATTAATAACAATTTATATATAACATATATACATGATTTTTAATAATATATTTATAAATGTATTAATGACAATTAAATATAACATATATTCAGTAATTAATAATATATTCATATATACATGTAATGAATGACAATTTACATATTTATTTATATAACAATATAATATAATACAAAATGAATGAATGAATAAAACAATTGGATCATTGGAATGACGAATAACAATAGAAAATGCTGAATACTGATTGGTTACTGTACAACTTGCCAAAGACTCGAGATTGTAAAACCTTCTTTCAAACCCTCGATGGCTAAACCTAGTTCTTCATTGTAAACGGGGTCTCTTTCAACTTTATTATTTCCATCAGCGAAATAAGCCTGATGGATTTATATTTAAAGATAAATATAAAACATATGTATATATTATAATACTGTGCATAAATTAATTATAATTTTTTTATAGGGTTAAATGCTTATTTATATTATTTTAGAGAAAAAATTTTAACATTTTATTCACATTTTTATTAAATATAACTCCTATATTGGATTCAAAAAATAAATAAATGTTGAAATAAAAATATATCTTAAAATATGACTGATTTTTTGACTCGCTAAATACTGGATATCTAAAGTTAGTGAGAAATCGATAATAATGTGATCAGTAAATATGATAAGATTATTAATTATTATTATTGAAGTGAGATGGTCTACTAGACAAATGAACAGAGAGAGAATCACATCTCTTCAAATTATTAAATATAAAAGAATAAATTAAGTTTTATATTTTAACTTGAAAGTGCTTGAATAAATACTAAATGAACAATTCACATTCACGTATATTTACCCTATAATAATGAATAATTGACTTCAATTATTAGATAACAAACTATTGATTAACATATGAAGTCAGTTAGTAGTCTGCAGTATATCATAATGCAACCACTGGTTATATGCTCTCACTATAGGTATAGCTGCAATAATGAGTCACTTAATGGGTCATTACTATACTTCACTAAGGTCAACAACGATCGTAACTCAAGTGAAATATAACTAAAAACATGATCTTATCTTTATAGATATAATATACTATAGAACTTATAATGTAATTCACCTATAGAGTAACATTTAAAAAACATAATAATCAACTATTGTTAACGTTGAATAGATATGTAAGGGAAATAATAATATACAATATTAATTATATATGTTGATGTTGCGTAATATGTATTGACGATCATCAACAATAAAGGTAATGCCTTAGCCCCTACATCATTAGAGTAATACACATCTTAGGTGTTGTATTGGTAAGTAATGCTGTGTCAAACATAAGTTCATATTTAAGTTGTAAATAAAATCAATCAAAAAGAGGGCATAATGTAATGATTCAATATCACTTTTGATTATATATCTAATATGTATATCAATATATATATATATATATATATATACCTATATGTATGCCTACATCTACTACATATATCACTAACTGCGAAGGCATCGGGGTTCTGGGTAATCGAGGAGTCAATCTCAATGTCGTTGTTGGTGTCATTTACTTTAAGGTCGGCAGAGGTCATCTATATTGAAATATAGGTGGAATTAGATATTATTAATTATGACGTGTATAGACATGAATAAATCTAATTAATATTCCGTATTTCAATTAAATCTTTACTATAGAAAATATATTTTTTTAATTCATGAAATGAATTACAAAATTATGAAACTTGTAATGTAAGTATATATAGTACTATAGCATATAAAGCATATATAAATACATATAAGAAATATAGTATATTTAGTTTGTATTATTGTTATCAATATAATGTATTCACATACATTGCAAAGCGATACATTTGCACTGCCATCGTTATAAATATTTCTAGTTATAAATAGGCGTCATGCATATTTATCATGTGATACTGGATAGTCATGCATGACAGAAATAGCTATATAAGCCGGTGTTACTAGTAATATATTACCATTACAATCTATCCATTATATATTACTTATCATTGTTATGTACTTTAATTAATAAACTTGTTATACTAGAATATAGATAATATATAAGTATATATAGTATATAATGTAATAGAATCGTAATACATGATGCAATAAATAGTAATAAATGTATAACTCAGTTTATGAAATAAAATGTATAATTTTATGTAATTAAATGTATACCTATCGTATGTTGAAAATATCAGTCGCTTAAATATTATTAAATTTATCTGAATCCACGTTATTAGTAAGGGGAGATAGAGAATAGCTGATATTTTTATATACATAAATTTCACATATATGTAGTAGGATATCAGTGATATCCCACTTATATATCATATCACTGACAAATTATAGGGCAGGACTGGATAATGATAATAGCAACTATCCTAATTTGAATACATTTGAGCAAATAAAGAATGAAAGTTTAAATTGAAATATAATATATACAATGTAAAGCCTAATAAATATATTCTATTCTCCTTTATAATAGTAACGTTCTTCTCGAATTCGAAGTGAATGCCGAAGTTGGGTGAGTCAGAGTAGATGCGATGCATGGACTTCAGCTCCTTGATGACGTCATTCATCTTCTCCAGTGGGTCTATACGGAAGCCTAGCACGTACCCGCCCCCCTGTCAAGTGGGCGGGGCTAGAATACAACTACTACTGCTACTGCTGCTGCTGCTACTGCTACTGCTACTGCTACTGCTACCGCTACCACTACCGCTACCGCTACCGCTACCGCTACCGCTACCGCTACCGCTACCGCTACCGCTACGGCTACCGCTACCGCTACCGCTACCGCTACTACTACTACTACTACTACTACTACTACTACTACTACTACTACTACTACTACTACTACTACTACTACTACTACTACTACTACTACTACTACTACTACTACTACTACTACTACTACTACTACTACTAATACTAATACTAATACTATTACTATTACTATTACTACAACTACTACTACTACTACTACTACTACTACTACTACTACTACTACTACCCTCTCTGTGCTTTCTATCACCATCGCCAGGCCGAATTTAGACTCTCTCGCTCGGATAGATTTCTGTAAATTGATAAAATAAAGTGTTAAGATTATATATATGTCAATGTCAATTAATATATTAGTAATATATGAATAGATATGTGTATCAATATATATGAAAACAATGTTATAGTAATAATCAAATATAACTACTATCAATGTATACTATATATTTACAAATATATATAAATTATATGTTTACTTTTTATCCAGTATTCAGATGCAACTAACATTTTATATTTAATAATTAATTTAATTTGTTTCGTAAATTTATAATTAATCAAACTCGATAATATATATATTCTTATTTATTTTTTTCCAATTTTTTCAAATATATGATAATTTGTCAATTTCAAGAAAAAATATTAAATTTAGTAAATAAATTTTCCCGTTATTCCATATCAATTATTTAATATAATAAATATGATTAATTTAATATTTATTTGTATATGTTATTATCCATACTCTACAAATATATTATATTTCGTGTACCGAATACAAATAAATATTTGATGATAATGATATTTATTTCGTTTTGATGTAAACAATTCTATTTTGAGTATACAGAATTAATTGAATATTTATTAATTAATTTGTATGATATATATAAATATGGATACACCCCCAAATTAATATTAAGGAATACTATATTCAGTATATAATTGTAATCATTATTCAAATATATCACAAACTATTTTATCTAATAAGGATTATTATGTATATCAATATATATTATTATATTTGTGAGGATGAAGAGAAAGAGGGATGAGAGGAAGATGAGGAGGAGGAGGAGGAGGAGGAGGAGGAGAGGGAAGAGGAGGAGGAGGAGAAGGAGGAGAATGAGGAGAGGGAAGAGGAGGACTAACGATTTGAAGGTAAGGAATGCTCACGTTGAATGTATCGTTCATGTTGCCGTACCAAACTAGACGAACATTGGTGATGAAGAAAGATCCCAAGTTACCCTTGAACGTGTTTGGTAGGAGATTAAATAGTACTGTAGTGTGTTATGAATTTAAATATATACATAAAATCATATTCAAAATAAATGACCAACAATGCCGGGCATCCCATACATATGTATTTATTTATATAAATATACGTATAAAATAAATAACCGTATATATATATAGATAATATTATATAATAAATTAAATTTATATTAATTAGTAATTTAAATAGAACACTATTACAGGGTTATTCGATAGCGCTTTCATTCGAAAGAAAGGGTACAATAATAGAGCGTTTAAAAGAACTATAATAACTGGGGTACTGATGGAAACTGCCCGGACGATGGGACTGAACCTGATCAGAAGACAGATTCCAGACACCGTTGACCTTGGAATAGAGCTGTTCAGAGGGTAACAGTCTCAGCTCCTTGTTCTCTATCAGAGCCCCGCGTAGTTTCACCTCTCGGTAGAGTTTAGACGTGTCATACGCCCTTGGAAATGAGGCGTTAACCTTTAGCGTCAGCTAATGTTGCGTAATATCTTATATTCGTAAGTCTATTGATAATTTAGACGTTTGGAATTAATCTACATATTGATATTACATACGTATTTTATATAAATACCAAAGATTTCGCAAAGCTAAGATATAACAATCCCTATCTAAGCAACATGATTAATATTCAAATATCCCGTTGCTTGCAGTAGTATCGAAATCACTGAAATAGATTTAGATTTGGCTCAAAATGTTTTCAATGCTCTATCAAATTACATGAAATATAATTTGCTTTTACTCGCAATATAGATAAGTATATCATTTCAAATCAACACATACTATTGCTTTGTTATATATTAGTTATAAATACTTAGTTTTCACCATATAATTAATAATTTAAAGCATATAATTTTCTTATACTTTCAAAAGTGTATAGTTTGATACAAATTTACATTATAAACAAACATAGAAATATTGACCCTAAATAGATGGTGCTGTTAGTTTTTGTATATAAAATTGAATCACACGATTTCGCATGAGTGATATATCTTTCCTTAGAAAAATGTTTGTAAATACTACAAAAATAAATATGATAATTATAACAATGTATATCTTTATTATTTATTATCTATATTAATAATTATTATTTTCCTAAACAAATCTTCGTGATATAAAGCTTGTCAAGCAACTAACCTCTGTACGGAAATAACAGTTGTGAAGAGTCTCGGGGAACCGGGAATCTAAAATAAACAGCAGATTAATGCTGCTAAATATATTTGTGTTGATTTGAATTTGTTTTTAATAATTATCATTGCAATAGATAGAAAACATACTATCTGATCTACTTTTACTATTACTATTATTATTATTATTATTTTATTGTTATTATGATTATTGTTATTACTATATCGTACTAAATAATATTATATATTTATATATATATATATACATATATAATTTTAAGATAAGTGTATTTACTCAACATGCCCATTACCTGTTTGCTATAGTCACATGATAGATGACATCGATGTCACTGCCAATCAGTGTAAAGCTAGGGTGTGTACTCATTCGAGACGATCCTACTAACTAAGTTTGTGAAGATGAACTCGAATCTGGTGTTGTTATTCTTGGTGAGGACGTACAGAGCTTCGGTGTTTCCTCTTAGTTTCTGTGCGAAGAGGTCATGATAGAGGTCAATGAGAATAGTATTGAGGTCGTCTAGGGGGTTAACGAGAATAGTGGGATGTAGTCGATATAGGATGGGTGATGGGCATGACAACGGATGAGGAGGTCAACATTGAACAAGATGTAATCATTTTTGCCTGGGGTCTATGGCTCAGTGGAAAAGTAAAAATCTAGTAAGCCAGAGGTCCCGAGTTTGACTACAGTCAGATCTTATTTTTCAATTGTGTTTATCAAGAATTTAATAAACATTAAATCAAAAAACAAGAACAAAAATGTTACTATTTGTTTTGTATTGTTCGGGCCCCTCACAGTTATTTATAACATGTACAAGTCTATGACTTATCGAGGGGTTCATTTGTATCCGATATTAGTGATTCAAAAAATAAATATTATTATATTATATTATTTATGAATATAATTAAATAATTCAATATTAATATAAATAATGTGACCTAAATGTAACAGCGCTCTCTTAATAGCATTATTTCTCGTGATAGTGACATTATTTAGTTCGGTGATTACACTTTAAGATAGAAGGCTATCAGGATATTATTTAAATCTAACATCTAACCCGGTAACATCTCAGATAACTAATATTACACTTATCTATACTATAAGTGTGGCCACATTTCACTGCGAATTGATAATGCTTTCATAGAGAATTAATGAAATGTATTTAAAAATGTAAACTGTGGACTCGTAATTAAACAGGTATTATGTTTTTACAAAAATTCAATGCTGAATCAAAACTTTAGAGATAAAATATATAGCATTTGAATTTCATTTGTGTAATTAAATTACCAAACATATCTGAATTTAAAATAAATTTAAAATGTTACCATATTTTAATTCGCTGGAATTCCTATGCTACTTTCTATAATATTTGTTTAGATATATTCTCGAGTTTATAATAACATTATACCAAAGATTTTGCGAAGCAAAGATATAACACTCCCTATGCATGCAACGTAATTTAGTAATAGCCCCCACCGCTGCTAGCAGTAGTATCGAAATCACTTAAATAGATTTAGGTTCGGCTCTGTTTGCATACAACAATGTTTTCATTGCTCTATTAAATTACATGCAATATAAATTAGCTTTTACTCACTAAATATATACTTATAGCATTTAAAACATACATATCATATTTGTTTGTTATATATTAGTAATGAACACTTAGTTTTCATAATATAAATATTAATTTAAAGCATATTATTTAACATTTTAAAAGTGTATAGTTAAATACGAATTTACATTATAAACAACGCATATTTCCTAAAAGTAACCCGCTATAGGTGGCACCAGGGTATTTTGTATACAAATTCGAATTACACGATTTCGCGTAAGTGTTATATCTTTCCTTCGGAAAATCTTTGATTATACTAAGATGATTGAATCCACGATAGAGTAGCAACCAAAGATACTTTTAATTATAATTAGAAATAATTACAATGATATAATAATTATATAATATGTACATTTTCTATAAAAATTATAATAACAATGCAATTATCGAAAATAATATTCTTATTTGTTATAATACGGTATACTTATGAAGAAACTAGACCAGTCACAATGACATGATCATCAGCCAATCTAAATATAGTGTACATGGATACTAACCGATAGGGCAACTTTTGTTGACAAATTAACTATTCTCTGAAGACCTATTGCTGAGATGATAATGATAATTAATTAATATAAATTATATAAAATATGTAACACCTATAAAAATGTATTACACATATATGTAATATATTTATGATATCCTTTTACTTATTTAAGATTTAGATAATTTCTATTTATTTTTGCTTTGTAATTATATATTAATCAAAGTATAACACCTACATATATTTTATATAATATATATACATATTATAATTTATTGAAAATGTTTAAATTAAGTTAATTATGAAATAGCTAAAGTTAATAGTTGATATATATATATAACAGCTAATTAGAATTTAGTATTATGGCTTGCATAAATTAATAAAATACAGAAATAATTCTAATTATTCATGATAGTATATAGTAATTAGAATACTACTATTGATATATCTACAGATAGACAAATAGATATTAATATTACCAAAGTTAACAAACAATATGCAATAATAAATATATAATTATATTCAAATTAAATGTATTAGGAATACTATTATTTTAAGAATTATATAATTTATGTTATATATATATATATTATTGCTATAAATAGCGAAGCTTATGAATAGCTATTAAATAATATGTTTCTAGTGCACTTTAAAATGCATTAATATATCATAAATAAAACTAAAATTTAAAGTTTGTTTATTAGTAAATAATTTATTTAAATTAAATTTACAAAACATAATTTTTACAAAGTCAATTATGTATAAATCATATATTATTTAGTACGATAATAGCCAAACTAATTAGCCATTCTGATTATGGATCAATGTTTGTATTATAATATCATATTTGTAATGACATATTAAATATACAAAAATATGACAGGTTTTAGTCGGATGAATAACATGCAGATGTGATCAAAAATACCACACCTATTTATATAACAGAAAGTTTATATACATTAAATACTGTGTAAAAATAAACATTTTTGAATATGTGTATAAAGAATTAATTTTAGTTGTGATTTATTTCAGTTCAAAATCAAAATCATTTATAGTAATTTATTAATAATAATTATACTATGACTGTAATTCTATAATTTAAAAGAAAATGAATATATATAAATAATATATATATATATTTATATATATATAAATATATATATATATAGATATATATATATATATATATATATATATATATATATTACTTTATCATGTTTGTCTTTCACTCACTATGCTAATTTGGGTAAACATATTAATTTATGAAAAATAGATTATTTAAAATTATTGAAATAATTGTACTTATATAAAAAATACTGTGAATGGACTTTATATCCCTGTCACATGATACCCCTGATATGAGAATGTAAAAAGAGCATTACCTCAAGAGACATGTAATTATTGGGTTAAGCCATAACATGCATTAGTGGAATTAACAATAATAAATTCTATATTGACCAACTATCATTACTTTATAAAAAAAACTATTAATATAACTTCTAATCTCTTCTAGCTACATCGCACCCACACCACATACACTAGTTAACCCTCCTACCACCCCCGCAGTCGATCGTATACAGGCGTTCGTGACGAGCAGTTGGCCGATACTAGTGCTAGACGTCGGTCTGTCCGCCTGGCAGAACGGCGACCTAACGCCTCAACGAGACTCCGCCTTCGTCGTCTGGATCTCCCTGTTATCGGCCGTAAACGCGTGCCTCTCCAAGCGCTGGCTAACCGGCGACTACTACGGAGCCGGGCTCGCCGACACCGCGCTACGATGGGCCGCGTTCCGATTGGTCGCTTTCCCGGCGCACGGCCTCGCCACTCTCAAGATGGCCGAATGGTTCGGGCTGAGCACCACACTCGCCGAGGGTCGTTGGATGCCGTCCGTGTGCCTGGTACCGGCGCTGTTGTCGTTGATGGTGCTGCGAGACCTGTCGGGGATGCTGATGCGCGCCGCAATCGACGTACTGGATGACATACTAGATGGCATCTCTAGTACGGACGGAAGCGATACGTCCAGCGTAGGGGAGACCGGAGATCACGAAGCCATCTATTTGGAGGAGGCGGCACCCGTGGCGACGGCCGGCGCTAAATCGCGAAATAGACGCTACCCGAATATATCCGTTAGACGCGAAATCTATGCGATCGTAATAGTTCTGTTGCTATTGCTATTGTTACCGCTATAGATACTACTGATACTACTGCTACTATTGCTAGAACAAATACTACTGCTGAAACTTATACTATATCTACTGCTACTTATACTATATCTACTGCTACTTATACTATATCTACTGCTACTTATACTGTTACTGATACTAAAACTACTACTGCTATTGATAATAATCCTACACTACTATTATTATTACTACTATAATATTTACTATATATTAATACAAGAAATAATAGTTGTATTATATTGATATATATATATTAAACGGGTATGGGGAGTACGGGGCTCAGTTACGTCTGTTGTCGTAGGTTACGTTTTTAATTTTAATTTTTATGATTTGGTAGTATAAATTATTTTCCCGTATATTGTATTATTTATTTTTACTTTTTTTTATAATTTATACGTGTATATGATATTTGTAGTTAAATTTTAATAATTTGATGGAATTTAATTTTAGGTAACCTAATATTCGCCCGCGTATTTCATTAAAGATTTTATATTATATATATATATCGTAAATAATATTTAATTTACGTATTCGCGTACATATACATAGACCCCGATATAACAATACAATTCACAGAGAGCGCCTTACTTGGGTCACCCGGAAGACTACAAAAAAGTGCCGCTCCCCACCCCCACCACCGAGTGGAGCCACTCCAACGCTAACATCGTCCGCGAGCTACGCACCGATAACAGTCTCCACCTGGTGATGCGGTCTAACTCGATGATGACTAATGGCCGGGTGGTGGTGCCGCCTGTGCTGGCCGATGTGGAACCCAACGTAGTGGTAGTAGAAGACGAAGACGAGGAGACCAGGCGAAGGCAGCGGCTGTGGCAGCAGGCGATACGACTCGAAGAGAGCGCTTCCCTCGAGAACGACTCGCGCCGTAACTGGTCGTTGTCGAACAACGCCAGTCGGAACAGCATCGCCGATAGTCTGTCTAGCGACGTCACTCGAACGGAGCGGCACTCAACTCGTAGAGGTCGGCGAGCGGTCAGGCTGAACAGTAACACGAGCCGGTATCGAGGTGAATCGGCCGACAGTGAAACGAGTAGTACGGCTAGTTCGTATCCGACAGCTGAGTCGATGCCGGATGTAGGTGGCGGGGGTGGTGGCGGTAGAGGTCAGCCAAGGACGACGACTAACGCCGCCACCGCTAAACGATCGTCTCTGCAACACGCCGCGCTCACCGATCTGAGCCGTTACGATCCGTCGTGCGCTAGTTCTAGTTACTTCTACAGCGGTGACGTCTCCCCCGCGCCCGCCGCGGTTAAGAGAGTTACGTACACGCGCCCCACGTTCTAGAATATGCTAGACGCCGAACACACTACACTCGAAACATTCGCCTACCGACGGAGTATTCTAGATATCGTGCGAGAACTAACGGAAAGGTCTAGAATTATCTAGATGAATCTGACGCTAAGAAAAATACGTTGGAATCTTGCTTTACTAAATCATAACGTCAATAAATTACTAAATATCAAATCTTTTTTTGGAATTATATTAAAATATTGATAATTATACATGTAGAGGATGATAGAGAGACTGGTGTAAACAAACACATAGGGGTGGTATATAGAGATTTTAATAATTGTTTTGAGTAAGTTTAAGTTTAAAGATTTTTTTATTTTTTTTATAATTTTATATTATATATTTATATTGTAATTTATATATAATTTATATATATATATATATATATATATATATATATATTATATATATATATATATATATATATATATATATATATATATATATATGTTATATAATAGTTATCTAATAACAAACAGTTGTACTAACATAAGTTTACTCTGGTCAGTGCCTGAGAATGCCATATAAGACGTAGATTTGTGACAATCAGTCTTCCTGCATAGTGAGTAATTATTGAAGCATTGTAAGGTCGTTAGAGGTCAGATATTATAACCCCCATGCGAGTTAATACTAGATTATTATTCTATACATAATAAACATAATCGTCGAGAGAATATTCATAAACTTTCTAAAATATATATTCTACTATCGTAATCGATAAATAATGCTATTAAATGTCTATTATTCTGCTATTAATTTGGCATGCTATTATGCTGCTGTTATGCTGCTATTTAAAGTATATTATGCTAATATTATGCTGCTATTAATTTTAAAAGTATATTATGCTGCTATTATGTTTCTGTTATTAGAATAGCATCATAATAGAAGCATAATATACTTTTAAAATTAATAGCAGCATAATATTAGCATAATAGACTTTAAATAGCAGCATAACCACAGCATAATAGCATGACAAATTAATAGCAGCATAATATACATTTAATAGCAGCATAATAGCACAATGTAAACATTTGAGGCTATTACATATATGCTGCTATTACTGTTTGCTGGGATATTAAATATGATATTGTACTATAATTATAGTCTTAGTTAATTAATATCTATTTCATATTATGAAATTAATATCAGATATGTGTACTCTCGGTGTTGTATAATTATTAATTGTAATCTACACTAGTTTAATTTAACCTACTTTAATTGATTTCTAAATAGCACTTGCACTTTAACATAACATTTAATTGTATTGTTACAATGATATCATTTCCATTTTATAATTAAGAGTATTATATAATATTAATAGTGCAATAGCCTTTTATAGTGCTACATTTCCATACTGCCAATGTCCCCTAATGTGTATACATCACTATAATATCTATTAATATTACAATTATTGTAACAATAGTTACTATATTAATGTTTTTATTTTAAGTTTTCTTATTTATATATATATATATATAATTATTATATAATATATTATAATTATTATAATAATAATATATTATATTAATATATAATATAATATATTATATATATATATATATAAATATATTTATGAAATATTATATATGCAAATTATGACACTTTTAGCAATAATATAATTTATATTATATATTAAATAAATATTAGTGTAATTTCAATGACAATTTTATATTAAAAAATACCTCTATCCCCATTGTTTCCCTTGGTATCTTCGATTGCATCTAATTTGTCAATGAGTTTCTCACCTGGTCTCATCTTCATTTGTCTATTCAAATATATAATAATATAATTATACTCTTTATGTATATAATATAATAATAAATAGGTAAAAAAAATTACTAACTGAAGAGAAATATCGAATCTTACTTCAGAATCTTCCCATAGTGAATCCGACGACATTTCTAAACAAATAACTGCGCCCTCTTTATAGTAATATTTGATTTAGATCCAATTTAAAATAATCTATAGATGTTTTATATATACTATATATATGCTATATAATATAGCCAACATATATGCCAAGACCTCCTATAACCTCGGTTATAGGAGTTATTGTAAGAAATTAGTCCTATATGCAATCATAGATTTTTATTTTTTAAACTACAAATCTACAAAAACTAAAAATACTAGCATATGAAGTAAACTATGTTTTCTTCTATATTCACATATAATTTCGAAAATATATATAATGATTTACATTATATTTTTTCGAATTAGTGATGTAATATTTTAATATATTGTATTTTAATGTGTTATTATCTAATCAATATTAAACTGATATTTCTTTCTTATTCGTTTCATACACTATTTCATAAAAATAATAATATATTTAAACTATTCATACACTAATTATAGGAGGTCTTGTTACATCCCTGATTATATTAAGTCATGTTATACTTATATAATATGTATCCTTTATATATTACAAAGGATTGTCCCTTATGAGGTTACAGGAGGTCTTGGTTGTCCTTATCATTACAAATATATATATAATTATATGTGTTACTAGATTTATAATTTCACATCTATGTATTTTCTTTTAGTTAATTGTAGTGTCTTTGAATGTTTTCAATAATCTCTATTTGTAAACATTTTAAATTTACATATACATATATTATACATAATTAATATTGTATACACATTTGAATAGAAATAATAATACTTAATATTGAAATATATTAGTTTATTTATAATTATAATTATGATTTATATAGTGATTATCTAAGTCATTCAATTGATGATCAACAATACATTTATACTATTTATTAATTATTAATTTAATATTATTTGAATTTGTACTTGAATTTCAAGTTGAAATATATTATTTGTTTGGTTAGTAAATTAATCACACTACACTAGTGACTATTTCGTCGCTATTGCAACGTATATGTTATGGTTTAAATACCATAATATGTATACTATAGTATTACATATAACTTATGTGATATCACTATAATATTTAAAATCACTTTTAATCATTAAACTAAATTAATTATTAATGGAATTATCTTAAAATTACCCTTTTTATAATTATTATAATAATAACACTAATTAAAAAATATAATTGAATATAATAATGTTAAATTAAATTGTAACAATCAATGTACAATACATTATTGTATAATAATTACATAATTATGAATACCAGTAATATCGGTCCAGGTAAACTCGGTCCAGGTAATTTCGGGCCAATTTTGAAGTAGTTTCGGAGTACTTTGAAAGTAATTTCGGGCTACTTTAAAAAAACGGGAAATAATTGTGGGCCACTTTTTAAAATATCAATAAACAATTATTTGAGTATATATAATATATATAATATATATATTAATAAATATTAAATATATTGGTATTTATTATTAATTAATTAACAATGCAAATCGCGAATCATGTGAAATCTATTATAATTGCATTTATTTCAATTGTATTTTATCAGAATGAAAAATTAAATATGATATTACGGATTATAGTCAAAAGCTTCGCGATTTGAACACCCGCAAACGTGTTTATTCGAATTAGTGATTTTACAGTAGCGTATGATTGACCATTATAATTAGCGTATGTCTATTTATAGACTATCATACAATTAAATATAATATTACGGATTATGGTCAAAAGCTTCGCGATTTGAACACCCGCAAACATGTTTATTCGAATTAGTGATTTTACAGTAGCGTATGATTGACCATTATAATTAGCGTATGTCTATTTATAGACTATCATACATGAAACTGCTTAACATAATGTTTAACTTATATATATATATTTTTGTGTTTTATAGGTTCACTCGGGATGTTATGCAGCTAAAAAAAAATAGCAATACCAAAACTAAACCCAATCAAACCAAACCAAACCAAACCAAACAAGTGAATATAACTAGCAATATAAATATAAATGTTTGTACAAACAAACATACGCTATTTTAAATTCACTAATTCGAATAAACAGTTTTGCGGGCGTTCAAATCGCGCATCAATCGCGAAGCTTTTGACCAGGTACCGATATTACACTACTGTTAGGAGATATTGAATTTTAAAAGCAATAGCTTTTTTTAACTAATTAGTATCCAAAGTAAAGTATAAAATATGATTAATGAATTTTATAGAATTTTGAATATTATGTTTACATTATTAAATGGATACATGGTACGTTATGCATATATGCCTATTAGTTTTCACATTCTAAATATAATGATTTATAATACAATATGTCACATATTATATAATAATGAATTGAATGATATATATAATATATTATATATATATATAACATATCATGGAAACTATATTTAATCAATATATTGACGTAATAATTTGTGAAGTGGCATATAGGTTACGCCCATAGAGAACGAAGTGCGTTCTCTATGGTTACGCCAATAACTTTGATATTATTTTATATGAATAAAATCTACTTTAAAGAAGAAAAAAAAATTACCTGGACCGATATTACTGGTACCCTTCTAAATTAGTAACTAATTAAGATTATTTATTAAATTATTTATCATATTTAATATGATATTAATAGTAAATTACTAAGTAATGTAGATATTTATATTAATTATTAAAATAAATGCTGCTAATTTCTATTAAAATAAGTATAATTAATGGAACTTCCATTGTAAGTTATTTATTATAATAATTCTAAGTTTTATACATACTGTGAACACTTATTTACTTTAAAGTAATAATCTTTATTATAATGATTTATTAAATAAATATTTAATGCGTAATATATTCATTTATATATTTAATATATATATATATGCTGAATATATAATATGAGCTCCGACTATTTTGATTACTAATGATAGGGTCAAATCTTTAATACGCGTTGCGGTGTGCACACGAGTGTGTGTGTATGTGTGTAAACTTTATATATATATATATATACAAAATGTATATCTATTTCTATATATTCCAATGTAATTCAGTAATAATAGCGTATTTAATAATATGCAAATTTGTATTTATATCTATTTATATATATTCCAATGTAATTTAGTAATAATAGCGTATTTAATAATATACAAGTATCTTTCTTGAATATCGTGTGCACTCGAGCATGTCAACTCCCGCAACAAGTATTATAGATTTCACCCTGTCATTAGTAATCAAAATAGTCAGAGGCCATATTATATATAGTTCATATATATCATGACATTGTTCATAGACGAATATATCTAATTCATACTTGAAATACAATATACAATGAGTTCACAGTTAAATGTGTTTCAAAATTATGTTTTTTAATTGATTACAAAAGTAGGAAAATATAGTAGAACTATATATATATATTATATATAATATATATAACACAATATATATATATATATATATATATATATATATATATATATAGTGTATTATACACAGGAGAATAATATTGATATAATATTTAATATGAGTATATTATATTTTAAATTGGCATATAATTCTTATAAGTCATAATTGTTCTCTCTATATTCTCACCTGCCTTACAATATATTTAGTTGGTAGATGTAATTGTAATTACTAACAATACTAAAAGCATGATGTATAACCACAAGAAATTAATGACAACGAGTAGAAATGAACTTTAAAAAAAAAATTAATTTTCATCGACCTAATTATTCTAATTCGATTTAAATGCATACCACATATTTCAGTTATTAGTGTGATGATTAATTATATATAAAATGTTATCTAGTAATATTATATATTTTACATTTTAAAAGGTTCTATATTTAAATATCAATCTATAATCGAGTTATTTGTGCTGCTCTATAGCTCCCGTGTTACATAATAACTCAGTGCTACATCGGTTCAGTATCAGCGATGTAGTCTCGAATACTGATACATTATCAGTGGTAAAGTATCACTGATAATAGATGAACAACTCTGTTTTGTAGTTATCACTAGCTTTATCTGTTTATCTCTTATCTCTTTATCTGTTTCGATATAAACATTATTAATATCTATATCATTCCGAGCATCCGTAAAAGGATTAGTATCATCGATGTAATTATGTAAAACATTGCTCGATGTAGTAGATTATTCAGTTAATCCTTACCAGTGATGTAAATGATGCAGTCTCAGTGTCAATAACCAAAACCTCTCCCTATCTCTATATACCACCCCTATGTGTTTGTTTACACCAGTCTCTCTATCATCCTCTACATGTATAATTATCAATATTTTAATATAATTCCAAAAAATTTCTATTTTTTAAAATATCGTAAATGAAATTAATTTATCTAGTATTCGATTTTTAATTTAATCATTAATTATTATTTATATCGTTTGTGACACTAATAATAATTCAACTATAAGTTTAATACATTTATATTATTATAATATATTATATTTAATATTATGCGATTATCAATTATAAAATGTCATTAATATTAATATATATATATATATATATATTATATATAATATTTATATATATATATACTTGATGTTATTATGTTATAATAACAAGGACACAATATTTGTAATAACTACTATCATTTAGAGATGCATATATATATATATATATATATATATATATATATATATATATATATATATAGATTTATATGAATATAGTATATGGCTTCATCCAAAATGGAGGGATTATATTATGTAGATCGGATTATGAGATCATATATTATTAATCTGATTATGCATGGGCATGCTAGTTTCTATATTTCTCATTATATTCAGAGTTATATAGTTGTATAATGTACACGGTAAATGAATATTCGAAATGAACTATAACATTTTGACAATAAACCTAAATATTTTGAAAATCTACATAAATATATCTACACATATAAACTACTGTTTCCATCAATATTAACACGAAATACCGTATTTTATTATACCTACTATCTGATGTCAACAGATAGAACAATCACACTGACCTGTGTGCGTGTATCTCTGGGTATCCGCAACGCTTAGTGTACACTACGCTCGTACTATCTCGGTGTTGTTTACTCTTAATTTGATCAGCGATTGGTTCCTTGTACACATAGAGATGGAGAGAGATGGAGAGAGATGGAGAGATTGGGAGACAGAGAGACAAGGACAGGAAGAGGATGATAAGGACACGAAGTAGATAGATATAGACTGGGAAATTAACAGGGAGAGAGACGAGGAGATTGATAGATAGGGAGATGATAATAGCGAAGGGGTCATGCATATAGAGATAGACTGGGAGATATATAGTGAGATGGTCGGGGAAGAGAGAGAGATAGTATCACATCAGTATTACTTATCTAACACTCTAGAAACTCATGAGTGCTATTATTATAATATTTAGTTTAAATATATACATGTTTAATACATAATTATCCTTTATGTAAACATGTTCGCTCATATCTCAATCTGTAGATGTATAGGAATAGAAATGTTAGTGTATTTATATAGTAGATATTACTATAATAATTAATTTTGTTTAGAATTTTATCACATATTAAAAAACATACTTTAATTTTAGAAATCAACTACAAATGAATGGATGTCGATGACTTAAAAACCCAAAGGTTAATTTTTATATATATATATATATAAATTTATATATATATATACACACATATATATACAGTATTCTATTAATATAAGAAATGAGAGGTTTTATGTTCTTTGAGAGTTTATTTTATAGTAAGAATGTTGCATTATAATTATTATTTTACAAATATAAGCATATTATTATAACATTATTATTTATTTATTATTGATTGATAATTTATTTAAGCAAATACATAGCCGAAAATATAATCGAAAGTATAAAGTATAAATATTTGCTAACGATAACATACGTTATAGAAATAAATAAAGAATAATACGAAATTAAAAAATTAAAGAAATTAAAACGTTTTACAGTTACCGTAAAAATAAACGAAAAACAATCGAAAGTAGAAATAAATCATATAGTAAAAATAAACGAAAAATGATCAAAATAGAAATAAAAGATAGCGTAAAAATAATCGAAAATAGAAATAAAATACATTATTTTGTAAGTGGCATCGAAATATTCAATTTCTACTTTAACTTTATAGAATTCTTCATCTTGTACCCTGTTTTAGTAATAAATTATTAGTTATATAATTTAATATTTAAATGTTAAATTTTAAATATATTATAAACAGAACATATTAAAAATCAAATAAACCAATACTAGAATGAAACAAACAAATAATGTAATACTTACCAAAATCTGTAATAATAGTAGGTACTTTATTAATTTATATTTATATTTTAATTGTATAATAAATTTGAAACATATATATATATATAAAAACAGAACAAGTTACAAATAAAATAAACCAATATACCTATACAAAAACAGTTAATAACAAAACATACCAATAATATTACGAAACAAAATAATATAATACTTATCACTATAATCTGAAATAATAGAAAATTATTAATATTGTATTTTAGTAATATAATACATTTGAAACATATTTACAAAATATATATAAAACAAACATATAATACCGAACAAACAAAAGTAAAATAATACTTCACACTTTATCTGTAATAATAATGAATTATTAATTTTATATTATAGTATATTTGAAATATAGATATAAAAAATCCGAATTTTCTATAACAAAAATAAATTTATAACAAAATATAATACAGAACAAACAAAAATAAAATAATACTTCCCACTTTATCTGTAATAATAATGAATTCTTAATTTTATATTATAATATATTTGAAATATATATATAAAAACCTAAATTTTCTATAACAAAAACACATTAAAAAAACCAGAAGAGATAATGCAATAATCTAGATACAAAATGAAACATAAATCAATATAAAATTATAAATTTCTGTTAAAAAAAAGTAGTTTGTCGAAACAGATTTTGTTTATTTTATTTTTAAAAGATGAAACAGATACAGATTTTATTATATCATTATTTAATGAATTCCATATATTAACAGATCTATTATTAATTATATTTTTAATTGTATTATCATAATTATGTATTACATTTAATTTTTTACAATTACCTCTAGTTCTACAATTATTCGAAATGTTAAGAATATCAGATATATTTATATCTGTATAATTATTTGAAATTTTAAAAATTGTAGTTAGATCTATTTTTAACCTTCTAAGTTCAAGTGATTCTAATTTAAAATATACCAATCTCTCTATATATGTTTTATAATTAATATTTGATGAATTTGTATATCCTACGCATCTTGTAATTAATCGTCTAGTAAATAATCTTTGCACTCTTTCAATTTGGTCTATGAGACTACGAAATTTACTAACCTTTGAAAAAGGTGACCAAATTATGGATGCATATTCTAAAATTGGTCTGCAATAAATTTTATATGCATTTAATAATGCTCTAGGGGATTTTGTAGTAATGCATCTAAAAATTGAATTCAAAGAAAAATAAGCTTTTTTACAAATATAATCAATATGTTTATTAAATAAAAGGTTATTTTCAAATATTATTCCTAAATCTTTATAAAAAGTAACGTTTTCTAATTGAATATTATTTATAAAATATTTTGATGGAGTAACCTTCCCTAAAGTCATAACTGCACATTTTGATAATGAAATATTTAATTGCCATTTATTTACCCATTGTGAAAATAAATTTAAATTATTTTGTAAAAGAAATCTTTCACTCTCAGATGCGTATGAAAAATATATTTTTGTATCATCGGCAAATAAATCAATATGAATTTTTGAAGAGAATATACTAGGAAGATCATTAATATATAATAAAAATAAAATTGGACCTAAAACCGATCCTTGTGGTACTCCAGATTTTACAATAGAACTATTTGAAAAAGAATTTTCAACCCGTGTAATTTGAGATCTATTCGATAAAAAATTATAAAACCATTTTATTATTTTATTAGATATACCGTATGATTTTAATTTAAATAGTAGTTTTTCATGAGAAACAACATCAAAAGCTTTTGCAAAATCAATATATATTATATCTACACATTTTTTATTATTCAATTCATTATACCAAAATTTTAAACATTTTGTTAATTGTAATTCTGTGGATTTTCCACTTATAAAACCATATTGATATTTTGTTAATAAATTATTAGATTTTAAATAAAAAATTAATTGTTTAGAAATAATACGTTCTAATACTCTACACATTACACATGTTATTGAAATAGGCCTATAGTTATTTGAATTTGATGGTTCACCCTTTTTAAAAATTGGTGTGATTATAGATTTTTTCCAAATTTTCGGTATATTACCCGATAATAAAGATGAATTAAAAATAATATATAAAGGCCTACATAATTCATTAGATAATATTTTTAACATAGAAGATGGTATCCCATCAGTTCCGAAAGTATGTGTAATTTTTAATCTATTTAAAAATATTTTAATTATTTCAAGATTTAAATCAATATTATCAAATTTTTGTTTAGTTAAATTATAAAATTCGGGTAAATTTCCATTATCATTTTGTTGAATTGAACTAAAATATGAATTTAACGTATTTGCTTTGTCGAGATCTGAAAATAAAATATTATTATTTGATATATCAATTAGAGGAGATACTCCAGATTTTAAATTTTGTCTTTTTTTCATAAATTTATAAAACTTTAATTTATTTTTTGAATTAATTGCATTAATCTCTCTCTTAAAATTTAAAGATTCTAATTCCTTGGATAATTTTTTTTTTGCTTCTATCCAATTATATTTATATTGTAAATTAGTTTTAGATTTTCGAAATAATTTTTTTACTTGCTTCTTCAATTTCAATATATTCTTCGGAAGTACCTGTTTTATTGTATTATTTATATTAGGAATATGTGATATAAATAATTTATTTAGAACCTTATTAAAATATTCTACTTTTTGATCGATATTATAATCATTTGAATTTAGATATTCCCAATTAAATCTAGAAAGATGATATTTAATCAATTTTATATTAGCATTATTGAAATCAAAATTGTTTGATTTTAAAATCTGTTTACATGGGTATTTTTCAATATTTACATTAAATGAAACAGAATAGTGGTCACTTATATTTTTGTATAATCCGAAATAGTCTCCAATATTTATATTAGATAGTAATTGTTTTTCATTAGTAAAAAGTAAATCAATTATATTATTATTACGAGTTGGCTTATTTATTAATTGTGAAAATGAATTTTTAATAATCGAATCGTAAAGTAATGCATAACTTTTTGGGTAACTAGGAAATGTATATTCTTTCCAATTAAAATTTGGTAAATTAAAATCTCCTATAATTATAGATGAATTATAATTTTGTTGGGTTATATCAAATAATTTACATATCTGTTCATGAGAAACATCATTACAATTTGGAGGTCTATAGACACATATAATATTAAATGGAATTTTTGAATTAATTTTTAAATGTATATATTGAACATCTATGTGTGAAATAAAATTTCTTACAGGACATAAACTAGATTTACAAAATATCGCAACACCTCCTCTATGAATTAATTTATCGTATCTAAATAGTGTATACTTTTTTCCACCGATTAAATATAGAGAATCTCTATCATCTACCGTTAAGAATGTTTCAACTAAACATATAATGTCATATTTATTAGATGAAAGTAAAAATTCCAAAAAATTCATTTTATTTTTATAAGTAATATATGACAATTTCCATACACTAAAATTATCTTCACCAATTGACATATTCCAGTCAATTTTATTATTTATAATATATCTTAGTTCATAGGAACTACTTCTAGAATTATAAATACATTTGATAATTTTTTTACTTTTAATTAATTTATTTTTAACTACATGGTATAATATCTGATGTCGTTCTAGTGATATTTCATCTAGAGATGTTCTAATGAATGAATTTTGTAGATCTCGTAATTTACATAATCGGTTAACATTTGATAAAATAATTTTTTTTTTTTTGAGACCACATTATCTAAAATTAATTTTAATTTATTAAATGATAATTGAACTATTGATAATACACACGATTTATTAATATCTACTGTTTTACAAATAATATTTACTAAGTATTTAAAGAAATTAGTTTTATCATTATTAGGAATATTTATATTGTGAATAATTATTTCATTATTATTCTTATCTATAATGAAACTTATCATGTTAATAAAGGGGTAATTGTCTCGATAAGCAACACTGTTTCTATAATTACCCTGGCATTGCCTAAATCTTATAATAAAAAAAAATAAAAATAAATATTGATACCTGTTTTATATATATAGATGTATATTATAATAAACTATCAATATAAATCTCATTTTAATAGTAATAATAATTGTTGCTTACCCACCGGATAATTATAATAAACTCACTTTGTATGTTCCCTCTCCTTATATGAATTGTATTCACATAACTCATGTGCACTTTATGTGTATTAATATAAAATGCTGTTAATGAAAACTGGCGTAATATTAAAATTATTTCCTCCTATAATTATGAACATAAAGGATGTGATTTATACGAGTCATAGCCTACGTTCATGCTACACCGTTGAAATAATAATAAAACAAACACTTAATTATTACTCTACGTATACATATAAATCGTTGTTCAAGTAATATTAAAATGCCTACTAGTTAACCCCTCATAAATTAACCCTGCCTATTAGTTAACCCCACTTACTACTTGACCCCTGATAAGTTAACCCCGCCTATTAGTTAACCCCACCAACTAGTTAACCCCGCCTACTAGTTAACTCCACTTACTACTTGACCCCTGATAAGTTAACCCCTCACCTCACCTCCTAAGTGCCAAAAAGCCGACATCAACAACGAAACCCCCATTCAAGTGTAACCTGTGCTCCTTCATCACAAAGAGACTCAGTGTTTGTATATATTATTATAGAATATATATAGTGTATGAATGAATGAATGAAATCAGTTTATAGACATAAGACATACTATGTATATCATACGTCTATGGAGGATCAGTGAAAGCCTAGGCTTTATTTGGTCGATACCTCCAATATGTTCATGTACAGATTACAATATTAGTAAAAGTAATAATATAATAATAATGATTCATGTGTTAGCATTCTTTGTAATAAAATAGAAGATACATATATATATATATATAAATTAATAAAAATAATAAAACACTGTTCATGAACATAAGTTATCATCATATTTCAATCCATTACATTAAAGTAAATAATAAAATAAGATAATAAAATAATTGTATAATATTAAAATGTATTAAAATATATATTAGTAAAATATGTAAATTTACAATATTGAGAACTTGTTAATAAAAATAGTAAATTATTATAAATATGTGTAAAATAAAAATATCTAAAAGTATGTTATAAAATTAAAACTACTAAACAAAAATTAATCATCTTTCAATAAGACGTGCAATGGCGCCACATTCCTGTCAAATTACAGATGACTAATAATACCAATAATAATTTAAAACAATATTTAAAACAATAAACGAAACAAGATGTAAAACAAATACAAATATTAAAAAAAAAAATATTAAAATATATAAAATATATAAAAAAAAAAAACTAATATTTACTTATAAATGAATATTTTAATGTTTTTTTTAGAATAAATACATTATTAATATTCTTTTTTCGTAAAAGATTATTAAACATTAATTCATTATATAACTTTGGTCCTTTACAAAATATTGTATTTTTTAATTTATTTGATTTCATAAGTGGTAAAATAAATTTATTTTTTAGTTTATTTAACTTGAAATATGAGTTATAATCTAATTTATATTTATTATTTAAGAAATTATACATTAATAATGTGTTTCTATATATAATTAGATCTTCAAATTTTAAAATATTATTTTTTTTAAAAAAAGGACCAGTATGTGTTAGACGTATTAATGGTAATTTTGATTTATCTATTATTTGTTTATTAATAATTCGTATAACTTTTTTGTAACATAATTAATTTTGTAATATTTGATTTATAAGTACTTGACCATACTTCAATCCCATATGATAAATTAGATAAATAGAACAAATTATATAACAAAATTAAATTTGTTGTATCTAAAAAAGATATTTTTTTTATAGTATATATAATTTTTGACAATTTATTCGATAAATAATTTATATGTTTTTTGTAGGTCATTTGGGAATCTAAGTAGATCCCAAGAAATTTATAATTATTAACTATATCGATTTTAATGTTATCTATTGTTATATCTTTTAATATACCAGAATTTATATATGGCAATATTTTTGTTTTTTCGATATTTAGCTTAAGCTTATTTATATCAAACCATTTTTTTAACTTATCCATGTAATATTGAAAATAATATGTTAATAATGTATCATTTTCAGCAAATATAGTTATAGATGTATCATCTGCATATAAATTGATATTAATATTATTTACTTGTTCATTATTAAAAATATTAGATATGTCATTTATAAAGATAATAAATAGTAGAGGTCCCAGAACAGATCCTTGCGGCACTCCATATCTAATAATCTTTCTAGATGATAGAGTATTATCAATTCGTGTTATAATATTTCTATTTGTAAGATAACTTTTAAGGGGGTTCGCGGCCTTTTGAGTATACAATGTATTAAGATAGGAGATATTTTTTTGTTATGTATTTTAACCAATTTTAAAATTTTTTCAGCACCTAGGGTTTTGATCCGATTTCAATTATGTAAATTGCATATTGTTAACCAATATAATTTTAATAAAACTTGCTTATTTAAAAAAAAAATGGTTCACTGAAAACCCAAAATATTTTAAGACAAAATATGATGCTAAATTAAATTTTTTTTTTAATTTTTATAATTTTGTATATGTTATACTATGCCTATTACATTTCTTTTAAGCAAGTTTTATTATACATATAATAATGAAGATACTGTGAAAAATTCATCAAGTTTGGATAATTATTGAGAGGGCTGAAAAATTTCTAAGATTCAAAATTAATTAAATTCAATATTCTGAGTAAATCGAGTTTAAAGTTTGACTAGATTTATTTTTAATTTTATGGTAATATTTGTTTATTATTTCTACCTTTGACAACATTTATAGCATTATACTATTATAGAATACCACACTAATATATCTATAGAGTTATTATTATAATATTTATATTATATTACCAATAATTACACATAATAAACTAATATTTATGACATTTAAAAAAAAAATGTTTACAATAAAATTATTTTTTTTAGTATATTTATTTATTTCTAATATAACAGAATACCACATTAATATATATATGTATTTCTAATATTATAATATAACAGAATACCACACTAATATACCCATAAGGTTGTACTTATAATATTTATATAATATTATATTACAAATAATTACATATACTAAGCTATATTTATGAAATTTTTTTACAAGAAAATACATTTTTTATCATATTTATTTATGTGCTATATATAAACTAAGTAATATATTTCTAGTATTATAATATAACAGAATACCACAATAATATACTCATAAGTTATTCTAATAATATTTATATTAAATTATATTACCAATTACACATAATAAACTATATTTATTTCATTTATTTTACAAGAAAATATTTTTTTATCATATTTATTTATGTACAATATATAAACTAAGTAATATATTTCTAGTATTATAATATAACAGAATACCACAATAATATACTCATAAGATATTCTAATAATATTTATATTAAATTATATTACCAATTACACATAATAAACTATATTTGACATTTATTTTACAAGAAAATATGTTTTTTTATCATATTTATTTATGTACAATATATAAACAGTATATAATAGTCTCTTTTTCTTGAATTTTTGAGTCTTGAATTGTCTCTAAATTGAGTATATGTTCTTTCCACATCTGAAGTACCTAAAGATAGAATCATTATGATTTAAATATTATGTATGTTATTTTTCTAATATATAATATATGATGTGATTATAATAAAATATGATAATTACTTGTATATTTATTTGACATGTAGAAAATGAAAATAAATTTATAAAATAAACAATATATAGTATTGAATTTGATAAATAATCATAATATTGTGATGATTTATATATTATGTATAATTTTATATATAATGTATGTTATTTTTCTAATATATAATATATGATGTGATTACAATAAAATAAGATAATTAGATAATTACTTGTATATTTATTTGACATGTAGAAAATGAAAATAAATTTATAAAATAAACAATATTTACTCGTTTTGAATTCTATAATACATAATCATTATATCGTTATGATTTATATGATTTATATATTATTTATGTTACTTTTTTAATATATATTATATGATGTGATTACAATAAAATAAGATAATTACTAGTATATTTAGTTGACATGTAGAAAATGAAAATAAAATTTATAAAATAAACAATATTTACTAGTTTTTAATTCTATAATACATAATCATTATATCGTTATGATTTATATGATTTATATATTATGTATTACTAACCTGGTCTTGTAATATATCATCATATGAAGTTTTAGTACGGTTAAGTTTTCCGGTGATCGATTTTCTACTACGTCTTGGCATTTTGAAATAAAATAATTAATGACGCAATCTCAATTACTTTGTTTATAATTCGAATTTTACAGCCAATGTATGCGTTCATTTGATATCAATCCGTTAATTATAGATGTCGCTAGTTGACATCATATTAAATAATATATTGTATATAACACTGCATTTAAATTTTTTTTAAAGTATACACTTATAGATATAATATTATAAGTTTAAAATATGAGTATTTTGCTATTATTTAGGCCATTTTTTACACATTTTTTTTTTTTTACAAAATAGGTCTTGTACTAAACCATCAAATTGTATCATTTATAAGTCTTTATTTGCTCTACAAGTTTCAGAGAATATTAAATATATATTAAATAATACTTTTCTCAAATAAAAAAATAAAAAAAAAAATTATTTAAAAATCATTTCAAAAGGCCGCGAACCCCCTTAATAAATAAATTTGTATCACCTCTAAACCCTATACATTCCAATTCAGCAAGTAAAATATCATGATCAACCACATAAAATGCTTTCTTGAGATCTAAGAATATAGTAGCTCATTTTTTTTTTTGAGAGAGTTTATGTAAAATGAAATGCTGAATATTTAATAATGATAAGGTTGTATTTGATCTGGGAACAAAACCATATTGATTTTTGTTAATAATATTATGCTTAAATATATATTTTGATAATCTATTAAAAATAATTTTTTCAAAAATTTTAGATATTTGTGGTAGTAATGAAATTGGCCTGTAATTGGATATTTGTTGTTTATCATTAGTTTTATATAAAGGTTTAATAATTACAATTTTCATATTGTCAGGAAATGTATTTGTTTGGATACTTAAATTAAATATCTTTTTTAATGGTTCTAAAATATATTGAATAATATCTTTTATTAAGGTCATGTCATGATTATTTATATCTAATGATCTTTTTGATTTAATATCCTTAGTCACTTTAATTATTTCATCATTGTCAATTGGTAAAAAGTAAAAACTATTAAAATTATTAGATACAAATTCTTTAAAATCATTTTTATTTATATTATTAATTTAATTATTTATTTTACTTCCAATGCTCTAAAAATACTCATTAAATGCATTACATTGTTCGTACCTTTCATTCATTTTAATATTATTATCTATGAAAGTATTTGGATAATCCGAGTCTGTACGTTTTATTATTTTATTAATGACTCCAATTTTCTTCTTGTGTATTTGCAGTAAAAAGATTTTTATAGTAATTATTTTTTAAATTTTAATATTTTTATTAATTTAATTTTTTAATTTTTTATATTTACCAAATATACAAGGACAATTGTTAATTTTGTATTTTGTATATATTTTATTTTTCTTTTTTATTGCATTTTTTAATTTATTATTTAGCCATGGATTAAAATTGTGATTCAATTTAATTCTTTTTTTAATAAAAGGACAGTGCTTATTAATACTCTTAGTTAATATATCAACAAATGTATTGTATAGTTCACAACAATTCTGATTATTTAAAATGGTATTCCAATGTACCTAGTTCTAATTTTAGATTATGTAAATTTAATTCATTAATATTTCGTGAATATGTATATTGATCCTTTCTTTTAACAAATAGATTATAATTTAAAATACAAAATATTAATGAATGATCGCTAATATCTGTATGTATTACACCTTGTATTACATCAGAACAATTTGTAAAAATATTGTCTAAACTTGATATTGAATTTTGGGTGATTCTTGTGGGCATATCAATTATATTAGATATACCTAATTGGATCAATATATTTTTAAACGAGTTAGATAATACAGTATTATTTAATAAATTAATATTATAATCACCACAAATATACATTTATCTACTTATATATTTATGAAATAAGTTAAATAATAAATTAATAAAATCATTTCCATTATAATCAGGTGATCTGTAAACAGATGATATAATTTTAAAATCATTAGAATTAATAATTATTTTAATTGATATAATATCAATATAATCCATTATAGAACAAGAAAGGTCTTCAATTATGCAATTCTATCAGTTTACTAACTAATATAAGTACACCTCCGCCTCTCTTTTTATTGGATAATATTCTATTTTTTATAAAAATATTATAATTAGGGAAATATATATCTGGGTAATCTTTATCAGTAAGTCATGTTTCCTTTAATATAATAATATCAGGTTTATGGGTCAAGTTATCGATAAATATTAATAATTTATTTATATTTTTATTAAAACTTTGTATATTTAATAATATCATTGATAGGCTTGTATCTTTATAATGTATTTCATTATATTCATCTATATTTAAAAGATTCATTTATATTTATAATATTTTGTTATTGTATTATAGATTTTTTTATCTGTATTATTATATATTAATTTAAATTCATTGTTTATAAATTGAACTTTACAAATAGTATCTAATTTACATTTGGCTTTAGCTATTTTAAAACATTCTTTCTTTTGAATAAGTTGTTCTATACTATATTCAATAGATATTCCTACTTTATTAAAAGATGAATTTTTTAATTTATATGCATTTCTGATTAATATTGATTTTGATTCTTCAGAATCAAGTACAATTGTCATCGGTCTATTTTTAGATAAATTTGTTATATCATTTTTATTAAATTTACCAATTCTATGGTATTTATTTATTTTTATATTTTTATTTTGATCAGATACTATATCCAAAGATTTTCCGAAGGAAAGATATAACACTTACGCGAAATCGTGTAATTCGAATTTGTATACAAAATACCCTGGTGCCACCTATAGCGGGTTACTTTTAGGAACTATGCGTTGTTTATAATGTAAATTCGTATTTAACTATACACTTTTAAAATGTTAAATAATATGCTTTAAATTAATATTTATATGATGAAAACTAAGTGTTCATTACTAATATATAACAAACAAATATGATATGTATGTTTTAAATGCTATAAGTATATATTTAGTGAGTAAAAGCTAATTTATATTGCATGTAATTTAATAGAGCAATGAAAACATTGTTGTATGCAAACAGAGCCGAACCTAAATCTATTTCAGTGATTTCGATACTACTGCTAGCAGCGGTTGGGGCTATTACTAAATTACGTTGCATGCATAGGGTGTGTTATATCTTTGCATATCTTTATTTATATATCACTAATATTATTTTATAAATCACCTCCATATATTATCCATTTTAATATTAATTATAATTACAATTTTTATTTATTTATTATAATCTATTATAACTAAATTATTGTAAATTTATGAATTATATAATATATATACTATATATATGTATATGTTTTACAATCTCAAATTAAAAATAATAATAAAAATATTATATTATAGTATGGTATCTACAAAAATTGAAGACATTAAAAGTACTATAAATTATACTGTTACCAAAGATTTTGCGAAGCAAAGATATAACACTCCCTATGCATGCAACGTAATTTAGTAATAGCCCCAACCGCTGCTAGCAGTAGTATCAAAATCACTGAAATAGATTTAGGTTCGGCTCTGTTTGCATACAACAATGTTTTCATTGCTCTATTAAATTACATGCAATATAAATTAGCTTTTACTCACTAAATATATACTTATAGCATTTAAAACATACATATCATATTTGTTTGTTATATATTAGTAATGAACACTTAGTTTTCATCATATAAATATTAATTTAAAGCATATTATTTAACATTTTAAAAGTGTATAGTTAAATACGAATTTACATTATAAACAACGCATAGTTCCTAAAAGTAACCCGCTATAGGTGTCACCAGGGTATTTTGTATACAAATTCGAATTACACGATTTCGCGTAAGTGTTATAGCTTTCCTTCGGAAAATCTTTGCTGTTACTAAACATATTGATAATATATATAAAGATAGTGATCGTAAAAAAAAATCTAATAAAGTATAATATAGAGAAAAAATGTTAAATAAAAAATAGATAAATTTAAATATGACACAAATTCAATTAATTTTATTATTACTAATAATTTATTAGTGAAATTAGTGATATAGAAAATATCTCTATTCAAAATATATATATAGAATTGGGAAATTGAATATAGATATTGAAATAAATTATATAATATATAAAACAATTAGGCCCATTAAAATTACTTTAAAGATAGAATTATAAAAAATGCATATATTAAATAGTGCATATAAATAAAAAAATGCAAAATATAAAAAAAATGGAATTTCCCATGAATTTAATACTGATCAATTTATGACACAACAAAAACTACTGATTGAAGCTAAAGATAAATAATATTAATATATATAAAGTTAGATTTATTAATAATAATTTTAAATTAATTTCACGTACAATCATAGAATAACAATATAAGTATGGAATCTAAAATATATACACTACAAATATAAGTGTTCTAAATAAAATTGATTTCTTTTAATTTAGCTAATGTTTAAAGTGTGTGATATTTGTAGCAGTAAAGTTTGTCGGATGGACAGGTGAAAAGTCAGTTGATACGTATTGAATAGTATTTATTAAATATAACAGTACACTGTCCAACTTGTAATGCTACAAAATCATCCTCTTATATACCTGAATATTTCACGCCTCATTCGCATGATTACTGTGTGTGACCCCTTGACCCCTACAGGCGTTCACCACCCATCATGTGGTGCACAGTAACGGAGGAGAGATATACAAATGCGGCCACTGCGACTTCAAGTCCCCTTCGAAGCAATGCCTCAAGCGACATTCGGTTAGCGTCGATATCAGCAACGAGCGGGGGGGGGTTCACATCTCGGAATTTTAGTGGTAGCGACTGGTGATGTAAATGATGCTTTTTAATGCCGATCTGAGACTTTTGGCTATTGATGTCGAGCCGAGACTTAAATTTTCGAAATAACGAGCCCGAGCCGAGCTGAGACTCTTACAAAACGAGCCCGAGTTGAGACTGCATCGATGCCTTAGATGTGAGCATCATTTACATCACTCGTAGCAACTACTACTTTGAGTTACGATTTGAACACCTCAACTTATCGTATTGTCGACTGATTTAGATTTGTAGACATCCGCGATGTTCAGTTGCTAACCGAGCATTCAATTAAAAAATGCGTGAAGGGCTTTATTATTCATATAATTTTCCGATATATATACACGCCATAATATTATTATATAAACACGATTAATACTTTGTGTTAAATAACACCCATCTCTCATCGTTTACTTCTAGTCTCATGTAGAAACGTGAGGTTTTCGTGGCCTTTGTCAGTATTAAGCTGCGAATTTGGTTCATATCAGGGTTGGCGAGGGCTTTAATATAACACGGATCCGTACAATTGCGTGTATATACGTATATATCGGGGTGTTAAAACACTCAAGTTAACGGTTGAGCTACCATTGCAGTAAATATAGATCATACGTCCTGTCCACCTAGTAATCTAGCTTGTTATCACCGTATACAGTACTAAATACTATATACTATATACTATACATAACTATAGTGACAACTGTAGTTCTGTATCCTCGTCATGATATTAATCAATCACTTACTGCACCTTTATTATATCTAGAATATACCGTTTTTAACTAAAATATGTGGTTAAGTTCACATGCATCTTTATATCACAATTATGTTCAAGTTTCTATATTTAATAAAAAATATTAGAGTACATATATTATATAGAAGTATATACTAATACCTATACGTATATTAACTTAGAAAATAGAAGTAAGCCTATTTATTTGATTATTATTCGTAGGTTTGTTTAGATTATTTATTAGGCATTATTTGTAATATTTTATCCTACTTTATTATGTTTTTAAAATATAAACTATAATTTAACCATGATTGGACGTTAAATTATTTCTTTTTAATTCATAGAATCATTATATTTAATTACAATAATTTCTTTTAACGAATCATTTTTAATAGTTTATATGGTTTATACTTATATGTTAATATATATATATATCTTATATAAGTATATATAAATAACATTTACCATCAATAGTAACCCATCGCTCTTATAGTATGCCTATAAACGTCTATCATTTGCTCGAGTCGATGAACTGCCATATTAATATCATCACTATATACACTTGTGTACTGCAGGTGAATCACATGACCGAGACATTCCCCTGTCAGCAGTGTTCATTCGTTACGTCGACAGCTAAACTTCTAGAGAACCACACCAAGAAGAGACACCCTAATGATATCGGTTACTATAGTAACTGAGTGACACGCCTACATTGCATTATATATGATATTATCACATTAACATATTCATAATTATATGTTTATATTGATTTGATATTTAATATATATAGTATTTATATATATATATATATATATATATATATATATATATATATATATAGAGTACCTACTTTAACTGAACACTTTTGATACTAATTATTCTGTCATCAAATTCATTTAATATAATTGATATTTTTTAATTATTTACAATTTACTCCAATATATTCAAAATTATATAAATATAAATTTTAAAATGATCCTGATTTATAGAATGGATGACCATCCTTTAAATAACATTTAGATCTGAAGCTTTGTATTTCATCAGAATTTATTTAATTTTATTTAACCACATTATTAGATTATATTCGAATGCACTCATCGCAACCGATCGCTAACACCCAGTCGATAATGTACTCTACATTTCTGATATTATTCAAATTTCGATGTTAATTTACATTATTTTTAATGGCGCACATCCTAATGAATTATTATTTACGAATAACAAATATTTATTAGATTATTATGTTAGAAATAAAATAATCAAATATTTATCTATAATTTGATAAATAAGGTGTACTTTAAAGCGTCATATAAATAAATAAAAATACATTTTATTGGAAGTACTAATTGAATATATAATTTAATTTACCAGTAATAATTACTAAATAATCGGTTAAATAAATGAGGTATAACTTTTTGATTTATTTATCTATTTTGAAAATTAAATACAATTATAAATATCAAATAGTATTTGTTTATTTACAATTTAGTTTATACTCTAGCATTAACCATGATACCAGTATTATCCACTTGAATAAAAGCATTTAGAGCACAAGAAAGTGAATATACTAATATATTTATATATTGTATATAATAAGTATACTGTAATTTATATACTTCTACTTGTTTGTATGTATTTAGTATACATATATATTATTCATATATTATTCATAATATATATATATATGTAATATAATTTTCTAAATGGTAATTGAAAATTGTATTTCAATGAACTTTAAATTACATTTATATAACATAATGTTTTTATGGCACTCACATTTGTTAATTTAATATATTCTAAATAATAGAAATAATTAATTTAAATTTTGAATATAATTTATATAATACATTAATTATTTTTTATTCTACTATAATTTAATAATTTAAATTTATTCTTTGTTATATTTAAAATATTAATTATATATAAAATACATATTTATGAACATATATTATAAATAGGGAGACGATCATAAAGGACGAGTTGAGGGTTAGAGGTTACATTTTAAATACGAGTTAATAGTATATATGTATATATTGTATTGGTATTTGTGGGTTATTTGGTTTAATTGGGTTTAGTGTTGTCATGCTGGTTTGTTTTAGCTGCATTACATCCCAAGATGAGTCTATATAAATTTATTCCGCATTTAAAATTTAACCTTTAACCCTCAACTCGTCCTTTTTGATCGTAATCCTTATAAATATTTTAATGAATGGATATGTAATAAAAAAAGTATAGAACAATAGATGTTATATTATTAAACTATATAAAAAAAATTGTGTGATTAGTAATTTTACAAACATTTAATAATAGGTAATCACTGATTACCTATTATTAAATGTTTATAAATGAATTTACTATTGCCTATCTATTTACATTGTGTACAGGTGGTCATAATTCCATTACTTATGTATATACATATATAAAAATATCTATACACTAATATAACATGAAGTATACCTGTATTATTATCTTTACTTGTCTAATATCAAAGATTTTGCGAAACAAAGATGTTCCACTCCATATTTAAGCTATATAATTATTTCAATATAGTTCCGATACCAACCACTAGATGGATACACATGTATTATTATAAGTTATATTTACTATTAATAATTCATAAGGTAATTATCTAATTATCAGAATAATAATATATTATTAATATTATAATAGATATATTAATTTTATTTAAAAAAATATATTTTCAAATTATATCATTTTCAATGTATTGACAGTTTATAATGTAAATAAAATGACTGAATCGATCTACTTTTTACCTTGAAAAATAAAATAACATTTTTATGAATTCACTTTTGATATCTCCAAATAATATTATTACGGAACACTTAATAACTTAATCACTTAATAACCGAATATTTATATATATCTTAAGATTATATTATATTATTTTTTTTCGAATTTATATGTAAATAGATACGAAATCCAAAAATATATTTTAGATCTACCCGTCGCATTTGAGCTAGTTTCTTTTTTATTTAAATAATTCAGTCGAGTGAACTATCTTTATTTCGGAAAATCTTTGCTAATATATATAATATATGTATAATATATGTCATATTCTAAAATTTAGTATTTTAATTTTAATAATATTTCCATTTTAATTATAATACAATTATTAGTATAAAATAAGTTATTAATAATTGTTTTAAATTAATAATCTATCTTGATGAATATGTTTGTATGTTTTAGATTATATACAAATATCTGCTTTTCAATTACATTATTTTTAATAATACCACATTTTGTTTTGTTTGTATTATAGGACATTTCTGATGGATTAATAAACTGTATAATAAATTGTTCATATTAATTTATAACTGTCTATTTTCTGTTATTAATATAATTATATACAGTCAACTCCCGATAAGACGGACTCGCAAGGGACCGGGAAAGGTGTACGACTTATCGAGATGTCCGACTTATCCGAGATTTAGAATATCATGTAAATTAGACATGAAATGCGCAGCGCGAGTTAAATGAATACCGAAATATGGAATTATGCAACAATCAACAACATAAAATGTTTTATTCAATAATATCACTTACTAAAATTATAATATTCATTATTTAAAGTAAACATTTCTGACAATTTATAAAAAGTCCGACTTATCCAGTTTAAAAATGATAAAAATGACTTAATATGTGTCCGACTTATAGAAAAGTCCGACTTATCCAATCCAACTTATCCGACTTATCCGACTTATCCGATTAATTTAACATGGAACTAGATACAAATCCAACCAAACCAACTAAATGTGTCCGATTTATCGAGAAGTCCGATTTATCAGTAGTCCAACTTACAGAGAGTTGACTGTATATATATATATATATATATATATATATAGGTAGATACTGTCTACTAGACAGTTATTATACATATATGTTATTTATACATATTATTCACATTTTGTAGGTTTACATTACAAATTTAATTAGATGTCTTTTAATATTATTTCTAATCGTATTATCTCCCACGATATATTTAGTTTTAAAAACTATATTCTATTTCTCCCCTACTTAATAACTTTGAAAGTATAAAATTAGTATGCATTGTTATCGGATATTATACCAAAGAGATTTTTGTCAATGATTCGTGTATCTAACATTTCATGTCCTGACCTCTAGTGACCTCTATTGCCCCGTACCCCCTCAGAGAAACTCTACGAATGTTCCATAGACGACTGTTCGTACTCCACCCTCAGTCTGAACTACTACCGCAGGCATCAGCTAGCGCATCCATCGAAGGGAGCCGATTATCTATGTACAATGTGCACGTATAAGGTAGGCCCCCCCCCCACAGTACGTAAGATGTGTACGCTACAGGTAGACCAGCTGCTATTAGAGAGAGAAATCATTCAGCCGTTCTCGATTATACCTTTATATGTCATATAACTCATTTGCTTCGATATGAAATAATAAGCTAGTCGTGTATTTTGTGTGTGAACATTCTTGATTATTAAATCGAATCAACTTACAATCTTCTACTTAATATAAAAATGTATATCTAATTTAATTAAATATAATTGTTATAAAATCTTATTTTATATAATATATATATATATATATGAAATATTAATTTATAATAAGATAATTATATACACTACTGTATGAGTATTTTTACGTAACACTCATTTCAATTTAACTATAGTTCATATCCTAATAATAATGACAATTCGTTCAGACGAAGATGAAATGTCACTTAAGTCGCCACACTCACGATAAACACGAAAGTTTGAGACCTTTTGTCTGCGAGATATGCAGCAGCTGTTTCAAGCGCAAGTCGACGCTGATGAATCACAGGAAAGGTCATGACCCCAACACCGAGACCCTGGTGTGCGAAAAGTGCGGTAAAAAGTTTAGGGAGAAGGTTTCGCGAAACTCTTTGTTTTAGAGTTTTATTTCTTTTTATTCAGCTATACTTTCTCAATCTATTAATAATAAAAAATATTTTGATATATATATATATATAATAATAATAATAATAATAAAGTTTATTTATACTCTTGAATAATAGTAGCAACAATTCTCAAAAGTGTAATTAAATAATATTAACAACAACAAATTACAATAAAAGATGTTTTTTCATCTCTTGCGGAATATTGAGAGAGATGAAGCACTTCTTATCGACAGTGGTAGCTTATTCCATACCGAGGCAGTAGACATATTGAAGAAGCTCTTTGTGATTTGTAATCGACATCGAGCCTCTTAAAGTTGCATGGGATAGCGCCTCGAGTATCCAGTACTTTTCTCTGATAATAGCGTTGATAAATAGATAGATACTCCAGAAATAATAAATTTTGTAATTAAACATAAAAATCTATAATTAATCCTGGAAGATACCCCTAGCCATATTAATTTATGTAAATAATAACTAGTAGAAAATCTATTAGAATATGGGATATTAAATATAATTTGTATACATCTACGAATAACTCGTTTAATGTTTTTTAATATATATTGGAGCTCCAATTAAGATAATATTCCCATAATCTAATCTCGATAGAAGCAAACTTTTAATAAGTCAAATAGTTGATTTTATTGATAAATATTTACGAATGATATTTATATTATGTAAATGATAATTACCTGATTTACATATATATATGATACATGATCTGACTACGATAAATACATGAAACAAATATTCCAGGGAATTTTATTTTTGATGAAGGTGTAATTAAAAGATAATCAAATATAATATCAGGAAAAACAAAATTAGAAAGAGAAATATTTAAGAGCATAGTTTTACTACTATTTATAAGTAAATTATTATTTACTAGCCATATATATATATTATATATATATTTTATATTTAATAATATATCATGAATTATATTACTAATAATTATTAACATTTGTTAACATATACAATTGAATAATAATATATTTGTTATGATTTTTACCATGATTATTTAAAATAATAAAATAATCATATTAATATATTTGCTATTTATCTAAAATTTATCATATTTACCTTAATAAATAACTTAATTATAAAAATGATATAATATAATATAATAATTTTAAATATTTACTAAATAATAATTATTTTTATTTAAATATTCTAAATATTAATTTAACTATTATTATATGACATATTTAAATTTATATATATATATATATATTTAAAAAAAATTTTAATTTTAATTCCCTTTTTTATGTAATAGTATAAATTGGGTAAAAAATTATTATAATAAAATAATATATTTCAATAAGATACATGTAATTGTTTATTCTATATTTTTTTAAAACGTTAAGGTCATCTATTTTATTTATATATATATATATATATATATATTAATAATTAAATATAAAATATGAACAAATAATAAATACCATCATTATATTTGATGCCAGCATTACTTTTTTATTTTATTAAGTATTTCTATGTCGAGTTTTAAAATATTAATTTGTATTGATATCTTATTCTTGTTACAGTTTTGTAATTTTATATATATGTATTCATCCATATGATTTAAAATCCATAATTTGACAAAGTTAATTTCAATAATTTAGTATAAATAATTAAAAATATTATTTAATTTAAATTTATATATTTATAAATATACTAACTATAGTTAGTTACATAAATGTATATTATTATAAAATTATTATAAGTATATCAAATATCATATAATTTCCATGTTTACTAATTAATTAGTAATCATTATGAAATAGGACAATATATACCATACACAAATATTATTCTAAGAGCCTATGAACTTGATCATATATATATTTCTATAGATATTAATAGAAATATCCTATAATAAAGTGACATTTTCAATATGTTTTAAATACCTACTATATTAACGTACAAACATACTGTTCAATAGCTAGTGCTAGTTTAGGTATATGCTAGTTTTGCATATGGTAGTAATTGTTTTCATAATTTATTTTGCATATAAAAATTAAAAAATAATCAGAAATTATCTATATTTAATTATAGTATATATTTTTAATATAATTTTATTTCATTATATTAAAATATTTATTTAAATATATTATTAATAATGTATTGTGTTTTAAGTTTAAAATGTATTACCATTTTAAAACAAAATAATATAATTTATATCAATATTATTTTCAAATTTCATTAAAATTCTAATTAATATATATTAATTATATATATATAACTTGACAATACATAGATTAAATCAGAACATTTTTCATTAATTTATTGATTAATATTATAGGATAATATAGTTAGTACTATTTTTATTTAATCACAAAAAAATAGAAGATAAGAATTATAATTTTGATCTAAAAAATATATCAATATTATATAATAATAATATAATAATAATATAGAAAAACAATAATATTAAATTCTTATATTTATATATGAATATTACTAGTGAACTACGCGACCTCTATATAATAATAATAGAATCCACGGCCACACAGGGAAACCTAATGGCTCACATGAAATCACACTTGGACAAGAAGGATTTCAAGTGCCATCACTGCAGTTTCACCTACAAGTTCGCCCAGAGTTTAAACGCCCACGTGAAAGCGAAACATTACCTGAAAGAGTTTGTTATCGTTGCGAGTATTTTCTGCGCGTATTCTTAGTGTGTATCTACGAGTTATACTAAATGGTCGGATTATTCGCATTAAAACTAAAGCACACTTAATTTCACCATTAGACTGAATATTTATTACCGTAACTTATTTCCTACTTTTAAATGTATCGTCGGGCATTACTAATCTACTCCAATACATCGATCTCATTTTATTACAGCTATTAATACAATATATATATATAAATATCACTAAACTTTCATACACTATTTTAGCTAAGCCATTAATTACTCGCTCAATTTAGTAGTTCCATTATATGGTATCAGCTATAATGCTGTGTAACAAATATAATGCAATCTAATGTAGGGTCTTACTTAACTTAAGTTATAAACTAGTATATAAACTAATATATCAATTACAAATATATTTATAAATAGATAAAACAAGTAAATATATAATGTAATATATAATAATATTATAATGTATGAGTTTTTCAAAAATCATCACATCACCATTATTAATATATGTTCACACTTCACCAACATCTAATGTCTAGTTACGTTATCACTATTCACTCAGACGTACACTAACATATCTAGGTTGAGATGCGAACCTTGCAATAAAACTGTATTGGGAGATATGGCTATGAAACGTCACGTCAAGACTGAGTCTCATCTGAGGGTTATTTACTTTAGGTGCTAGCTAGTCTATTATTTCTTATTTAAATATATACCTATGTGTTATATATTCAACCATATACACCTAAAAAATATTTCTACCAAATAGTAATATATATATAATATATATATATTAAAATAATTTTAAATAGTTAATAAAGAAATTTAAAGTAACACAAATTTAAATTATCTAGTATTTATTGACAATAAATTTGACTGGATCAGTGAAGTATATTAACATTACCAGGATCTATTGCTATTTAAACAAAATTAAATATAAATTATATAGTCATATATTATTAGTTTTAATATATAATAAATTATGTTTTTCTCATTTAAATTACTGTTGTTAATATTTGGTGAAATAATTTTATTACAACCCCTAAAAAAAGTTGATTTTACTAAAAGGATCATTAAGGGTAGGAGCAGACCTCTGAATGACCTCTGAAATTAAGAAAATAAAATTGTTTTTCAAATTATTTGTTATACGATATTGTTAAAATAACTATCGATATCTGTAAAAACTCAACCTGCTTAATGTAAAAGTATACTATATATAATTATTTAAAGAGTTATGATATAGTTAAATTAAATTCTGCAAACTTTATGTTCAAAAAAAGATATTATTCTCTGCTATTGAACTTACAGAATTTCATATAAACTGATGTTACTCTTCTCATTATATAGCCAGAATAACTTTTTATAGATGTTTTTTTTTGTATGACTTAATGAGCTCGATTATAATGAGTAGTTTGTATAATAATACATTGTTGTATCTTATATATTAGAATAAGGTTATTTCTATATTTATTTGAATTGTAATTTATCATATCCAAGATGGTCATTAATGATGAGGTTTGTGTATAGATTTATAAGTAGACGGTAAATATGGCCAGTGTTCGATAGAATCAACAAGGTTGTGAATTTGAAACGTATTGAAACCACATTCTGAAAGTTGGGAAATTATTGCTATTATGATGACATTTCGTTATCTGCTTCTCTTATAGCAATATTAATTTTTATTTTTAGAGTATAATTTATCATAATATTTATTTATAATTATTTTGTTTGTAACAATAATTGTATATTATTATTATTATTATTATTATTAAAAATATTTTATAATTTAATAAAAATGTGATTTATATATATATGAGTATAACATGAATTTTAATATACAAATAACTTGATACATGCTTATATAGTAGTAAGCTGTGTATAGGTAGTACGTTATAAAGTTATAAACGCGTATAAATAGATATAAACGTATACATTCTACATACAAACATTACATGCTTATATGATATAACTCTAAATTATAGACACCACCATTACAATCTGTAGGGTACATATTTAAAATAAATGGACTAGTTGGCGTATAGTTGAAATCAAAAATTGAATAATTATCTGAATAATTGAATGGTATAGACACTCGATAATCATACTTATAATGTCAACGAATGTCTGTATTCAAGTCATTACTAAAGACGACAGGGATCAACACCGCATTAAAAGAATAACGTAAAATTAATTGAAATTGAAACCGTAATCACTAAATTTATAATTCGTAATTATAATTTAAAATATTAACAGATTTTATTTGAATTATATATTTATTATTTTCCTATATGTAGAATACAAAATTAATTAACTTGTTTTAATGGTATTTCATACCTGTATTCTTCACAACTTATTATAAGGTCTACCGGGTTTATTGAAATATCAGGTCTTACTCTATATACTCTCTATATACTCTAATTATAATTTACATATAATTTAGATTTAAAAAAGTAAGATTATATTTGATTTTTCTAAAATTTAACTTGATTCAGCAAAAACTTCTAGATAAAATGAAAATGTAATATTGATCAAATTAGTATCATCGGTTCTTGTACGACTTGAAATAAAATAATGTTATTATACAATTACACTCATATGATTGACATATGTTATATAATATATAAATCTATCTATGAAAGTTTTATATTCGTAAGTATGTAAATATAAACTAGAAATATTGTATATATACATGTTAATTACACATATTTGTGATTTATAATATAAATATAAAATTTCTTGTACATCTAAATATTTTACGTCTATTTTTTAATATAAGTAATTATATAGTTAACATGTGATATACAATACTTTATATAATATCATTATCCTTACAAGGTATTATAATGTATACACTAACATATATTTATAAATGTATATATATATAATAGCGCTTATTTATATACCATGTATTATCCATAGTCATAAATAACATATTTAATATCACATTGAATTATATTATTTAAAAAATAAAATGTGATTTGTAATCTTAGTGCCATCCTAAACACTAGCGCATACCCAATAGTCGAATCTTACAATACACACATTAACTAATCGCTATGATCTAGAACCGTGCATCCTTCGAAGAGAGTCTCGTCGTATCGCTGCCTCAACCGTTCGAACTCGGCCCCGCTAAGAGCCGACCCCGCGCCCCCCCTCAGTCTCTACTCGCCCCCGCGAAGATCCGACCCCGCGCCCCTCCTCAGTCTCTACTCACCGGCAAGCCACCGATCTACGAGATAGTCGCCTCCCCCACCCCTCCGCCCTCCGTAGCCATTAACCGCCCACTTCCGGTGACGTACGACCAACCCGCAACCACCTCCGTACAGCCGGAACGGTCGATTATCACGGTCGAGCAGCGCAGCACTACTGCTACTAGCGCTACCGCCACCACCACCACCATCGCCGCTACTACAGCAGCGGTAGCACATCATCTATTCACGTACGGCACGACCGCGTTGACGGCCGACGAATACATTCCCGCCATCGATAACCCCGTCATCGCCCCGCCGCACTGCCCCGAAGACGTGTTCGATATTTAACCCCGCCCGCCGCCGCGCAGTATTACATCGGCCGTAGGTAGATTTTATTACTCGATCGTCCGTCGCGTCCTATTTACGTCGTTTGTGGTTTACGTCGGTCGTGTTGTCGTTTATTATCGTTGCGTCGTCGTCATTACGAAGTATGTTTTGGTGTATTTTTTAGGGATTTATTTTGATTACCATTTTCCGTTCGAATGCTCAGTTTATATACCTACGATCGATTATTAATTTTGTCTTTAATATAACAATTAAATTTGATAACATTTATACAACTTTGTTGAATTACTATTTTATAAATATAATATATATAGAAATTTCAATTTTACATTATTATTTGATAATGTTTATAATTTAAATTATTAATAAGTATAGGAAATTAAATATTAATAATATTTACAAACATATATAAATCATAGAGTACGAACAAATATATTCAATTTATAGGTATAGATTATTTGATTGATATTATTATTCAATATATTGGTGTTATAAAATATCTTTTACTTGTATATCAATTCTATTTATAATATTTAGACAGACAATATGGTTTTAAATGAAGATTGCAATCTCATGAGGGAGATTAGAATTGTAAAAAGAAGGAAGATCTAATGTCTTTCAATGAGTTTGTTAATATATTGAGAGATGGGGAATGTCATTATTTATTTATTTAAGGGTCACCTTGGAACCGCCCTGGTTAGTAATATGTATTCTATAGGAAAGTAGATTTCAATTGGTAAGATGTATAATTAATAAGATAATATCACTAAACATGAAACCTGAGTTATCAGCAGAGATGTGAAGTAATAAAAATGAATTAATTGGGAAAAATTAAAAGCGAGTGTTAAAGCAAATATATGATATGAATTTTATAAAAATGATCGTTATAATAACAGCAAAAGGATGAATATAACGAGATAAAAGGGTGGGGAAGCTAGTGTATAGTATACACTAGTTTCCCATACTGTATCTCATAGGGAAACAAACTATTGCAGTATTTAAGTACATCATAATAGAGAGGTGTGATTTGAATGGTTTACCGTTACTAAAGAAATTGAACTAAGTGAGAAAACAACAGCGTGTAAAAGTATTTATTGTCATAGGAGATCAAATGTACTCGAAATATCGAGGAAAACTGGTTGATAACAAGTATTTGTTATAAAGTATAGTAGAATATAATTGTATATATTTAGAAGTTGTTCTAGTGACATCTGATAAATATTTATACTCTTTATAAAACTATTTATATAATGTATATACTCTTTAAGGTATACCAGCGTATGGTAATTTTAATAGGAGATCGCTTATACATTATGTATCGTGTGTATTCACTTAGAACGTGTGATCGTTGAGATAATTGAGTAATTACGTAGATGGGAGTGTGATTCATAGAATATGAGAAGTTATAACTACAATCATGATTATAATTACGATAAAATGTTCTTCTTTTCCTTGTACCTTCCTTGTACCACCTTGTAAAATAGTATTTGCTAATGTCTCATGTCTAGACAAATGGTCAAACCAACTACTTTTTCACTTTCTGTAAAAACACATTCATATGAACCAATTCTAGATATCATTTCCTCATGGATATATAAATTTTTTTTCGTTGTATATATGTGATGTTTAGCATTCTTCTATGTGACTTAGATTATAAGGCATTCAATCGTTTCTTAGATTCTTCGAGAATAGTCCATGTTTTGCAGAAAAGAGTGGATAGAAGTAAGGAATTATATAGGTTGAATTTAAAACTTCTTTCTCTACTTTTCCAGATCATTTCCAATCTTACCATTATGGATGTGGATGTAGAAATTCTTTTTGCTATTATCATTAGTATGTTATTGTATACGGTTATAACCCAAGATATTTAAACGATTTGACTTGTTATAGTTTAGTTTTTTTTTTCAAATTAAAAATATTGAAACATTAATATTTAAATATAATTAGAGTATATGTAGGTACCTATAGGTATATATATACCTATATTATAATCCTTTAGCTCATTCGCAAAGAATAAATAAGATGTGATCTTACGTAAATCATATGGTCTACAATGCCATCTATAGATATATCTGGTGAAATCGCAAGCGATCGTATGATGTTGAATCCATTTGTTAGCTCGAGAAGAATCCCACTATAGTTGAACGTAGATCTCTAGTACTCGACATCGACGAAGTAGGTCACGTCGTTATAATATATATATATATGGGTTTCACTACAAGCAGCTTTTTATGCGTTACAAATAGAGACTATATTCGCAACGTTTTCTAAATGGTAGCCATTTAATATCGTGTTAGTGCATGCATGATAGTATACTATATCTAATTTTTTGTAAATATAAATAGGCCGACTATGAAATCACATTGATATGCATACTAAATGATAAAGTATTATCGATTACTATGGCAAGGCTATGGACTGATTCATATGGTTTTATAATATTACCTTCAATAGTTACAGAGAGGAATACAAAAGGTATTCTAGAAATATTAAATAATGACTTTTTGAAGTATTTACTAGGAAATGATTTTTTAGTAGCCATGGGCCATGATTATTACAATCGATTATCTCAGTTGTACATTCTAGAAGTTCAAAATTAGGAAATTCATCGCAAAAATATGAAGTTTTATAAATAACTAAATATCATCAGAATATATAGGTAACCTATGGTAACTAATAGCGGGAAATTTAAGAATAATAGTAGACGGTGGCATATATAAACTAAAGTATATAGGTATACAATAAAAACGGTCTAAGAACCGACATCTGGGGTACCCGATTATAAATACAGATGGGATGCGAAGTGAAAGTTAATTGTTTATCACGTACGCGATAAACAAGGTACGCATTTTAGGGAGGAATCTTTAATTAAAAGATCATTGAAGCGGTTAATAAGATTTGTAGGCTATGATTAAGTGTGTCAAAAGCTCTATATAAGTTAAGTAATAGTAACTGAAAACAAATAATTGGTTGGTAATATGGGTAAGATCTGTTTCAGTAGAATATGACTTTCTATATGTATTCTAGAAATGCTCAAGATCATTATTAGCTTCAATTTTGGCTAGCGGCTAACAATTCGTTCCATAATCCTACTGATAATTGGAAGTTGGGATATGGGTATGTAATTAGTCATCACATCACGATCGCGTGACGTTTTCTACAGTGTGCGTTTGGTAATATAATATGGCAAAGCTTTATCCATAATGACATCATCAAGTGATTTAGAAATTAAATTGAAGATTGAGTATTTGTGAGAATACACTATATTTTTGAAAAATAAGCAAGGGAATTTGATCTATTGGAGACATATAATTGGTTGCCATAATAAATTATGGAATTCAGTGATGGTGGGAGATAATAATAATATATAATAAAATAATTTAATTTAATAATAGTCATTGAATTAAGGGAAGACTAGATTCATATATTAAGGCTATAAAATGATAGGGTAGTATTCGATAAAGTATATAATATTATAAATCCAAGTTCAATATAAGTTAGGTTTATAAGGTCAGTATTAAGTATTTTCCAAAAAATATTGAAGCCTGTTTCAATTAGTAGTCACTCAAAAGGTCAAAACGTGAGCATGAAGAATTGAAGCGGAACCTCGCTAAGTAGTAGGTTAAATAACCTAACTATGAGATATAAAATGTTAAACCTAACATGGATAGGACAATATATATATTTATGTAAACATATATATATTAAGTCAACTACCTTGGTTTTAGTAACAAACAGAGAAGGACTCCTTCCAGGAAGATAAATATATCGTTGTAGGTGAGTAATTGGCTAAAACTGACTACACAGGCACTCCGCCAACAAAAAACCCATCCTACCTTACTCCATCAAAACAGACAGTATTATAAATACATGGACCAGAGCAACCATTGTATTACTCCTGACAATTCCGCATTCTTACTAAGTCATTGGCCCACTGATACATTTAGACGTATCAGAAGTCATTCCCCCATTCTCCCAATACTAGGTTATACAATACCTACCTACCATAACTGATACTGCAACCGATAATACAATACCTGCCCGGGGCAGTGCCCCTACTTCGAACTATTATGTATAAACATCCGACTTAACAGAACCTTCGCGATGCGCTTCCAACCAACCATAATGGAAACTAACATTCTAACAAGTCCACGACGTATCACGCGTATTAGAAATGACCTAATTAGGTGTTATCCGCAATTCCCCATATATATATATATATATATATATATATATATATATATATATATATATATATGTGTGTGTTTGTGTCCTAGGACGCTAGCTAGCGATACTGTCTTGAATAATCTATTATAAATGACAGATGACCTGTAATCAACCTACATATTTCTGACGCTAGATGAGGAGGGAACGACATATCTGAAGACTACTATGGATAGTAGGGGAAAGTGGACACCTAATACGGACACTTTAACAATAAATGTTATTAACATTTTATGACTCCTTATTTTTATTCAAAAATTACGATATATTTATATTATATGATTATAGATATTATTGTGATTTTTAAATTTTATTTAATCTTTTAATTCTTTAGATAATGGGGGTGTCCGTATTCGGTACACATGTCAGAATACGGACAGTGTCCGTCGGACACCCTGTGTTATAATACGGACACCCTATATACCACTAGATAATCTATATATTATAGATGAATCAATCAGAAAAATTACAATTACATTATTTATAATTACTTTTATGAATAATTTATTCTAATTTAATTAGTTAATAATTTATTTTTTTTAATATTTTTAATTAATAATACAATTTAAGTATCTAAATAATAAAAAATTTAGATTTAGCTTTATTGGTGGTATTAATATTATAACGCTCGCGATTTTTATTAAAATCAGAATAGTTCATACGTTGATTGGTTATAGGGTGTCCGACGGACACTGTCCGTATTAAGACATCTAGAGTATCCGTATTAGGGACTTATATCATATAAGTTATATGGCCTTTAGATAAATGCTTATAACTTAATTAATATTTGATACAAAATATGGAATTTTATATTAATAATTTTTAGAATGCTATATTTTGTAATAGTATAATTTTATATTTTATATCTATACATTTGTATATTCTTGAGAAGGTTTTAAATTTACATTTTTTTTGATAAATTTAAAAACGTAATACAAAAATCAATTAATTGGATATATAAGCAATATTTTGAATAATAAAAAAATAAAAAATACTTATTTAGACTATTTATATAATTATCAATATTTGTTGTAGGATTTATGGTTTCTGAGATACCGAGAGTGTCCGTATTCGGTTACTTTCCCCTATACGGTTGATGGATACTAGCGTCAGAATTATACCTCAGACCAGTCTACTTTATTCCACCTTTTCGTTGTTCAGTTTGGAATAATATGGTAAGTTATATAAATTCACTGTAACACACATAATAATGGAATCTCCCATATTGCATCACGTTCTAATAGAATAATGACTATAAATAAGAGGAAGAATATGTGCAAGATAGTAGATCAAATAGATGTATATTTGATGAAATATTACATTTATTATTATCTGAAATAATACGAAGATTTTCAGATAATAATAAAATAATAGAAGCATTGGAATCACTTACCCCAAATTCAAATTTTATTTAGACTTAACTATAATGATTCATTTATCATCTCTTGCAAACATATTTGACACTGACATTTTAAAGAATGCAGTTAGTCTGGCCAAAGATTGAATAATTAAATCCGGAGAAAATACTTTATTTGATATTTGTATATATCTACTTAAATTCAAAGAAGCCTTTATAAACATATTTAACATATATAAAGTTGCATTGACACTAAGTGTATCAACCAAGCAAGATGTGAAGCATCATTATCGACCCTTAATAGAATACTAACTTCTTATAGGTTTGTTAAAATTGTAAACTACTAATATTCTATATTTAATTATTATATTTTAATAGAAGATGCATGGGACATGAGAGAAAATGTGAATTAACTTCAATTAGCATTCGAGAAAGAAAAAGTAAAACATATAGAAGAAGAAGAAATATTAAAATTATTCAAGAAAAAAACAAGAACAATATTATTGTAATTTATAATTTATATTGTAAAATATATTGTAAATAAATATATATATATATATAAGAAATACATTTTTATAATAAATAGGGCCATGCCCCTCCTAGAAAATGATCCTGTTTACGCGCCCGCGTTCTATGTATATATATATATATATATATATATATATTTGTCGGTTCATTATAATACAGAGTAATATCGTAACAACAATTAGGAAATAATAATAATAATTTGAAAATTAAACAATATATAATAACGAATACAGGTAGGATAAGAAGATTGATTATTTAGTGATTAGAGAAAGATAGAATAGTAAGATTTGGAAATTGATGATAATCTAAAATATTTGATATTGGGGGAGAGGGAATTCCATAGAGTTGATCGGAATTTCTAATAGTTCTAGAATTTAGGGAATTTATACTAGAGTTGCAGGAGTTAAGGAGAATCTTACTATACTCTATTAATCGTTACCATGGTAATGAAGAGAAGCTCTACCTTATAAAGCGGTACATTTCTTAATTATATCAGATGTATAGTTAGGGTTGAAATAATATATATATATATATAAACATTAATATATTCATTCATTTAAGTAAAAGTAAACTAAAATGTGTATATATGGACTCCATATATGGTATACTATGGAGTATACTATATATATATATATATATATACAGTCAACACTATATAAGTCGGAATCGCAAGAGACCGGGAAAATTGTCTGACTTAGCGAGATGTCCGACTTATCCTAGATTCATAAGATCATGCTAATAATACATGCGACGCGCACTGCGCGTCGCGCAGCATGAATTAAAGGGTTACCAACATGTGGAATTATGCAACAATTTATAACATAACATATGGTATTCAATAATATTATAATATACATTATTCAAACTAAACATTTCTGACATTTTATAAAAACTCCTACTTATCCAGTATATAAATCATAAATTGTATATAATATGTGTCCGAATTATCCAATCCGACTTATCCGATTAATTTAACATGGATCTAGATATCCAATCAAACCAACTAAATGTGTCAGACTTATCGAGAAGTCTGACTTACCGAGAGTTGACTGTATATATATATTGTTATTGTTATTTTTATTTGGTGGAGTCCTTTCATCCCATCCATGAACGTAGATGAAGTTTTCACTTATAACCATATATGGCTCTAATGTCCCTTCGAAGCCGCTCTCATGTTAAGGCATCCATGGTTTTAACGAGAGCCGATCATTTATTTATACACAATTATATAAGATCACTTCTAAATAATATTTTAAGACCCATTTTATAAAATTAATTAATGGTCCGGACGAGGGTCGAACCCGTGTCCTACTGCTTGTGTGTCTGACACCTTAGCCACTGAGCCACACAGGCAGTTAATATATATAGTGTATATATAATATATATATATATATATATATATATATATATATATATTAATATATATATAGTTAATATAATATAATTATATAATAATTATTAATATAATAATTATATTAACTATATATATATATATATATATATAGTGGAAAGTAACATTACGGACACTCTCGGTATCTCAGAAACCATAAATCCTACAAAAAAAATATTTAATTTAAATCCTACATTAATATATTCATAATTATATAAATAGTCTAAAAAAGTATTTTTTATTTTATAATTATTCAAAATATTGCTGATATATTCAATAAACTGATTTTTGTATTACGTTTTTAATGTTATGAAAAAAAAATGTCAACTTAAAACGTTGTCAAGAATATATAAATGTATCGATTTAAAATATAATATTATATTATTAAAAAATAAAGTATTCTAAATTTATATATATATATAATTTCTATATTTGTTATCAAATATTCATTAAGTTATAAGCATATATCTAGAGGTCATATAAGTCCATAATAAGGACATTATATATCTCTTAATACCATAGATCTAGAGTTTCTCTCTAACTCTATGCTTAATACGGACACCCTATAACCAATCAACGCATGAACTATTCTGATTTTCATAAAAATCGCGTGCTTTATAATATTAATACCACCATTAATACCACCAATAAAGCTAAATCTACAATTTTTATTATTTATATACTTAAATTGTATTATTAATTAAAAAAATAATAAAAATAAATTAATTATTAACTAATTAAATTAGAATACATTATTCATAAAATTAATTATAAATAATGTAATTGTAATTTGTCTGATTTATTCATAAATAATATATAGTTTATATAGTGGTATATAGGGTGTCCGTATTATATCACAGGGTGTCCGACGGACAGTGTCCGTATTCGGAAATGGGTACCGAATACGGACAACCCTATTATCTATGGAATTAAAAGATTAAATAATATGTTAAAATCACAATAATATCTATAATCATATAATATTAATATGTTTTAATTTTTAAATAAAAATATTCATTCATAAAATGTTAAGACCATTTATTAAGGGAAAAACTTAAAAACTTAAACTTTAACAATTGTTAAAGTGTATTATAATACCTATAGGTTACTTTCCCCTATATATATATATATGTGTGTGTGTATATAATGTATCTAATGTATATTATTATTATAATCATTATAGTGATATTCCTCAATAATATTGACAATTAATACTAGGTACCTATATACAAATTTATAAACTATTATATTAAAAATATTTATGTTCTCTATTATCATTGAAAGAAAAAATAAATACAGCCAATCAAAATACATCCACATCATTGTTTCTTAAGATTACTTCGTTGCCACGTTACGCTATATATTTATTGTTTATTTGTTCGGTTTCGAAATTGCATAACTTTAGCATCTTATATTTTCTGAATATTCATCTTTATATTGTGAGTAATACATTAATTTAATGATTAAATGCTACATTAATTTAATTATATTAAATATTTCACTTATGTAGGTATATTATAATTATGATATATAATTTACTGAAATATAATATTATTTTATAATTATATAATATAAAATATAATATATAATTTCAATTTCAATTTCATTATATAATAATTATTTAATATTATATTTAATGTAATATTTAAATATGTTTATATACCTTCTTATTATATTTCCTATATGTATATATATATATATATATATATATATATATATATATATATATATATGTATATATAAATTATATATATATATATATATGTATATATAAATTATATATACATATAATATATGTATATATATGTATAATATATATATGATATATATATATATATATATATATATATATATATATATATATATATAACTATAGGATTTATGTTGAACTTTATTTATCCTAATCTAATTGATGATAATTATCATAATATATATATATGTGTGTATATATAATATGTAATATATATTAGTAACTATTTCATTGTTATTATTATAATAATTGAATTTATTATATATGAAATAAGACATTGTATATTAAAATAAAATGTCATCATTGAATATTATAACTAAAATATAATAATAATATCTATATACAAATTAAGTTTGTCGATAATTGAAATCATCATACGATCATCTGCTAACAATGAATACTTCTGATAACCGATTCGTAAACAAGGTTTTATTTGAAAACATTTATAAAATATTCTTATCATATATTTTATTATGCTGATGTAATATGTCGGGATCATATGTCTATATATATATAGATATATAGCAATTGCTTCGAAACTCTAATAAGATGAGTGATGCCTCGAAGCTTTATCAGTAAGATTGTTATTCTTATTTTTATTATATTTAGGAGTCCTTCCATCCCATCCAGGAACTTAGATGACATTTTCACTTTTAACCATATATGGCTCTAATGTCCCTTCGAAGCAGCTCTCATATTAAGGTATCCATGTTTTAACGAGAGCCGATAATTTATTTATACATAATTATATAAGATAACTTCTAAATATTATTTTAAGACCCATTTTATTGACGGGACGTACAGTGTACGTCGTACACCCGCGAACTAATACCTGTTTATTTAATTCAACTCTAAAATATTTGTCAATGCTCTATTTTAAATAAAAATTATAAATGTTTCTAATGATGTAACATAAAACTAATATATACTACTAATTATTAGTATAATATAATATAAATAATACTAATATATTAATTCATATTATCTTTTCTATTAGTTTATAATATCACCTAATAACTTATTATAAATGTTTCTAATGATGTAACATAAAACTAATATATACTACTAATTATTAGTATAATATAATATAAATAATACTAATATATTAATTCATATTATCTTTTCTATTAGTTTATAATATCACCTAATAACTTATTTATAAAAGATAATATTGAATAAATAAAGATATTAACTTTTATATAATAATATTATTAGCATAAACTATTAGATAAATATTATTAAATATACCAATAGATGTGATGATGTATAACTACTGATTTATGTATTGTATAAGAATATATACTTCTTATTGTTGTATATCTTATAATAACATGCGATATGTTATATCGAGAACAGGTAATAATTACTAATAACTATAATAACTATATATTAATTAAAAATAGAATTCTAACAGCTATGGCTAAAATTGCACTTTTAATATTTATTTATTTTAATTTTTAAACGATTGAGAATTAATCCTGTAATTATAAATTTATAAATGTAGAGACGTAATCAAATAAGTAAGTTTTTTTGTATATGAATTTAAAAAATATAAATAATTTATAAATCAATAACACCTCAACTAATCAGACATATTTAATGAATATTTATAGTACACTACTTATTTTTTAATTCGGTTATATAACTATAGTTAATAAGGTCACCAGGTAGGTTACCAGGTCACCAGGTATGTGTTTCCATGATATACACCCGGATATCTGTATTACTAGAATACCTACACTATCATAGCACACAATAAAGATCCTTAGATTAGAGTGATTATCCCTAATAATAGCAAAGCCCTTGGACTAGGGCTTTGGTAGGGGAAAGTAACCTAATACGGACACTTTAACAATACAAGGTTTTAAATTTTTATGACAATATTTGTATTCAAAAATTACAATATATTATTATTATATGATTATATATATTATTGTAATTTTAAAATTTTATTTAATCTTTTAATTCAATAGATAACGGGGTGTCCGCATTCGGTACCCATGTCCGAATACGGACACCCTATATACCACTAGATAAACTATATATTATTGATGAATCAATTAGACAAATTACAATTACGTTATTTATAATTAATTTTATAAAAAATATAATGTAATTTAACTAGTTAATAATTTATTTATTTTTATAATTTTTCAATTAATAATACAATTTAAGTATCTAAATAATAATTTTTTAGAATTAGCTTTATTGGTGGTATTAATATTATAACGCACGCGATTTTATGAAAATCATAATTGTTCATACGCTGCGCGCTGATTGGTTATAGGGTGTCCGTATTAGGAACTTATATGACCTCTTGATATATTCTTATAACTTAATGAATATTTGATAAAAAATATAGAAATTAAAAATATAATTTTTAGAATCCTTTAATTTTTAATAATATAGTGTTATGTTTTTATCGATACATTTGCAATCATAAACAATCTTGAGAAGGTTTTAAGTTGACATTTTTTTTCATAAATTTAAAAAAGGTAATAAAAATCCCAGTTTATTGGATATATTAGCAATATTTTGTATAATTAAAAAATAAAAAATGCTTTTTTAGACTATTTTTATAATTATGAATATGTTATTCATTAAACATTTTTTAGTAGGATTTATGGTTTCTGAGATACCGAGAGTATCCGTATTCGGGCACTGTCCGTATTCGGTTACTTTCCCCTAATAGTTTATAATTGGAAGTAATTATATCATTACAATATATACATATATCCCAATAAACATAAACAATATTTCTTCACATCCCTTCTCCCAAACGCCCATTAACAGTCCCACCTTTTATCATGGTTAACAGCCATACTATCTTATATTCTGATAATGTTAAATATGTTGGTTTTTATTTCGACATTTCTCTATATTTTCATCCCCACATTTCAAATCTTCTTCGCTCTATAAACTTTCATCTTCACTATTTCCGTCTAATCCTTAACTCCATAAGTATTTATATAACTCTCGTCTCATCTTTTATATTACCGTTTTTTGATTACTGAAATTACTCCTTTTCTCCTTACGATGCTATCAAATTAAAAAATTACAAATATTACAGAATGCATTAGTACGATCAATTTTAAAAATTGATCGATTTAATCAAATACATATTTATCCATATTTAAAGAGATTGCATTGGTTCTCCACTCAATCCACCAACTCATTTAAATCTCTATTAAAAACATATATATTTACTTTTACATTTCCTGATCACTATTGTTATCTGTTTATATGTTTTTACTTTAGACGCTTGATTTCTCTGGCACAAAGAGTCATTAAAATAAATTATAATTAAATTAAATTATAATTAAATTAAATTAAATTATTATAATCTATAACTATAATTATTATTATAACTAATATATCAAATAAATTAGTAGTAAATTAGAATATAATATGTATATATATATATAGAAATAGTAAATATAATATCAACTTTAGAATGAAAACAAGTGTTCTGTGTCTGACCAAGTAGATGACATGTGTTTCTATTCAAATGAAACTAACAGTAATGAAACTGAAGATAATAAAGTTCAGAATAATTCAGACGATGAAAACATTCGGTGTTTAGATGCTACAAGTGATAACAGCTATACACCCAAATATGGGTTAGTCAGGCATATTAGTAATGTTATTATAACATATATACAATAATAGGTATATATATATATATATATATATATATATATACTAATAAGTTCATAATGTTGATACATTTATAATTATAAATTGTTTAGATCTTCAAATATCAATATAAAGCTAAGTCATCATATACTATAATATTAACATAATAATTATAAATATATATTACATATTATACATTTATAAATTAATATTACATTAACTTGTTTCATCCTTAAATTAGCATTATAATACATATTATTCAAATCACTGAACCGTGACACTATATTATTCATTACATTCTATATTATTTTGCTTAAGCAATATATTTATATATGTATATATGTATTTAGTAGTAGATATATATATATATATATATATATATATTATAGTAAATACATTTTAAATTATTATATATTTTGGTATTTGGTATTCATTTTTGGTATTTGGTAATTAATTGTATAATATATAAAATAAATAAATTTAATTTCTAAAGTTTATATTAATTTATTTCTATTAAGTATAATATTTGGTATTTTGGTATTCATTATTGGTATTTGGTAATTTATTGCATAATATATATTTAATTTAACTCTCATAACTATTTGAATATATGATTATTATTTTATTTTCTAAATAAATTCTTACTACAAATCTATATATATATATTTATATATATATATATGTATATATATATTTAATTATCAAGTATCATATATTACTATTACTATTATTACTACAAATTTAAATCTATATATATATGTATATATATATTTAATTATCAAATATCATTGTACTATTTATTGCATACTAATTATACTTATATAAATAATGTTATATTCACCATAAAATCAAAATATATACAAATATACACATATGCATTTATATTATTGATTTTTCATTCAAATAAAGAAGACAATTTAAAATTTGGTATATTGGTATTCATTGACGGTATTTGGTAATTGATTGCATAATATATTTAAACTCTCATATATTTAATCTTTACAATTTTACTAGTGCATTATTCTATATTTTTTTTTGTTATACTATTGTATATTTGATGTTTGAATGTATAAGTTAAATCATGTAAATAAATATAGAAATTGTATTATATAACATTTGATACTTTTTTACTTAGATTTATTTGTATTATTCTATAGGAATATACATATACAATTTAGATATATATATCATATATTATATTATTTAGTATTTATATATTGTATAATATATAATATTTATATAGTATGTCTCCTATATCTAACGATAAATTATTTAAGATTATTAGTGATTTATCGAATAAAGTTGAAAAGTTAACTGATATCGTTAAATATCAATCTACTCTAATTCAAGAACTAAAAACAGATAATATCAATATTAATAAGCTATTAAATACTGAATTTAAGCAAAACAAAGATATATTAAAGGAACTGCCAATTAAACAGTTGACAAAATCATTAAATAAACTTGGTAATGATAATAGTAGTACTTTAATATTTACTAACTTTAATAAACAAGATTATATAGATTACGTAGACAAAAATAACTTAATTAATTTTATAAATAAAAATCTTGAATATACTCTTAATAAAGAATCTATTGTTAATATTAGTAAATATACTAATGCATCTAGCTTACCTAATGAAAACGACACTAATAATATTACATCAAAACCTGATAAATATTTCATAAAATTGATTGATCAAAATTTAACAATAGATATATTAAAAAACAAGTCAAAATTATCTAATTCTAATTATTACATTAATATTAAGCATTCAATAGAAACTGATAATATTCTTTATAAAGCTAGGAAATTAGTTAAATCTAATTCTATTTATAAAGCTTGGGTATATATAGACAAAGTTTATATCATTATAGATAAAGATAAAAATAATCAATTATATATCTCTGATATATCTCAATTAAATAACCTTTAATTTAACTTATTTTTGATTACATAACAATTATATATAGCCTCAATGTCTTCAGATTTAAATTTATGTATAAATGATGTTTTTATATATAATGAAAATAATGATGTAATAACAGATAACATTAATTGCATGCATGATTTTTATCCCACTAGTAGATATGTGTATTCAAATGAAAAAAAACTTATAATACTACCTGTTTATCTATCATTCATTTCAATGCTAGAAGTCTTATTAAAAACTTCGATAATATTAAACATTATTTATTATCAACAAATAATGTATATGATGTAATCGTTGTAACAGAAACATGGCTTAAAGCATGTAACAAAGACCTTTATTTATTAGACGGTTATAATGTTTCTCATACTATAAGGCATAATAAACGTGGTGGTGGTATATCTATTTATTCTAGAGATATTTTTAATTATGATATTATTAATAGGTATACTTCATCAATTGATTCAATATGCGATATACTAACTATTAAATTATCACATTTATCACCAAATAGCAAAGAATTTATTATTACTGGTATATATACATCTCCTAACTATAATATTCTAATTTTTAATGAATTTCTGCATTCATTTTTAGATTACATTTCTAATTATAAAGACACTTTTATTTGTGGTGATTTCAATGTTGATATCTTAAATAAAAATAAATCAACTATAATTTACGACTTCATTAATATATTTTACCAATTTAGTTTTTATCCCACTATTAATAAACCTACACGAATTCAAGGTAATTGTTTATCACTAATTGATAATATATTTACTAATACAAATAAGGATTATGATAATAATTATATACATGTAATCGATATAAGTGATCACTTCCCTATCTCTATCTCAATTTTAAATATGTTCTCTAAGGTCACTCATCCTGTTAATAATTGTAACTCGTATAGATATATAAAAAATAATAATATAATTAAACTTACTGATTATCTCAAATTTACAGATTGGGATTTTATCTACAAAATTAATGAATCTGAATTGGCATGTAGTACATTTTTATCCTATCTCACTGAAATATTTCATAAATTTTCATTTGTTAAAAAAATAAAATTTGATAATAAAAATAAATTTCCATGGATTGACAAATCAATAAAAAAAGAGTTATTGAAAAAAAATAAACTTTATAATACATTTATTTCTGATTCTTCATTAAATAATAAAAATCGTTATAAAAATCAAAGGAATAAATGTACTAAATTAATCCGTGATTCTGAAATTGCTTATAACTCAAAAATGTTAAATTTGAACAGTAACAAATGGAAACATTTAAATAAATTATTGACTGATGGCTCCTCTAAAGTTAACCGTTCACCTTTTGATACTACCTCCCATGAAACTGCTAACAGATTTAATGATTATTTTAGTGAGATTGGATTACAACTTTCCAGTGATATTGAGTCTATGGCTACTATTACAAATTATAAAAAACAAAAGTCTATATCGTCATCTATTTTCTTTCAGCCTACTTCAGAAAATGAGATTTTAGAAATAATAGCAAACTCTAAAAATAGCTTTACACAAGATTTTTACGAAATTAGTATGAGTTATATAAAACTAATAAGTAAATTCATTGCAATTCCCCTAACACATATTTTTAATAAGTGTATCTTAGATGGTTATTTTCCAAATTGTCTTAAAATTTCTAAAATCATTGTATTATATAAGAGTGGTAAAAAATATATATTAGGAAATTATAGACCTATATCTTTGTTACCACAAATTTCAAAGATTTTAGAAAAAATAATAAAATCTCGTCTAAATGCCTACATTAATAAACATAATGTATTACACTGTATTATATAAGAGTGGTAAAAAATATATATTAGGAAATTATAGACCTATATCTTTGTTACCACAAATTTCAAAGATTTTAGAAAAAATAATAAAATCTCGTCTAAATGCCTACATTAATAAACATAATGTATTACACTGTAATCAATTTGGTTTCAGGTCAAATAGATCTACTGCTGACGCAATTGATAATTTAAATGATATACTAGTTAACAATTTAGATAACAAGGTTAATTGTCTCGCAGTATCAATTGATTTAAAAAAAGTATTTGATACTTTAAATACGAATATATTATTAAATAAGTTATCTTACTTTGGCATTAGAGGTATAACTCTAGATCTATTATGCAGTTATCTAACAAATAGAAAACAATATGTCTGTTATCAGAAATGTAATTCAAATTTACTAGGTATTAATATAGGTGTTCCACAAGGCTCCGTATTGGGACCATTGTTGTTCTTGTTATATATAAATGATATATCTAACGTTATGGACGACAATGGTTGTATCTTATTTGCTGACGACACGACCTTAGTATTCGCGGATAAAGATGTATCGATATTGGAGTCAAAAGCTAACAAATATATTGGTTATATGTACTCATGGTTATGTTACAATAAACTATCATTAAATTTAATTAAAACTTCTTATACTATATTTGGTCAACATAAACCTTATATTTTCAATATTTCATTAAATGGAATACTTATTAAAAGTCAAAATGAATTTAAATTTCTAGGTATTATCATTGATAATAAACTTTCTTGGAAACCGTATATTACTTTATTAGCCTCCAATTTATCTAGAATTGTAGCTGTCTTTTATAAACTGCGTAATAAAATTAATATAAAATCATTAATTTTATTATATAACGCACTATTTCACTCTAGATTAAGTTATTGTTGTTCGTCATGGGGCTCTAATTATAAATCAGTAGTACACAAAATTATTGTATTACAAAACAAAGTACTTAAATGTATTTATAAACTACCCCAGAGAACTAATATCAACTTCATTTATAAAAGACATAATATATTGAAAATAGTTGACTTAGTTAAAGTCACATTATTAAAAAATACACATTATGCTTTTAATAGAGTCTACAGAACTAAACTATTACAAAAGTTTGTACTTTGTTCGAACAGTTGTACTAGGGCTAAAAATAGATTTATTATACCGAAATCTAGAATTAATATTAGTTGTTATGCTGTACATTATGCAAGTATTCAATTATGGAATAATCTAAGTAACAAATTAAAAATTATAAAACCTAATAAGTTATTTATAAAAAAATTAAAAATTTCTTACCTAGCTATTTACTAATTATATTTTATTTTACATGTTTGATGGACTAATGGTGACTATTCAAGCTGATTGATAGAAGTGGAACAGATGCTCAGACATTATTTTTATTTTATTTGTTTTCTTTTATTAAGCTCCGTGATTATTTATTTATTATTATGAATTACTAATATGTAATATTAGATGGATTAACATGGGGATTATATTTCTGATTGTTTGAAACGCTAAATAAATCACTGAGTATTACACTCCTGGGTGTGGGCTACCCATATGGGATTTGGGCAACCCCGAAGCTTCCTTCACTTATATATTCCCTTTGATTATCCTTCTATAAATATACATGTTTGAATGTATAATATGTAATTGCATTATTATTTACTCTGGCCAAACACCTCGAAAGTCAATTTGACTATTTTGTTTAGCCATTTATTGTTAAAATTTTTTTTGCAATAATAAATTATCCTTAAATTATCCTTAATATCATAATGATACCATAGAGAACATTTGAATAAGCAACACGACATTTCTACAACACCGGTTAAGGAAGAAGGAACTGTTGATGTAAACACTAGAAAAGGTATAACATATAATTATTTGTATACTATTCATTAACAAAATATGAGAGTATATACTATATGCTAATATGTAAAATATATATATACCCATATATATATATATATATATACACTAGATGATAACGTATCTATAACTTGCAATATAGAAGTGAAAAGCGATGGGTTTTCAAAAGAAAATCTAAATGAACGTGAAGACCATAAAGTACGTATTAGTTTCTGTTCAAGTTATCTCTCTAGATTATTATTTTAATTTATTTAATTAAATTATATATATAGGTGAATATACTTATTTATAATAATATTTTAATTTATAATATGATTTAGAATATAATATATATGCTGAATAATTGGAAAATTAGATTAATATAATAACTAAATAAATTGAATAACTTATTACAGTATGACCACAAGACAATCAAAAGTCATGATACCATCAATACAATATCGCTTTCAAAACAAATTGAATTGTTAGTAGTCTAATTAATTAATTAAATCCAATTAATTTATGTTATTAAAATTAATAGAGAAACAAATATCACAAAATCGAAACCTGAGAAAAAGAATGATCAAATCAATGACATTAATACAGGTATAATTCTATATTATTTACTATTATATTAATAACTATACAATTTTAAATATAATATAGAAATATATATATATATATATAATTAGTGTATAATATGTTTAATATTATTCAAAGTTCATTGAACTATATTCACTTTATATTATATTAATGATAAAATCAAGTATACCTATATGCGTATTTGTATATCAACGATATTTTAATTTAATATAATACATTTCGTATTTAGAAAATATCACAACTATATATAGTGACCTCTATAGAGGAATGATTTTTAATTTTGATTAAAAAAATTATATATATGGGGAAATAATAAAGGATTATATTATATACAATAATTATTAATATCTCTGATTAATTATATCCTTGTGTTTATTTAAATCTATAATATATCCAATCTATAACGATACATTTAAATAGGTTTAGATTATATAGTGGATATCTTTGATGCCCTTTTAAGTATCGAAGAAAATAAAATGAAAGAGGTATGTAAATTAAAAATAATAGTAATTAATAAATTAAATCAGCAACTTTATTAGTCATAGTATATGTATATCATATAAATTATATATATATATATATATATATATATATATATATATATATATATGTGTGTATACATAATATAGTATAATATATTATTACTACTATTACATGTAATGATGTATTACCATTAATATTTATAAATAGCGAATAATAGTCGCTATTGTTTACATTATGAATATTATTGTATTTTAGATTCTTACTCCAAACGAAGAACCCGTTGAAGAATTAAAACCATATGAAAATGACATAACCTTAAATAATGAGGTATTATATAATTAATTATATATTATAATATTTAAAATAATATAAATTATATATTATATAAATACACGTTTACGTTATAGCGTATACGATATATATATATATATATATATATATATATATTTATAGGATATATTCCCTTCTCAATTAGGGGAGAGTGCTCTAATATCGACATGTACGTAATATCGACACCCTAGAGATCTTCTAAAATATAATTCCAATCAAAAAATAATTAATGTATTAAATGTTTATCAATACAATTCTAATTTATATAAGTATAATTTTTTTTTTAATATTTATATTTTTTTAATTATAAACAAAAAATGATTTTTTCGTTACAACTCTAAATTTATGAAATTTTTGAAGTACAATATCGATTCTCAATCATTTGAACATATATATATATATTTTAAATATTTTAAATACATCGTATATAACTAATTATATTTTACAATGTGCCGAAAAGATTTTGTATTTTTGATAATTTGTTACAAAGTTATTAACGTTTACCTAAGCAACATACATTTTCATAATACTGACACCATAATTTCACGTAATATCGACACCCTTTAACCAATCAGCGTTATTTGTTTATAATGTGCGTGCGTTATGATACAATTAATTTTAGGAAAAAAACGTATGAATTGCGTTTGTTAACTAAAAGCATAGATTTATAGTTTACTATAAATGTAAACTATAAATCTATGACTAAAAGTAACGCGCATTCAATTCTGATTGGATATTAAATAATATATGGTATATCTAAATATCAATATATTTAGGGTGTCGATATTATAATATATGTGCCAAGGTGTCGGTATTCGAGGCAGTGCCTGTAATATCGATGCCCCTGTTATCTCAGAGTTAAACAAACTAGGTTAAACAACATAAATTAAATTTTAAAATATCTTATATATGTATATACCTACTTATAACTAAAATATGGTAATATTTAATTGATAAATAATATAGTTATGGTTAATTATTACTAGGGTGTCGGTATTCGAATACTCTCCCCTATTTGCGAAATATCAGTATCAATATTAATCTACTGGAAAGTGTTTGCCTTTATTAAGATTTGTTACAACTACTGACTGGGTAAAAATGCATTAGGAGATAATATTAATACATTTCCAGTCATTGATATTACCAAGGACACATGTACTTTGTATGACTCTAATGTCAATAAGAAGTCGCGCACTAAATATTACTAATCGGTATAACAAAGTGCATACAATGAATAAATAAGCCCTATCTATAACTATATGACTTAAATCTATTAAAGCTATTTAACATATCTAATTTTATTAGAAGATGTTAATTTATATCAGTAGTCTTAACATATCGTTAATAGAGCATATGTGACATATGCACAGTAATTAAATCCTAGTTTTCACTAGTTTAGATAGACATCGTTACTTGTGTGTTGATATTTAGAATGTGTAGCCAATAGTTAGGTTTTAAAATATTTGTAACAATAAAACTATAGAGAATATTAAAAACTGATTGTTCTTAGTTATATAAATGTATCAATCAATATTAAACGATCACGTAATACAACAATATTTACATTGTTTGCAATTTTTTATAAACATAATATAAAATACTAAACATATTGTATTCGTTTATTATCCCAAAACAATACATTAGATTTATTAGTCGAAAGTCTGTAGATATGTGTCAACTGTCGGTATTTGATCACTTTCAATAACTCCGTATTATATATATATATATATATATATATATATATATATATATATATATATATTATCTATAGTATATATTATATAAAACCTAATGCGGACATGTTTTTTTATAATATTTTCATATTTTCATGAGTTTATATAGGTTATATATTATATATGGTAATATATTATATATTATGGTTATATATAAATATATATATATATATATATATATATATAGAAATAGTAAATATAATATAAACTTTAGAATGAAAACAAGTGTTCTGTGTCTGACCAAGTAGATGACATGTGTTTCTATTCAAATGAAACTAACAGTAATGAAACTGAAGATAATAAAGTTCAGAATAATTCAGACGATGAAAACATTCGGTGTTTAGATGATACAAGTGATAACAGCTATACACCCAAATATGGGTTAGTCAGGCATATTAGTAATGTTATTATAACATATATACAATAATAGGTATATATATATATATATACTAATATCATAATGATACCATAGAGAACATTTGAATAAGCAACACGACATTTCTACAACACCGGGTAAGGAAGAAGGAACTGTTGATGTAAACACTAGAAAAGGTATAACATATAATTATTTGTATACTATTCATTAACAAAATATGAGAGTATATACTATATGCTAATATGTAAAATATATATATACCCATATATATATATATATATATATATATATATATACTAGATGATAACGTATCTATAACTTGCAATATAGAAGTGAAAAGCGATGGGTTTTCAAAAGAAAATCTAAATGAAAGTGAATACCATAAAGTACGTATTAGTTTATGTTCAAGTTATCTCTCTAAATTATTATTTTAATTTATTTAATTAAATTATATATATATAGGTGAATATACTTATTTATAATAATATTTTAATTTATAATATGATTTAGAATATAATATATGCTGAATAATTGGAAAATTAGATTAATATAATAACTAAATAAATTGAATAACTTATTACAGTATGACCACAAGACAATCAAAAGTCATGATACCATCAATACAATATCGCTTTCAAAACAAATTGAATTGTTAGTAGTCTAATTAATTAATTAAATCCAATTAATTTATGTTATTAAAATTAATAGAGAAACACATATCACAAAATCGAAACCTGAGAAAAAGAATGATCAAATCAATGACATTAATACAGGTATAATTCTATATTATTTACTATTATATTAATAACTATACAATTTTAAATATAATATAGAAATATATATATATATATAATTAGTGTATAATATGTTTAATATTATTCAAAGTTCATTGAACTATATTCACTTTATATTATATTAATGATAAAATCAAGTATACCTATATGCGTATTTGTATATCAACGATATTTTATTTTAATATAATACATTTCGTATTTAGAAAATATCACAACTATATATAGTGACCTCTATAGAGGAATGATTTTTAATTTTGATTAAAAAAATTATATATATGGGGAAATAATAAAGGATTATATTATATACAATAATTATTAATATCTCTGATTAATTATATCCTTGTGTTTATTTAAATCTATAATATATCCAATCTATAACGATACATTTAAATAGGTTTAGATTATATAGTGGATATCTTTGATGCCCTTTTAAGTATCGAAGAAAATAAAATGAAAGAGGTATGTAAATTAAAAATAATAGTAATTAATAAATTAAGCAGCAACTTTATATATCATCAACTATATTAGTCATAGTATATGTATTTCATATAAATTATATATATATATATATATATATCCCATTTATATATATATATATATGTATGTATGCATAATATAGTCTTATCTATTGTTACTACTATTACATGTAACGATGTATTACCATTACGATTTATAAATAGCGAATAATAGTCGCTATTGTTTACATTATGAATACTTTTATATTTTAGATTCTTACTCCAAACGAAGAACCCGTTGAAGAATTAAAACCATATGAAAATGACATAACCTTAAATAATGAGGTATTATATAATTAATTATATATTATAATATTTAAAATAATATAAATTATATATTATATAAATACACGTTTACGTTATAGCGTATACGATATATATATATATATATATATATATATATATATATATATTTATAGGATATATTCCCTTCTCAATTAGGGGAGAGTGCTCTAATATCGACATGTACGTAATATCGACACCCTAGAGATTTTCTAAAATATAATTCCAATAAAAAAATAATTAATGTATTAAATGTTTATCAATATAATTCTAATTTATATAAGTATAATTTTTTTTTTAATATTTATATTTTTTTAATTATAAACAAAAAATGATTTTTTCGTTACAACTCTAAATTTATGAAATTTTTGAAGTACAATATCGATTCTCAATCATTTGAACATATATATATATTTTAAATATTTTAAATACATCGTATATAACTAATTATATTTTACAATGTGCCGAAAAGATTTTGTATTTTTGATAATTTGTTACAAAGTTATTAACGTTTACCTAAGCAACATACATTTTCATAATACTGACACCATAATTTCACGTAATATCGACACCCTTTAACCAATCAGCGTTATTTGTTTATAATGTGCGTGCGTTATGATACAATTAATTTTAGGAAAAAAACGTATGAATTGCGTTTGTTAACTAAAAGCATAGATTTATAGTTTACTATAAATGTAAACTATAAATCTATGACTAAAAGTAACGCGCATTCAATTCTGATTGGATATTAAATAATATATGGTATATCTAAATATCAATATATTTAGGGTGTCGATATTATAATATATGTGCCAAGGTGTCGGTATTCGAGGCAGTGCCTGTAATATCGACGTCCCTGGTATCTCGGAGTTAAACAAACTAGGTTAAACAACCTAAATTAAATTTTAAAATAGCTTATATAGCTTATGGTGAATTATTACTAGGGTGTCGGTATTCGAATACTCTCCCCTATTTGCGAAATATCAGTATCAATATTAATCTACTGGAAAGTGTTTGCCTTTATTAAGATTTGTTACAACTACTGACTGGGTAAAAATGCATTAGGAGATAATATTAATACATTTCCAGTCATTGATATTACCAAGGACACATGTCCTTGATATGACTCTAATGTCAATAAGAAGTCGGGCACTAAATATTACTAATCGGTATAACAAAGTGCATACAATGAATAAATAAGCCCTATCTATAACTATATGACTTAAATCTATTAAAGCTATTTAACATATCTAATTTTATTAGAAGATGTTAATTTATATCAGTAGTCTTAACATATCGTTAATAGAGCATATGTACATATGCACAGTAATTAAATCCTAGTTTTCACTAGTTTAGATAGACATCGTTACTTGTGTGTTGATATTTAAAATGTGTAGCCAATAGTTAGGTTTTAAAATATTTGTAACAATAAAACTATAGAGAATATTAAAAACTGATTGTTCTTAGTTATATAAATGTTTCAATCAATATTAAATGATCAAATAATACAACAAAATGTACATTTTAGCAATTATTTATAAACATAATATAAAATACTAAACATATTGTATTCGTTTATTATCCCAAAAACAATACATTAGATTTATTAGTCGAAAGTCTGTAGATATGTGTCAATTTTCGGTATTTGATCACTTTCAATAACTCAGTATTATATATATATATATATTATCTATAGTATATATTATATAAAACCTAATGCGGACATGTTTTTTTATAATATTTTCATATTTTCATAACCTACCAATGTAACATATATGTAATACATTTGCGTCGGCCACTATGGTAAATATTTGCAATGAAGAAATATCTAATAATATATACATTATATATTATATATATATATATATAAGTATATATATATATATATATATATATATATATATATATATATATATATATATATATATATATATGTATATATATATAAATAGTAAATATAATATCAACTTTAGAATGAAAGCGAGTGTTCTGTATCTGACCAAGAAGATGACATGTTTTTCTATTCAAATGAAACTGAAGATAATAAAGTTCAGAATAATTCAGACGATGAAAACATTCGGTGTTTAGATGCTACAAGTGATAACAGCTATACATTCAAAGATGGGTTAGTCAGGCATATTAGTAATGGTATTATAACATATATACAATAATATACGTATACACTAATATCATAATGATAACATAGAGAACATTTGAATAAGCCACAAGACATGTCTACAACACTGTGTAGGGAAGAAGGAACTGTTGATGTCAACACTAGAAAAGGTATAACATGTAATTATGTGTATACTATTCATTAAATATATAAGTATATATATATACCCATGGGTATATGCATATATATATATATATATATATATATATATATATATACTAGATGATAACGTATCTATAACTTTCAATATAGAAGTGAAAAGCGATGGGTTTTCAGAAGAAAATCTAAATAAACGTGAATACCATAAAGTACGTATAATTTCTGGATTATAATTTTAATTTATTTAATTAAATTATATATATATATATATTATTATTTTGATTTATTTAATTAAATTATATATATAGGTAATTATACTTTATAATTAATAAATATATATTAATAATATGCTTTATAATATAATATATGCTGAATAATAATTTAGAAAATTAGATTAATATAACGTATAGCCTAATAACTAAATAAATGTAATAACCTATTATAGGATGATAACATGTCTTGCAAGACAATCAAAGATGAGTATACCCTCAATTCAATATCGCCTTCTAAACAAATAGAATTGTTAGTAGTCTAATTAATTAATTAAATTAAATTAATTTGTATTATTAAAATTATTAGAGAAACAAATATTAAACAATCGACACCTGAGAAAAATAATGATCAAATCAATGATACCGGTATAATTCTATATTATTTACTATTATATTATATTAATAACTATACCATTTTAAATATTATATATATATAATCTGTGTATACACTATAATGCCTGTAATGTGTTTATTATAATGCACATTTCATTGCACTAAATGTACTTTATATTAATGACAACATCAAATACGCATATATCAAGGATTTGTTAATGTAATCAATTTCAAGAGGATATCACAACTCGAGGAATACTTTTTTAATTAAAAACAATATTTAAAAAATTATATATAGGAAATAAAAAGGATTATATTATATACAATACTATATTAATATCCCTTGTTTAAATCTATAAAATATCCAATCTAAAACGATCTATTTAAATAGGTTTAGAATATATTGAGGAAAAATTTGAAACATATCTAACTATACAAGAAAATCAAATGAAAGAGGTATGTAAATTAAAAATAATAGTAATTAATCAATTAAATCAACAACTTTATTATTCATAGTATATATAGATCATATAATTTACCAATTTACCAAACCTACCAAAGATTTTTCTACGCAAATTATTTGATATTACTATTATTAAATATACCAATATATGTAACGATGTATTACCATTAAGATTATAAATATCGAATAATATTCGCTATTGTTTACATTATGAATACTATTATATTTTAGATTCTTACTCCAAACGACGGACCCGTTGAAGAATGCGACCCATCTGGAAATGATACAACCTATAATAAGGTATTTATGTAAACATATTATGTTAAAGTTGTAATGTTGTGCATATATTACAATACATCAATATAACACATATGATATATAATTATACATTTATATACAACGAGTATTGAAATTATTAAAAGTAATATTTGTCTTAATTTATGTTGATAACAAGTAGCAACAACTTATCTATGATAGTATATATTGTGAAATCATATATTATTAAAAGTATTTCATAATATCGTATGTCCATATTTAAATGTATTTGATTAGATTGTAAACATCGATTAACACGGATATTTAATACGCAGTACAACTACTCGGAAACCATGCTGAGATATATACTGGAAGAAGTTGACGAACACATCGACGTCGAGTACAGCCAGGCGATAATTAAGATAATAGTGGACGGTTCGGTGGACATCTACGAGTCTCTGAGGCACGAGACGCTGCCAGAAGTTAAGAATAGAATCATCGGCACGGTGTTGTCGATAGAAACGCTCATGACGAAAGTAAACAACATACTAGCTCGCATCGATACTATAGAGGGCGCTGACGATCGCACGTTAGAAGTCACCGATCTGCATAATAGTTTAACCTTGAGCCTGGATTATTACACGCGAGAGATTGAAAGACTCAAAAGTAAAATCGGATATTATTTAAAGTTGACGATCAAAGCGAAGGAGCAAAAGCACACTACGATTAAAATCAACAACGCAGACGACTTCACGAAGTTTCGTAGTATTAGCAGACTGAATATAGAGATACACAATGTTGAACGCAATATCATGAGATATGTAATACATATGGAGGATGAAGATACACCAATATACGATGAAAACAAATTTTTTAAAGAATGCAAGATCAAAGAATTGCAATATAAACTGGTGAAACTTAATATTTTAGTATTATTCTTTTCGAAGGAAGAAAATATTTTATGTAGATCTGTCCCCTTATCAAATGAAAGAATAGATAGACTATATGAGAAAAATGAGTTCAATAGTATAAAATTATCATACCTGAAGGAAGTTGAAGAGTATCGAAATTTATCAATTCAAAATAGAGAAACTATTGTAAAAAATATCAAAGAATTTAATAGGAAAATAAATGTAATAGAATTAGAGATATCGTTGATATTAAAACACTATAGATCTCATTCGGTAGCGGATTTGGATTACGAAATAGAATTGGCAATACATAAATTTAATTTAACATTTTTTCAGAGTCAATCGGAAGCCTTAATAGAAGATTCCAGTAAAAGCGCCAAAGATATGAGAACACTGAGAGATCAATTAAACCAAAACGATATACGGCTCCAAAAGACGCGCACTAAACTCTACTTACTAGAGGTTAAACGCCGATACGAGAGCGCGGCGTTCTTCACGAGCGACGCTAAACTACTCGAGTACTACGCGCGAGAGAAGTACCTCACCAGGCTGATAGACGAACAACAACAACTAATCGCTACCGATGATTCCGCTGACGACAGTTCTTCGGACGAAAGCAGCGGCTCCTGTCGCCTTCAGTACAAGACTAGTATCGATACTTTGAAGTCGAAACGTTTACGTGTGCACGTCCTCATCGAGAACATCATTACCCTGCATAAGAACGACTTCGTGAAACGGGAACGTCGGCATCTCGGGCTACTGTACACTATAGAAGTGTACGAATCGCGCATTCGATGTTTGAATATGATAGTGGAAAATATAAAATGTGGAAATTATAGCGATGTCGGTCAAGAAACAGACTACATGGTACTAAACTATATAGATGAACTAGAAGAGTATGAATATAAACTATCAGCAGCGATATATAGAATGAACAATATTAACCACAACTATACAGATTTAACCGATGTGATGTCATTGTCTACATGTGAATCGGATAACCATAACGTCGAATCAGAAGATATGAATATCCCGTTGAATCAGAGAAAGAGGATATTAGAAATTTGGTCGAAGTTTCCCAATTCAAATTCTATAACTACTAAAATAAACAAGTATGATAACAAATTACAAAAATTCAAATACAAGCTTAATAATATAGGAAATAATGATAATAGTGAATGTAAAATTAATAAACTAAATAGAAAGATAACTAAAAATATGTCTAAGCTCAGCGATTTACAAAAAATAGTTTTACTATCGGAATTTACTAATAAGAAACAGTTTAAAGAAAAAATGGTGAAAAATATGAGGTTATTGAAATTAGAAGATATTCGTAAGAAGTTAGACCTGCAAATCAGCGACCAATCAGAGGGAAGCACGAGGTACAATAATTCATTGAAAGCGCGGGAAAGGAATAGACGCAAAATTAACGAATACTCGGCAGCTACTAAGGTATCCTACGTGTTCGGGGAGTGCTTCTCGCTCGGGTGTATCGGCTCTATGTCCTCGAGGCACACGACCTCTAGGTCATCGCTTTTCTCCATCTACGACGAACCCTCTTCGATATAGAATGAAGTCTCCGAGTATATTGTTATTGTTATTATCGTTATACCGAGGTATATATAGAAGTTCATTGTTAGCGAATTAGTGACATTTCGGATACAGGTATTATCTCGTATCGCAAAATATCGATTATAATCGTAAATAATATCAATATTGTCCTATGTTATATAATATAATTATTGTCAAAAAATATCAATATTAATCATATTATTATATCACCACTTAAATAAATATGATTGTGTAATATATATATATATATATATATATCCTATATTTGTTCATTTATTTATAAATATGAACTAAATAGTATTCAAATTAAATGTTCAATATTATTAATATTTAAAGGGTCCCTATAGGGGTAACGACTAAAATCTGTATCGGGTAGGTTATGTATTATGTATGTCCCTCTTCTAACGCACACATTAGAAAGCTGTGAGATCATTCTAGCACACTAGTGTATACAATAACTGCGGTAGCGTGTATGCATATCTTTCAGTTGGCGAGTGTAACTGCTTATAGTCTACACACATCCTCAGCTCTCCATATCTTTTATTTACTAAAACATCGGGATACTATAGGGTGGTGATAACACCCTATAGGGTGGTGTACTCGGTGTTACGATGCCAGCTTACATACGAGCATCGATATACAGCTACACCTACAGCTACGATGTCGTACCACTGGTTAGGTAGTGTTCCGTGCACAGGATCCTATCTGCCAGCAAACAATGTCGGCAGATTTAAAGCATATTTTCGAAAATTCTTCTTTAGAATCTGCTTTAATTAATGATTTTCTATATTTAAAACGTTTTTAAAGCAGATATATACTGATTTAATAAATAACTACTACAATCTGCTTTAATTCTGATTTAATAATCATCATATATAAGATTTATTTGAATCTGACTTAATTCTGCTTAAAATCAGAATTAACTTTCGTTACTGCTTTAATTCTGTTTTTAATCTGCCGAAATTGTTTGCTGGGCTATCTGCCAGCTCGATGTTAGTTGCTACCTTATCCTAGTAACCTACGTCATGTTCACTAAGGCGGTAATGTTTACTAGCTAAATCTTCTACTACGGATAGTTGACGGTTAGTAGGTATTATTTACTACTATTATATCTTGCGTCCATCTTTACACATGTGTAAAGATAATAATGCATTATTCTTTCACCACTATTACCACAACTTTCAATGCAGCTATAGTTGACTTTACTCTATAGAGTATATATCTCTACAACTTTATTATAGTAAAACTTCCCTTTATGGTTAGTTATATAAGAATACCTAAAATAGTTACTACCTACCGATATATTAAGAGCCAGATTTAATAATAGTCTTCCTATGTCTAACCCCTGTACCAATTATACAATCCTACCCTTTCCGCTATAACACTCCACAATATGGCTAATACCTGCTATAATGATATCGTTAAACCTTAATTTTTATAATACTTATTAAAACTATCTACTTGACTACTATATTGACAGCTGTATAATTCTTGTACACCTAACCATGGTACAGTATTAATTACTTCCATTGTTAAATTATCATTAATTGACTTAAACAGGTTATACGATATATAGGTATAGGTATACCTAGATATACCTTTATAGGGTATTCATATATACGACCAGGAAAACCATCCCATTAAAAACTATCGGCATTCCCGATATGGATACATATAGTTCTATATACACTTGATATGGAATATCTGATCCACTTAATCCTCTTACTATTACGTCTAATTTTCTCACCGAAAACACCCTGTTAGTATATCGGAACTAGTCTACGTCGATGTAATATATACACCCATATATATCATTACCTTGCACTCTACCCCTTGTATTATAAATTAAATATGGACAATATAGTCAATATACCGCCGAATTTCTACAAAATAAAGGGTTCATCTTACATATATGTAGTATATATTATACTATAGTATTCTTTAGTATAGAATACTTGCGCTATAGCCTAAGTCCCCAGAGAGCGGTTCTTCCCGGAATGGAGCCACTCGTTTCCCTGATCCATATATTGTTATTGTTCTAACATTACCACCTACCTATAGGTAACATTACCAAACTATAGTCTTACCATTCCTTGCAATTGTTCTCTTCCCTGACCTTGAACCACTTTCTGACTTTAACAACACATCATACAAGGCTCTTTACTTGTCCCATAAACTTGGTAGTGATATATATCTTGCCCATGACAAATATTCTGTTCGTTTCCTTGAACTTGAAGTGTATTATTAACCTGACCTTGCTATCTATATTACCCCTGATTTGCCGTATACGATAGATCGACTGATCCATACAAATAACTACCATCTAACCTGTCCCTGACTATGATGTTTCACCTATATTCGTTATATTCTATCGCTACCTGCCCCACTAACACAACATTTTCCTACCCTATTGCTCGATTCACGAACCATTACTCCATAAAACCGGACCACGGCTATAGCTGGGTATACCCATTTCATTACTTGCCTACGGATCCCGTTAGTTTCTCTATCTGCCATTCGACTTTCTTTCTGAATTCCTACCATTGATTAATATAATTATCTAATATATATATATATATATATATATATATATATTTAACTGTATACGCTGTGATCTGGTATACATTGCATATGTAGCATGTAACAGCTGTTACCGGAACTTCCTTCTTATTCGGAAAACCTAGGTATACACCGGTTCTGAGAAAACTATTCTGCCGACTATGCCAAATGAGATATAGTCGAAACCTCCATTTTCTATAGTTATTAATATCGGAACTTAACACATATACAAATAGTTGATTATTGCTTACCGTGGCATCCTCCACAACAATAACAACACAAGCACTCCCATGGGAGTCAGCAAAAGCACATATTCACTAAACGAATATCCGATACTAGAGACATGTAAAGATCGTGTATCGTACTGTACGCTATGGTATACCTGACGACGTAGGTGTACTTCGGGCAACTAAATAACAAACTGTAGCGTGATTATAATGATGTTATCCCGTATGATGATACCGTAGCGTCATCGAAGCACCCGCCTATGGTTATACATATATGTATACGTCAGCATACGTCATCTGTTTCATCAATCATAAACACATATATACATATTCACTAGCATATATATATATATATATATATATATATATATATATATATACATGAGTGTATATACATGAGTGTGTATACATGAGTGTAATCTACATGTAACTATAGTTACTGATCGTAATCCTCATTTCCATGTATAATCACGTTCGAGAGATCCTAAGGGATATATATATAACATTATAAAATTTTTATAATATATATATATATATATTAAATTAATATATAACTAATATTAATACTATATTAATAATCATTTTAACCATTTCCACATATTAAATTAATTTGTAAACAAATTTATGTTAATTATTATTGTTTAATTTTTTTAAATTAAAAGTTATACCAATTTTAATAACTTTTTTTAAGTTATACCAAGGTCACTCATTAAAACAATTTAAAAAGGTAATTAATATTATATCCTATATATATATATATATATCCTATATATATATATATATACGTATATATATATATATATATATATATATATATATATATATATATATGTATACATCCCTTAGGATCTCTCGAACGCGATTATACATAGATATGAGGATTACGATCGGTATATCACGGGTAACATTGCGTTATAACGTATACGACCACGTTATAGCAATACATACATAGATGTTTATAATCAACAGATAGTAAGTTCGTTAAAAGGTTACTGATGTTAACATTATAGAAAATATGTAACGCTGGGATAACCCCCCGTATAGCAACATTCCATAATCTTTGTATATAATATATGTAAACATATATGTTTAATACCGAAGGGGTAATCTCAAACTGGGGGTAATCGCAGAATGCAACACCGGGATATAACCAGTATTGATTATAGAGATGTTGAAAGTGAACACCTAATACGGACATACTAACAATACATTGTCTTAACATTTTATGACTCTGTATTGTATTCAAAAATTACAATATATTTATATTATATGATTATAGATGTGATTTTAAAATTGTATTTAATATTTGTATTCAAGAGATAACGGGGTGTCCGTATTCGGTACCCATGTCCGAATACGAACACCATGTGTTATAATACGGTCACCCTATATATACGACTAGATAAACTATATATTATTGATGAACCAATGAGATAAATTACAATTACATTATTTATAATTAACTTTATGAATAATTTAATATAATTGAATTAGTAATTAATTTATTAATACTTATATTTTATTAATTAATAATACAATATAAGTATCTACATCATACAATTTTTAGATTTAGCTTCATTAGTGATATAATGCATGCGATTTTTATGAATAATAGAATAGTTCACATGCTGCGCGCAAATTGGTTATAGGGTGTCCGACGGACACTGTCCGTATTAAGACATCTAGAGTGTCGGACTTATATGACCTCTAGATATATGATTATAACTTAATTAATATTTTATAACAAATATATAAATTATGTATATAATGTTTAGATGTTTTAATTTTTAATGATATATTGTTATATTTATAAAATATATCGATACATTTGTATATTCTTGAGAAGGTTTTAGTTGAAATTTTTTTTTATAAATTTAAAAAATTAATAAAAAAATCTGTTTTTATATCAGCACTATTTTGAATAATTAAAAAAGAATACATATTTATACTATTTATATAATTATGAATATTTTATTCATTAAACATTTTTTTGTAGGATTATGGTTTCTGAGATACCGAGAGTGTCCGTATTTGGTTACTTTCCCCTACATATATGCGTGTATATTATAATATACATATATATATATATATATATATATATATATATATATATATATATATATATATTACAATATACTATAGTATGTATATGTGTGTTTATATCAGCGTGTGTGATAATAAAATATATACATACATATTTAAGGGTGATATATCAATATTAATTATTAAATATTAAGTAATGATATATTAAGAGTATCCCCATTATTATAGCATATATTAATTAACTAACTATATACTTATAATATACTGATGATCATGTTAAATACATAATATATTCAATAGAATATAATTAATACATATATAATAATATGATTCCACAGTATATTATAAGAATATAGTTAGTTAATTAATATATGCTATAATTATAGGGATAATCTTAAGATATAATTACTTAATATTGAATAACAATACAATAACCTAATAACCCGTACGCCGATCACGCAGACCTACAGGTAGATTATAGGGTAGATTACACCCCCATCGCTGCGATACATCATGAGCATCGAATGGAAGAGCTTCATGATATGGTTACCGGCAATAGTGGGCGTAATCCTGATATTAGCCAGTCTCAGCGTGGGCGGCTTCAAGCTTCGCAAACACCTCCGCACTCGAGCGATCCGTCGACGTCAGGTCAGCGCTTTGAAGCTGAACGACCCCGACATCTACGAGGTTGAACCTCAGCTGGGACCGGCCGAAGCGGTCAGAGTTCAAGTGTACGAGAAGTACATCGCCACGTACGAACACGACGCCGGTATGCAACTAGACCGCAAGATATACATGCAAACCGCGCTGGCCAACCGAGGCTCCAACTCGAAACCGGCCTGGGTGAAAGACTACGAGAAAGAGTTGGGCCAACTGAAGATCAGCGCGGAGATCACGCAAGATAAGTTGACCGAATACAAGGCATACGTGAATCAGATACGCAATCCGGACGGACCTCACGAAGTCTGGTACAACGACAGGTATCAGTTTAATGAGCCGCCAGCGGCAGCTTAATAAATCTCTAGAGAGTCTATGCGAATATTTGTTTATTATATATATATATATATATATATATATATATATATATATAATCCTATATTAACGTAATAGCAGGGAATAATCTTTGATAATACTATTTAATATATCTCTAAATATATAATATATATGTTAATATTAGTTTATTATATATTCATATATTGACATACTAATATTGAATATATATTGCTTACACTCTACTTATTAATATGTAGTATTTCAACAAGCATACTACTTATGTTAACATTTATATTATATATATATATATATATATATATATATATATATATATATATATTATAGGAATCAGTAAAGCATCACATTATATTAGTCATTACATTTATTGTTGTATTTAATATATATATATATATATATATATATATATATATATATATATATATATAATATAATCACAGTGCCTGGATACGTTCTCGTACTAGCATTATTAATAATTTATTTAAAACGTTACGGTATCAGAATGAGGTAAATGTGAGTATAGGTTAAACCATTCGGCGAATTCCATGTCTATATACGTGATTTATTTTGTAGATGTAGTGTATTTGACAGAAGGAGACTGCTTTGTTGAAATCCTAATTCTATTTCCCCTTTGATTGATAACTCCAGTTGAAAAATCCTGTTTCCCCAGTTGTGTTTACTACTCCCAACTATAGTCCCCCAAATATGGTATTCAAATTACCTTGTACGATGATAACATCTTTGGTCGGTTTTATTTCGAATGGCATCTTCAACTCTTTCGTAGAATTCTTCTATAACATCATCATCATAGTCTGATGTTGGAGCATACACTGTAATAAGTAAATGGTTTTCTGCAGTAAAATAAATGGTATTTAAGGTGTGCTTATAATAGAACCCTTTTGATGGTTTTCTGCAGTGACATTTTTAGAATACCATATTAAGGGTTTTCTATTATCGGATTTAAGAATACCATTTAGATGATTTTCCACAGTATAAATTAAGAATACCATTTAGATGGTTTTCCACAGTATAAATTAAGAACACCATTTAGAGGGTTTTCCACAGTAGAAATTAAGAATACCATTTAGATGGTTTTCTGCAGTAGAAATTAAGAATACCATTTAGAGGGTTTTCCACAGTAGAAATTAAGAATACCATTTATATGGTTTTCTGCAGTAGAAATTAAGAATACCATTTATATGGTTTTCTGCAGTAGAAATTTAGAATACCATGTTGAGGGTTTTCCACAGTAGAAATTAAGAATACCATTTATATGGTATTCTGCAGTAGAAATTAAGAATACCATTTAGAGAGTTTTCCACAGTAGACATTAAGAATACCATTTAGAGGGTTTTCCACAGTAGAAATTAAGAATACCATTTATATGGTTTTCTGCAGTAGAAATTAAGAATACCATCTAGTGGATTTTACACAGTAAAAATTAAGAATATCACAATATTCAACTTACATCAATAACTTAAGTTGTTGATATAAGTTGAACATAATTTTATATGTAAAATAAATATTAGTATATTAGCGTAGTATTGTAGCAAAATATTAACTTATATATTATATAATTTCATTTAAGTTAGATTTAAAACTTAAATTCAATAATAAAATAATTTTAATATTGAATAAAATATTTAATCAATATGCAATTGCGATATATTCAATATTGGGCAATTAGTTCAACATGATTTCCATTTATATTATCAATATAATTATGATTACAATTGTAGTTCATGAGTCACCTGAATTATATTATGATAATGTAGCAAAATACATAGGATTACATACACTATTTTAGTTTTTAGAATAATATTTTATTTATTAAAAACAGTATATTTACTTAAATATTAATTTAAAATAATAATTATTAATTGATTTGCATACATAAAAAATAAATCAATATTTCAAAATAATTAAAAGATATAATATTTTATTTTTTCTATAATAAAAGAATTATATAAACTTAATAATAATACTTAAGTCGTGTAAAATGCCATATGATTTGAAGATGGTTTTCCATAGTAGAATTAAGAATACCTTTTAGAGGGTTTTCCACAGTAGAAATTAAGAATACATTTTGATGGTTTTCTGCAGTAGAAATTAAGAATACCATTTAGAGGGTTTTCCACAGTAGAAATTAAGAATACCATTTATATGGTTTTCTGCAGTAGAAATTAAGAATACCATTAAGAGGGTTTTCTACAGTAGAAATTAAGAATACCATTTATATGATTTTCTGCAGTATAAATTAAGAATACCATTTATATGGTTTTCTGCAGTAGAAATTTAGAATACCATGTTGAGGGTTTTCCACAGTAGATATGTAGAATACCATTTATATGGTTTTCCAACTTGAAATTAAGAATACCATTTATATGGTTTTCCACCGTAGAAATTTAGAATACCATTTAGAGGGTTTTATACAGTCGGTTTCACAGAATACCATTTAGAGGGTTTTAAATAAATATTTATTTTAAATACCATTTAGATGGTTTTCTGCAGTAAATATCGGTCTAGAAAACCATCATTTTTAACAGTGTATACCTGTATGATCGTGATATTCATGGGTGATATTATATGATCGTATGCAAAGCGTATAGGTATTATTATACTTGAAATGTTTTTATAATTTATAAAAGCCGAAATAATATTTGTACCTAATATTAATCCAACTCCTTTTTGGTGAGAATTTTGTTGGCCACTTTATACGATATTAATATATATAATTATATACATAATTATGTCCTTCATCTGTCATTAGTTCTCCAGATATTTTCCACCGTGTTTCACATAGACCGATGACACCCCATCGATATATATCATTCGTGGATTTATATATATATATATATATATATATATATATATATTTATTGATTGAAAGTTTATTTAAACACTTAAATAATTCATAAATTATTTCTCAAAAGTGTATATATAGAATACAATAAATATAAGTAGTAAAACAATAAATACCATTAATAATAATAAAATAAAATATAATAAACAGTACGTAAATTAATAAAAAAAATAACAATGACACACAGTATTAGTACAGATTTCCACCTGATATCAATTGTTGTATATATTTCATGAATATGTTATGTATTAAATCCATAAAATTGCATAACATATTCATGAAATATATACAACAATTGATATCAGGTATATATAGGGTGGGGTGAATTCCATAGTTTTGGACCAATATAACTCAGTGCATTATAATATAACTCACAGATTATTCATTTTTGAGGGACGGAGAATAGGGGTAGATAGGAGATGATATGCATGGTTTCTAAGAGATGGAAGAGAATATCTGTGTACTATAGAAGCACAAATATAGGAGGGGTAATTAGAAGAGTATATTGAGGAATGAACAATAGATAGTATACGATAAGCAGAGCGTTTGTTAAATGGGAACATTTGAGGTAAGTGTTGGTATGAGGAAGTAGAGGAATGATCTCGAATACGTAGGTTATATGTTATACGGATTGATGCACGAATAACTCGATTTAAGGAGAGATAGATGATAATGGAAGATTGATAAGGATTGAGTAACAGTAATATATGCGTGAGAGGACACTAGAATTAACTAGAGTTTTAGTAAGCAATACAGTAATTGATTTTCGTATTTTGCGAATTCTAAATAGATGATAATTTGCAGATTTAGTGATGGCAGTAATATGAGGAATGAAGTAAAGAGTAGAATCAAAAAGTACACCTAAGTTGGATGCAGTAGGAGAAGGAGCTATTATAATGTTATCAATAAGAAAAGGAGGGAAGTGAGTTGGTGATGGAGAAAGATTTAACAACATAGTTTTGTAGATATTAAGGAGAAGATTATTAGAAATAAGCCATTCTTTAATATCAGAGGCACAATTGGAGAGTTATTTATTTAGACCTGGTGATGAATTAGTTGGAAGAAACTATATAGTTGTATGTCATCTGCATATAGATGGTAATAGATATTTGGATATTTAGATATTATGGATGGTACTGGATATAAATAAATAAAGAAAAGTGAAGGACCGAGTACTGATCCCTGAGGAACATCATATTTCATAGGATAAGTGGAAGAAAAAGAATTATATATGTATGTAAACCATGAGAGGGCAAAGTCTATAACTCCAAGCAGGTGTAGATGGTACAGTATAATTTGGTGATCAAGCGTATCGAAAGCACTGGATATGTCACGCATTACTAGTTGACAGCAATTGTTAGTATTAAGGGTGGAATTGATGACATTAATTACGTTTAGTAGTGCTGTTTGTGCGGAATGTCCTTGATGAAGACCATTTTGTTGAGGAATATGGAGATTATTGGCGGTTAAATAGGAGATTACATGACGAGAGACAACTCTTTCAAAAATGTTACTCACCAAAGGTAGCTGAGAAATTGGGCGACAATTGAGAAGATATTAGGTATCCAGAGAACGTTTTTAAAGAATGGGAGTGATTATTGCTTGTTTAAAAATAGAAGGGACATTACCTGAATTTAAGGAATATGAGATGATATTACAGATAGTTGGACATAGATAATCGGAGTAAAGTTTAAAAATAGATAGTGGAACATGATCGGAGGGAGATATCGAAGTGAACGCATGTAGTAGTTTAGATATTATATATAATTATTATATATATTATCTATAGATATATGTGGCGGATAAAAAAACTTAAGAAAGCAGATATTGGTGGGATAACTATGATTGAAGGATAGTTGGCAGTAGGGTTATGGTTTTTGATCTTTATCATGATGGAGTCAATCTTATTATAAAATATTTTGGAAAGAGACAGCCTAATTGTAATGGATAAATGTTAGTTATAGATGGTAGTAATGTTGGTTTATGAGGAGATAACAACTTATTAGCCAGTCTGAAAATACGTTGGTTATCAGAAGCAAAATCGTATATAACCAGAGTATAATAGCTTGATTTGGCATAGGAAATTGATAACTTGTAGATCTTACGTTTCTCAATGAATGAAGCTCTATAAGATAAAGATTGCAAGGACATGTATATTATTTCAGATTTACGAAGTGATCGTTTCAAGGACATGAGGTAGGAAGTAAACCATGGGGTATCATGATGTATAGTTACTGATATAGTTTTTTAAGGAGCATGTTTATCGAGTAAATGGGATAGTATGGAAACTTTAACCCAACTTGTGAATAACAGTAATCACCTAAATCAGAATATAAGTCAGATAAGAATAGCATGTAATTAATAGTCTTAATGGGCTTGTATGTAATACGTGTTTTTTGATTATGAGTGATAGTAAAGTAAGTTTTGAATGAGATTAGGAATTAATCGGAAATAGATCAGATCTAGAAATATTACTCTATATATATATAAAATATATGTATTTTCATTATTATATCGAAACACGAAACAATATTCAAACAATAACGAAACTTTGAAATTCTGTTCGTGTAAGTATCGATCCTACTTTAAAAAACAACTATTCATTTATAACACAAATATATAGTGTGGAAAGGGTAGGTGTTATATGATTAGTACATGTAATACATATACGTATGTAAACATATGTCATTATCTGGTATGTTTTATATGCCTAAATATGTAATAGTAATTATTTATTTTTTAAATTTATTATAAATAAATTTTAAATGAACTGTAACCTATTTAAATTAAAATGTAAACATATTTTCAATTAATAAAAATACAATTATACTATTAAATATTAAATACAATAAAAGGTAATTCATATTATATCTTATAATATTCATATATATATATATGTGTGTGTGTGTGTGTGTGTGTGTGTGTGTGTGTGTGTTAACGCGTATATGTTATTAACATATTATAAAATTCACCAAATCTATGTAAAACTACAACTACTATAATTGCCTATTAATTATTATAATCAACATAATTACCCCGTCCAACTACCTATTAATGAACTACACCTTTTCAGACATAGTAACGTTACCAGTATAATACATACTATTTTCTTTATATTTGTATTATAGTATTTATATTGATATCTCCTCCGCACACAAATTGATTACAATATCAACCTCTCCTGCAGACTCAAACCTATTGTTAGTACTAGTTTGATATGCGACTTGAATTACACCTACTATCATACTTCCCATCGTCCATACTACTTCGTACTACTATTCTACCCCTACCATGTTTACATGAGGTATCTTAAGATCCTATTAAGATCGATCCTTAGACCAATACTCTGATATAAACTCACCTTCTTAAGAATAATTATAATTATACTACTTTCTAAATAACCATTATCATGTATACATGATAATGGTTACTGTGATATAGTGATATGATTTAAAGCCAGAATACCAATACGGTAGAGTTGTATGTTATCGGCATATGTATACATATGCCGATAACATACAACTCTACCGTATTGGTATGCTGGCTTTAAATCATATCACTCATTACTTCATGCATTATTACAACATCCATAACTTGTTATATGTCTACTTACTTGTATTTCATCCATTAACAACTGATTAACAACTGATATACTAGTATAACTACGTTATAACCTATACACTCACTACACCTCTATACACTATATACTCTATATACCTCTACACCTCTAATTCTCATGCGAAATAGTTAAACTAACCTACATACTTTCCCCCGATATATGTAATATCGATGACGAAATCATAAATGATAAAGTTTGCCTTAACACGTAACTAAATACAATGTATCTATTGCAAAGTTCCTTATCTATTGCAAAGTTCGTTATATATTACCAAGTTCCTTATCTCAGAGTAATCCGTTAAACCATTAGGTTAAACCATCCCTACTATATGTATATCCATTAATACTGCCTCTATTAATTATATGTTGACAATTGTTTACCATTGTAACTTTCTACTATTAAACCTGCAGTCATCGCATATTTATAAGTTACTTGTTTTAATATAAAACATATTATAACGTCATGCATCTAACATATTGAGCGATTCTCAAACGTCAGTATTAGTCTATTGTTAATTAAACTACACTGATTATGAATACATCTATAGGTTAACACTGAAATGACCTAATGGCAATACGTTAAGCCATTCGCTGCCCTTCACAAAACTGCTTAGCGTACATGCTATCTCTCTCTAACTTCAACCACAACTCATTACACGATCCACGACTTCACTTGTATTACACCTCGCTCCACAAATATATACGCAGCTCCCTACACTCGGAATTCGATACCAACGAATATTAATTATATTAAATCAGTCTCAATATATAATACAATATTAAGGAACCATTTAAAAACTTATTTAAATCATATAATAAGAATATAATAATAATTATTAATGAATTTTAAATCTCTGTAGAATAACGTACACACGGTATAGGCATGGAATTGAATATATGGCTACCGCTATTGATAGGATGTATTTGTATTCTGATGGGTTCGTTTATCTTATTGTGGACAAGACGTCTAAAACAGCCTAGAATTAGACGATCGCGTATTTTAGCTGCTCGGGAAGCGGCACTCGAGGCGGCGAGAATTAGCAGCATCAGCCTCTCGGCTAGCCCCCCTAGCCGGTCGGGTATATACGACTCAGGGGGTACCTCGAGAGCCTACAGCGTTGATAGTATACCTTTCAGAGTAGACCCGGTGAACGCCTACAGGTTATCCATAGGCATTATTAAAACGGATATCGAAATGAAACTCCAAAGAACATCTGTTTTAGGCACCGAATTGGCGGCTAATAAAATAACAGGGAAACTAAAGCCGTCGACGGTCGTAAATTACGAACAGGAATTACTTGAAATCAAGAACAGTTTGGACGAGTCTAATATTAAACTGAACGAATACAATAGCTATATAGATGGATTTAAAAGTGGATCGAGGGATAGTTTGACTAGTGGCGAACCAGTGTACAGTAAAAGACGTATGAATTGATTATATTTATATATGATGATATTATTTAATAAATGTTAAAATCTCTCCTATAAATACATCTAACTATATAATATATTCCTATATGGACATAATACTATTGAATATATTCAACATAACATTTTTCCCTTATGATATGTATCCTATGTATCCTATGTCCAAGAACATACTTACATTAATATAATATTTTATTTTATAAAAATCACTATATAATCACTTTACTTACTTACTTACTTACTGGGTCGAGCGGGTTTCTCGAGCATTCATTACAATTATTTTCCATACATCCTTGTCTATCATTGCATTTTTCATATCGCCAAGATCTAGATCCACATCGTTTTTCAGCTGATCTAGAAAGGTTTCTACCTTCGATTTATCATGATTTGGATTCCAAAATATAACTTGGTTTATAATTTCTTTTTCACTTCTATAACAGTGGCCAGTGTATCGAATTCTTCTTTCGCGTATAAGATGAGATATTGGGGGTATATTACCATATAATTCAGTATGTGTTGTGTGATCACGTCAGGACTTGTTTAAAATGGCTCTAAGAATTCTGGTATATGTTCCGTCTAACTTATTTTCAAGCTTTTTTGTTAAGGTCCATGTTACTGATCCGTATAACAATACAAAAAGTTCCTTTTCAGCCTTAGATTTGCAGTAGATTTCCAAATTTTATATAATGTATTCAATGCAATCCAAGCTTTACCAATTCTTAATGACACATCTTTTGCGGTCGATGAAATTTCACTGCCTAAGTATCTGAAGTTGTCTACCTGTTTAAGAGTGTTGCCGTTACGATTTTTTACAATACCTTTATGGTTAAGAAGCATGCATTCAGTCTTTTATTGTTAATACATAGTCCGATTTCTTTAGCCGCAATTTCTAGTACTTGAACTCTGCATCTGCACATGTATCAGCAAAGTAAACAACATTATTTTAATAAAAAATAGTATATCCTTTCTTTAATCTAAATTTTGAATATTATATATTTAGGTTGGCTAAATAAATTATATTAATTAGTATAAGCGAAAATATTGCTGCAATTGTAGAAGATTAAACGGCATTTTTCCCAACCAGATTTAACAAATGCGTATCTCCTGGGGGTTCATATTGCCAATAGAACGGTTTATAATTATGATATATTGCATTTCATGTAATCTTCTAGATATATTGCTGGCATTGTCATAACCGTGAGATATATAATCTTTTATATTTATATTACTATTTAAAAAAAATCTAATAAAACAATAGCTAAATATTGACCAGTGTGATAATTAATCTGTACGTACATCAATAAATATTCAATAAGAATACCTTAATTGACATATATGATGACGAAGAGAAAATTAATTATTTTGTGAAAAAGAATTGTGAAAATATCTATTTAGTCTTAATTACTATTATACATCTATATAAAATATCGTTTTTTCGTAATTTATTATCAATATAATTCTTTAAATATGTCAGAAATTATAGATATTTTATTTTTTTTAAACTTTTAAATATTTTGTCTCTATAGTGGTTAAGATTCCCTTAACACATTTCTCTAGTATCATGTATCGCTTCCTAGTTTATCAATCACTTGTCAATTCGTTTCATACCGTTTTATCTGACAATCTGATATGTGTGAGGTGGTCTATGGTGAGCAATATTAACATGTGCTCAACCATATTCATGTTCATGTTGCCATCATGTAAATTACAAAAATTGTATAAAATTTACTTTTCACATCTGTCTAAATGACTCATATTTAATTAATTTATTATATTTGTTTATTTGTTTAATTATAATTAATAATTTATATGAAAATATAATGTAAAAATTAAATACAGTTAAGAAAAATTAATTTTTTTAAATAATAAAAAAAATGTTTCTTAAATAATTTATGGGCTCCCAAAATACTTAGCCCCAAGCAATTGCCCGATTTGCCCCCCCCCCCCCTTGGGCCAGCCCTGGACTTTAATCCATGTATATGTGTGTGTCTGACGCCTTATCTAAATAAACTACACATATAAATATGTGTGAATATGATATAAGAATTATATATTAATATTTCATAGATGATTGCAGTCTTTTACATGTGATGTATATTTCCTTCTCGTAAAAATATATAAATTACGTAAATACTATAATATTTATATTACCAAACTATAGTTGAGTAATTTATTAGTGGGAATATTCATAATACCTATACAGCATTTTGAATTCACTTTTAGTTACTCCCAAATTAACAGAAATCTATGAATTATTTTCGTATTTTTATCTCATTGGCTATAATTGCTTACTTATAGTAGAATTTGTATTCTATTTTTTAAAGTATACATTTTTGTAATTATTTTTATAATCTAACTATATAACACACTTAGATTCACGAGGAAAGTCAAACCACCACAACTTCCTCGAGTTAATAACCAAAATTAACCAGTTTGTTTATAGATACTACTAGTATCATACTAGTGATGTAAATGATGCTCAAATCTAAAGCATAATGCATTCTCAGTCTCATTTACCTAAATTCTCAACTCGGCTCGGTCTATTTTTTTTGGAGTCTCGGCTCGGCTTGGGATCATTTGTCTAGAGTCCCACCTCGGCTAGGGCTTGTTTTTTTTCCCAAAATAAAAGTCTCGGCTCGGCATCAATAACCAAATGTCTCGGCTCGGCAGCATATACATCACTAATAGGTACTATAATACATATAGGGTATATCATACATGCATTATTATTTTAAATATTACTAGAAATGAAACCAGAATACTCCTATATTGGTAATCTTATGAATAAACCTCAATACTATTATTGTATACATACTTTTCGACAGAATATTTTTTCTCTAATTCAAAAACGATTATGAACTTATATTGAGTTTATATATCATCGAAGGTAGTCTTTTGATAGTTAATAAAGTAGAATAAATGTATTGAATACTCGTAATATATGAACTCAATAAATATATTTATTTATTTATTATTATAATAATATACTGTTTCATTTTTAATATTATTAAATTGTTTCATTAAATTTGTAATAATATTATGTGTATTATTATGTAGTAGGACTACTTCATATTATACCTACTTCCTATTAATGGATTTTGTATTAAAGAAAATATATATTTCATACTATTAAATTGAAATATTTCCTAAAGATAAATATCGGTTAATCAGTTTGAAAAAAAATAAATTCTTCATATATATTTAGATTTAATAAAATGAATTATTTACTAAAATAATTAATTTTTATTAATATTTAGTATTTTAATTACTCGTAATATTGTATATAATATTAATATCTGGGAGAATATTTAATCCAGTATATTCATTAGGATTCATTAGGATTCGTTAGGATCAATATGAAGGATTACATTATCGCAATAATAACTACTGCATTACTTTGAAATATATGCTAATATATGTACTATACGTATTAATGATATTCCAAGTATAAATATTATTTTCAAAAGTTCAAAAATATATATTTTATATTTATTATATATTTATAATGGTTTCATCAAATGGCTATTGCATACTTTTAATTATTCAAATTACATTTTTTATAATAACATTTATAATCAATACTTTTTTTAATAAAATATGTTGTCAAAAGTTTAAATTTAAATAATATGATTATATAATCATATTAATCTATTTTAAATTTATTTTTAATAATATAATTTATCCGGAAATAAACTAACTAATAAAAACTATTTATTTCTATTTATTCCTAATTGATTTAGAAGTAGAGTAGGTTTTTTATATAAGATTTTCTTATGAATATGTATGATATATATATATATATATATATATATACAGTAAAACCTCTCTATAAGAAACCTCTTTATAAGAAAATTGTTCACACATTTGGTTGGAATTCAATCTTTTCCACATAAAAAATCTCTTCATATGAAAATCTTATATAAGAAAAACCTCTTTTAAGAAACTTAGTGTATACAAAATATAAAAAAATAATTAAATATAAAAATAAATAGTAGTATATTGATACAAATTATAGAAATTAATTAATAATTTTCTATCATATATTTTTATTATATAAGATATTTGTTTCTTAGCAATATTATAGATTACAATGTAATGCATAATGCAAGACCTCCTATAACCTCGAGCTTATAATAGGTATTGCTATAGTACATAAATAGCTCAAATTGAATAAAAATTAATTAATTAATAAATATTATTGTATATCCTTAAATTTATTAAAATTAATTAATAAATATTATTTTTATCATTGAATTTATTAAAACTTATAAATAAATGTATTATATATCCTTAAATTATTGAAAATAATGATTGAAAAAAAATAGTTTCTTATTATTATAGAGAGTTTTTACTGTATATACATATATATTTTTCGATATAAATTATATTGCTGAATATTGGTCCAATATAATTGAATTCATTATATAGTATTTGATATATTTATTATTATTGATATAATTCAAATACCCTGGATCCTTGATGAATTCTATGTTTAATAATTTTTAAATATTTTTTAAATAAAAAATTACAAAATTTAATAAATCTAGTCAATAATATGATTAAAAGAACTATATTTTAATTTAAATAACACATTTTTTATATATTTATAAAATACATAATTCAATACATCGAATTATATACATTAATAACAAATAAGGTATTTACTCTTCAACATTTATTTTAAATAAATAATTATTAATAATAATTATTTATAATAATTATAATAATATTATTTATTTAATTATTATAATATACGATTGAAATGTATCGTAAATTGAATCTTATATGCCATATTATATATAACTTATTATTTATACTTATTATATATATGACTTATTATAGCATGAATATTATCATAATACTTAATATCATATACATAATAATTATGTATATATTTAAGATAAGCTTACTTTTATATCATATAAAATATAATATATGTGATTTTATCAAATATAATTTCATATACAAATTATTAAATATAAATATAATAATTATATTATATTTAATATAATAATTATATTATTATAATATATTAAATACATCTTAATAAATTAATAAAGTATCTTAATATTACATTTAATATAATATTATATTATATATTATATGTCATGACGACATATCTGCGCATGCACGTCTAACCAGTTGTATACTAGAAGTAATTACCTGGTTCACGATTAACTCGTTGCAAATTAACCCTATGAAAACTCAAATCATTTATATCAGTCAGAATAAAACCAGTAAGCCACTGCCATTCACCTTTACGTTTGATAGGCCATCCATTAAATCATCACCATTTATTACTAACCTCGGTGTACTTTTCGACCATTCGCTTGATATGAAAACATTTATTTCACACAAAATACGCAACATAAACCACCAACTTTATTGTATAAAAAAAATTAGGAAAAGTCTTTTTTTCTTGTAAAATTTTAGTGAAAAGTCTAGTTCTTTCGGTTTTTGATTATTGTAATTCACTGCTATGCCATTCACCTATATCTACACTCAAGCCGCTTATAGCACTACAGCGTTATGCCGTCCGTATCATTTACGACATACCACAAAGAGCTGATAATAACCACATCAGCATCACATCATTAATGTGCGATCTACACTGGCTACCGGTATAGAAACGAATCGTGTACAAATTATGCACACTCATGCATGCGGCTATCCACCATGGAACACCTGATTATTTATGCCTGTTAATATCCGTAATTCAGCAACATAGGAGTCTCCGTTCTCGTCACATATTCCGAGTAAAGGCTATAGAAGTTCCAGCATACAGTAATATTGGCTCATTCGTCAAATATGGAGTAAAGGCATGGATCGAACTTCCCGATATTCTGCGGTACACCACATCAAGAACTGAATTCAAGAGAGAATTAAAAACTCACCTTTTCTCACCTTATGAATGATACATTTAACCCTTATTATTTTCCATCGTTTATATAATCCATTTAATCACATACTTTTTATGAATGTGTACACACCTTTGTTAATGTTTATTTTCCGTTTAAAAAGTGTTTAAATAAAATTTAATAATAATAATATTAACATAATAATTATGTATCTTAATTAATAATTAAATTATTAATTTATTTATTTATGTATTTCATATCTTTATATCATATTTATATCTTTACATATTTACGTTTCAAGATTCTAATATCATATATATTCAAATTTTTCAGGTTAATGTGTTTTATATTTATATTTCATTTTACATTTCAAAATTAATATTTATTAGAGCGCATAACATAATTCTTATAGTAATTATACCATAGCCTCATATAATTTATAGGCTATATAATTAATATAATAATAGCTCCATTAATATAACTATAATAATAATATTATAGCATATATATAGTTATCATAATTATATAAGATTAACTTTACGATCGATGGATAAATTTGACGGATATCGATATCCATTGAATTTTTCCGTTGATCGTAAAGTTCACTTGGTCCATTACATTTTATAGGAATATAACCATTAACAATATTAATTTATTATATAATAATTATAATAATTGTCATTTAAATATATATTTATTATAATATTAAATAATTCGAATAAATAGACAGATTTTCTATTTAATTTAATACCTAATATAATTGTTATATTATATCAATACTTAAATTTGTTCATGGTAAAAACTACTTTATGTTTAAAAATAATGGACCCACATCACTGATGAGGTCATATATATATATACCATCATCAAATACGTTTTAATAAAAATCAATTACAAATATGTTTGTAATGTTTTAAAAACAAATTACCTTATAACATATAATTAAAATTACAAAATAAAATAATAACGCAGACAAATATGAATACAGTTAATAAAGGGCGTGTTACAAATAATATGTGATGAATAGCGAAGTAATTTATGAAGACTTTATGTATTAATTAAAGAAAATTGCGCATTGTAATAACATTATTAATAAACATATATACTAATTATACTGGTACAATTAGTGTTTATAAATATACTAACTTTAATAATTTGTAATCGATGTAATCAGTAAACATGATTATAATATATATATATATATATATATATATATATTTGTAAATATAATAAAATATATAAAAAATACATATATGTATTTGTATTGTATTTGGACGAATACATAAATAATCCTGCATGACTAGTAAAGAAATGCGAGATGATTTAAAATAAGAATTATAGTAATAAGATTATTAATGAATATGTATAGGACCTATACTATAGGTATATCAAATCATGTCTATCATGTTAATATAATTGGATACAATAATATGTACTTTATTTTTACTAAATGCAAAATTTTAATAACTATACATTTTATAAATATTATTTCATCAAAAATGTAGATACATATGCAGTCTATACAAATCAATATAATAAATCACATGCAATTTAGATTAGGTAATTATTATACATAGATCGTGAATACAATGTTATACATAACCATACTAATACTACAGAGTTTGCTAAGCTAAGATATAACACTCCTTATCTACGCAACGTACTTAAAACTACTCCCAGCCGCTTCTGGCAGTAGTATCGATATCACTGAAATAGATTTAGGATTGATGCTGTTTCAAACAACAATATTTTCATTGTTCCATTAAATTACATGTAATATAAGTTAGTTTTTATTCACCACATAGATAAGTATAGCATTTAAAACGAACATAAAATATATTAATAACGAACACTTAGTTTTCATCATATAAATGATAATTTAAAAAATATTATTTTACATTTTAAAAATGTATAGTTTTATACAAATTTACATTATAAACAACACATTTTTCCGAAAATTATACTTTTATTGGTGGCGCTCTTCGTGTTTTGTGTACACCATCGAATTACACGATTTCGCGTAAGTGTTATATCCTTCCTTAGAACAATCTTTGCTAATACTCATGTAATTAAGTACAACTATGACAAAATAGTATTATTAAATTTGTATATATGTCATAATCTTATATTATATTTTCACACATTATATTTCCATGTATCTATAATATAGATTCTATAGTATAGATTGCATATAGATTCTACATAATATTATAAACTGCATAATGAAGTTACCTTCTATATCGATGTCTATATTACCACCTATCTTTATCGTCATTTCAATTATAAACTAAATTGAATATAATACATATATATATATATATATATATATATACATATATATATATATATATGTATACCTTACCTTACTTGCTGGCCATACCATGACTAGTTCCTCCATGCATCCTATCATTCATTGTACTTTTACATCGGAATTGCGTATTATTTCGTCCATCAGATGGTCGATATATGGTTTCAAAGAGTGTCCATGTTATCGTCGTCCGTATTGTGGATCACAGAGGAGAATATCACGGATAAGTTCTGATGAGTTCTTCAACCTAGTACGATAAATCTTGATGTTAGCTTTCGTATTGAGCTAGTATCCTCGGAGTATTACCATAGAGCTTTTTATTCATCATGTGATCCACCTAGATATATATAGCGGCACGTAGCAATAATGTATAGGCTTCATCAACCTTCTTCTCTACAGAAGATGTTACGGTATATGTGTTCCACCCGTATACGAGTACTACTTCAACTGTTGACCTAAATAAGTTTGTTTAGTTTGCGATCGCCAGGATGGATTACCGTATTTTGTTCACGCTATTTAATGCGACCCATGTATTTCCATGACCTCGTCGTCGTGTTCAGTTGATCCGATGAGGCTACCGGTATACTTGAAGTCGCAAACTTGTTTTATATTATCACCATTTCAAGCTTTTATACCCGTGGAGTTATTTCCATTCAAGTTGATGCATTCCGTTGAACTACGGTGATTCGAAGACATATTTCTTTTGTTATTTCTTTCATTCGATATAGCAGTATATTTACATATTTAATATTATCAGATTGTACAGATATGTTATCTTCATAATCAACGTTAGTAAAGTGAAATGCAGGGTATTGTCTAAAATCTAAAATCTATAAATAAAAATGTAGCTAAGAGATATTTTAATTTTACTTCTTCAATTTTGCATCAAATGATGATTATTTGTCCTGACGCAGACCTGTTAGATCTGAATCAATTCTGATTTTTCCTTAGAATAAGATCAATTTCTGGTATTATTCAATATATTTAATAGCATCAGGTAATATATCTTAGCGGAAATTACTGTTAGAGTGATTCTACAATAATTCTTTCTGATGGCAAGGTTTATCTTTTTAGGGAAAGGATATAGATAGCCTTCTGTCAATCTATCTATAGGTTCTTGAGAATACTCTATTACAAGTGTTAAGATATCTAGAAAATCAGCTAGCTTCCATAATTCTGCTGTTATTGTATCTTGACTTTCAGCTTTCTCACTGTGTTAAATTTTTGTAGATTTTATTATTTTGTCTGGAGATAAAGGACTTTTGTAATGTCTAATTCATTCGCTATACATTTATTATTTCGTCAATAATAGAGATCATTAGTAGCTTACCAAGTAGTTCCTGAAAATAAGTTTGCTATATTAAACCTGTTCTTCTTGATGTATAACATTTAGTTTAGCTCTGCTTGTATCTTTTCTTCCACTTACTTCATTAATGGTTTCCAATACCAGATTATACATATATAATAATTACATGTACTATCTAATAATATTTAATATAAATGTATTAATACCTATATATAAGTTTGCATTATTTCATTTTATAATTTAATATATATTTAAGATGTTATTAACAATATTATAAACATTTTATGATTGAAGAATCAATAAAATCTATATTTATATATATTTGGTGTTATAAGTTATAACATCAGCTAAATCAGTGGTAACTCATTATACGATTTTAATTTTGAAGTATTTTATCCTTTCCCCTTATACTAATTGTAAATATATTTATTATATTATGTAGCCTTAATATATAGTATTGTATATATATATTAAATAGTTTGTCAATATATAAAAGATTAATTAAATTATTAAAATTTAATTATTGCATGTATATTTATTAATATATTATTAATTCATTTAATATAAAAATAAATACCATTGTAATTATATAATAATTCAGTTTTAATAAAATTAATATTACGTTTTTAACTATAATTTATAACTAGTTTATTCAAAACTAAACATTTATGATATTAAATGTATAAAAACTATTAAATAATTTAATTTGTATATATTTATTTGTATAATTTAATTACTGAGGCTAATTTTCAATATATTATATCACATAATGTAGGCATATGCAAGGTTAACGTAAACATGAACTAGTAACATATCCATAAGTTGTATCTTATAATGCATTTAAATTGTATTTATAAATATCCATAACTTAATATATACACATATATTTATTTAAAATAAGAATATTGTTATTCCATATTTATATTTAGTAAATTCTTGATTTTATTTTTAAATTCTGATATAATGTAGAATTTTATATTTCGCACAAATGTTTAATTCAATATGCTTATTTATAAAAATATCAAAAACTCGTAATGAAGAAGTTTAATTATCTAACCGCAATGTATATGCTAAATATACGTTCATTATATTCATTAGGCATAGAGGGCATGTCGGAATGCAGAGATGACCTCTTCTGGATGGAAGAAGCGCTACGACTGGCGAAGGAGGCCCAACAACGCGGGGAGGTTTATTTCTCTCATCGATGAAGTGATCTCTATCATTGTCTATTTACTCTACTCTTGCATCTTGCGCTATAGGAACTTTATGATTAAATAGTGTTTAAATAAATGCATGTATCCATCTATTTCGAAGACACATTAGAGCCATATGGTTATAAGTGAAAACTTTATATAATTTACTGGATGGCAGGAAACGATGATTCTACCAAAATAACGATAGCAATATCGTTCATTATCGTTAGCGAATATTTATATTTAATACTTTCGACTATATACATAGAGCTAGAGAGAAAGCTCTAGAAAGCTCATTCTCTCAAGCTCTACGACTATACATATATCGACCCAACGTTTACTTAACAATAACGACGACAACGTATAGGTTCCGGTGGCGTGCGTGATCGTAGACCTCGAGTCCGACACGCTGCTGGCATCCGGCTACAACGACGTCAACCGCACGAAGAACGCCACCCGCCACGCCGAAATAGTCGCCATCGATCGCGTCCACGACAACAGTAGTGTCAACGACAACAGCAGAGTCAACGACAACAGTAGAGTCAACGACAACAACAGCGTCCATGACAACAACAACGTAGACACCGCTGCTGCATCGGTTCTGAGTCGATGCGCGCTCTACGTCACCGTGGAACCGTGCGTGATGTGCGCCGCCGCGTTGAAGCTGTCCGGCCTCGGGCGACTGGTGTACGGTTGCCCCAACGTACGGTTCGGAGGCTGCGGATCCGTGTGCGACGTACTACGAGACAGCCCCGCACTCAGGGTGTCGGGGGGCGTGCTCGCCGATAGGGCCGTCGATCTACTGAAGAGGTTCTACTCGGGCGAGAACCCTAATGCTCCGAACCCCAAAGCCCCTCGACCGTACACTAGTATTCTGGACGGAGATGTGTGATAGTCGTGTGTGTGTGTGTGTGTTCTCAGCTACTCCTTACTCCGTATATTCGTATGCGTATTATCGTGTGGAGATCGCGATGCGAGATTGAATAATCTCAACGTCTATAGTTTGTGATATGTAAAGTGATATATTCCAAATTTAGTACTGGGTTCGAACCAAAATTAAGTTTTAATTCGAAAAATTTGTGAAATACTTTCAAACTATACAAGCAAATTAATTGTAGTAATTATCATTTACAGCCATGTTATAATAACTCTGAAAATTATTTTAGATAATATCATGAGCCTATTAGATTTGCCATATATATCTGCCATATTATATTTATATATTATTAAATAAATTGCCAAATTTTTAATTTTGTTTCTTTATATAATATTTAGAAAAAATTATCAATATTTACTTTATGTACATTTTTAATTATATTTCATTATTTGTAGTTATCTAAAACTAATATATATTAATATAAATTACTATAACATTCAATAAATACACTAGTTTATAATATTTTATATATCTTACATTAATGATGAAAATTTAATATAATTAATATCAATAAATTACACAATTCTATATAATCCTCACACATTTTTTAAATTGAATTATATAATATAGTAAATTCTCCTTAATAAATAACTAAATATGTTTTAGGTATCATGTATTAAATGATATCCAACCTTCATTTACATATTTATTAAATCACATACTATTTAAGAATGATGATATTTAAGATTAACTTTATAATATAAAGAAAATGTATATTCGCAATTGATTATATTATTTCAAATATTTAATTTTCAATAAATATCAAAGTTATATACATTTACTCGTCGATTGTTAGATGATATTTAGTTATAATTAATCTCACTGCGCTAGTGTAAGTAAAGATGTGACTTGTTAATAAACTTTAATACTTTTAGATAACTCAATCTCTATAATAATCATGTATTATGTAGTATCAGTTTACTATGATGAATATAACTATAAAATACTCAATTCATCAGTGCTTCTTAATTGTAAACTTTCTTGAAACACATGCAATATTAGGGTCTAATATATCAATAAACATTATAAGCTCTGCTTACCCACATTATACATGTATTATAATAAAGATCTATTGAAGAAATTAGTTTTAATACACAGCAATATTATCGTACAAATGTAACAGTATGATTAATTGGCGGTAATCAAGTTATACAATTAATTATGATATTTAATAGTAGAAATATAATATAATTACTATTAAGACCATTATAATTATCTGATCACTATAATATTATTAAGGTAAATATAGATCATTGACATGGCGTTCCTAAATATATACTGTTTATAGTTGATAATTACTGCATATTGGAAGAATAGTAATATTTTGAAAATAAATTTGTTATCGTGTCAGAATTATTATTTTAAATGTAAATATAAAATATATATATAAATTTAAAAATTCTTTCCTAGATTCTCTTATATCAAAATAATGTATTGCTTACTTTACTCGTATCCCATTACTATTGAATCGTAGGGGGAATATGAATATTGTTCTCAACAACGTTGCCATTCGTAGGTCACCGCGCTCTTATATGTCTACTTAATGTTGTCCATCCATTCCATCCTTGGCACCTTGTCCTTGTTGAATGGTGTTAGTGAGAGTATTGTTATGTGTTAGGTGTCCAACACACTTTTCTTTTTTATAATTAACATAAGAGTTACTTTTCTCTTTAATGTAGATATTGGTATTATGATCTCTGTAATTTACACTTAATAGCCGTCAGTGTGCTTTACTTTCGAAGGCTAGCATTTTGTTCTCCATATTTTTAGTAATCGTTCAGGCTTCGATATGAAATCCATAGAGTAATATTGAGAGCATCAGTATTTTATACAGACTGAATTTTGTTTTAGAGCCAATTTTTGTACTTGTCTTAAATTGAACAGCATGATTCAACAAATATTGAAGTTACTTAAACAATATCAATTAGAATTAAGTAGAAAGGAATTTTATTATTTAGTGATATTATAATATAATTATATATTATGTAAAGTGATGTATCAGTCCCTCAATGAGGTAGATAGTTACTTTTAAAGGAAACGTCTCTACAGTTGGGAATACTATAATGAACTATCTGCTTACATACAATACCCTCAAGAATGTGTTATATATATATGATAATGAATGTTTATTTAAACACAAAAATAACATTAAATGTTCTCTATTGTGTAAACAAATATAACAAGATATACAAAAAAATATATAAATCAGTTGTAAATAATCAAATTAATTTTTACGAATTAATAACAATACATTAGATTTATATTGAGAATGAGCGATAAGAGATATGGATCCAGGGAGTATTTATTAATTATATAAGTGATATATGCATATTACATAATAGGAGGAACACAATAATATATAAGATATGATTGAAATATATTAGTAATAGTTATTAATAGATAATGAATCAAAGTAAGTAACAGGTTAAGTGTAATATGATCAAAGGATAATAAGATTTAATTGACATAATAAGTGAACAAACTAAGATATATCGGAAGTGAGAAACAGTACCAGTGGTAGGTAATATTTCATCTATGGGGAAAGTGATAATTATAGTTTGTATAGGATATAACGAAGAAAATGTATTATTATTATGTTCGTTTTTGTATAGGAAATATATTGCGAATGGTGAACAACTAGGTATACCTATCTATATAAGTTTGATCGCGAATCTTCTTTATGTATTTCTTACAAATAAATGATAATACAAGATTAAAGTATTGTTTAGAATTAATACCAATATCATATGTATTTATAAAAAGGATAGGTTTATCATAATTTAACTTGCGAAGATACATATTACGATAAATGTTAGAGGAATATAAATCAGTAACAGATTTGGAGTAAACAAAATAACTGATAAGAAATTATGTACCATTTAAGAATATGCAAGTCAGAGTTTAACCAAGGTTAATCCAAAACCTTTCTTGATTTATAATTGTTTAGAGGGGTATGAAGATCAATGCATAACTTAATGGAGAGTTTTCGAAAAGGGATTCAGGTATTGAGAATGTAAAATAATATATTGTAATTTACAATTTGTAAACATGTAAACATTGTTTCAAGTTTCAACACAACTACTAATAAGTATTACAGAGATAGGTCTTAGATATATTTGATACTTTTTAGGAGTCTCAGTGGGAGTTGATAACTTTAAATAAAAATGAATGATATGAAGATCAACGATAAGTAATGGGAACCAACCTATAGAAGAATACAAAACAGGTGAACACCAACATATTACATTACTAAACTTATCGAATATACGGACTGTACTTTTGACGAACTAAGAACCGCAATGTAAAATAAACATGAATGGAAACAACGTGTTATGAATTGCCGAGCAATATCGACCTGGTAAAGTAAAGTAAGTATTAAAAATTGATAAAAAATCAGATAATAACATCTAGTATTTCTACTAATATGTACTAATATACCTATCGGAAATTTGAATATGTTGAATGATAAAGTTACGAAAAATTAAGAAAATTTCTATAAAGAACATTTCTCATAAATGAAAAAGAACGATACACAATAGTAATGTCAACAATACTAAATAAATATAATAAAAGACCATATTAGCATGACGGGATGTCAAAGTAGCTATTTTATTACCTAGGTAATGATGTTTTAGTAAGTTTTAAACGAGGATCACAGGAATAGTAATTCTACCACCTCACACTGTGGCTTACCTCACAGGGAGGCTCTATAATAGCAAATAATAGTGTATGCTTAGTATCCTGATATCAATACTTCAGCTAGTTTAAGCATTCTAGCAGAATCACATCATGGTATCATACAAGTATAACTGAATAACTTCTTTCTATGAATTTTATAATATCCAAATTATTTATAGGATCGACATATGTTAACTTTTTAAACATGTCAACATTACTAATATCCATTATTTATCCACCCACTGAAAATATGTATTACACTAGCATTAAACAATTGTTTAATTTAATCAAGTTAACTTGGAATAAAATAAACTTGTTTAAAAGTGAAATTCAATAAATATATAGGGGAAAGTAACTGAATACTGAAATTTCCCGAATACGGACACTTCGGTATCTCAATAACCATAAATCCTACAAAAAAATGTAATGAAACAAATATTCATAATAATATAAATAGTCTAAAAAAGTATTTTTTATTTTTTAATTATTCAAAATATTACTGATATACCATAGATATTGACTCACTCTAATGTCTATGTGATATACCTATCCAATAAACTGATTTTTGTATTACGTTTTTAAATGTATGAATAAAAATATCAACTTAAAACCTTCTCAAGAATATACAAATGTATCGATATAAAAAATATAACACTATATATATATTATTAAAAAATTAAGCATTCAACAATTATATATATACTTCCTATATTTGTTATCAAATATTCATTTAGTTATAAGTATATATCTAAAGTTTATATAAGTCCCTAATACGGACACTCTAAATTTCTTAATACGGAAACCCTATAACCAATCAGCGCGCAGCGTATGAACTATTCTGATTTTCATAAAAATCGCGTGAGTTATAATATTTATACCCGATTTATACCACCATGAAGGTAAATCTAAAAATGTTACTATAGTATATTTAGATACTTAACTTGTATTATTAATTAATAAAATAATAAAAATTAATAAATTAATTACGAATTATATTACGTTAAATTATTCATAAAATTAATTATAAATAATGTAATTGTAATTTGTCTGATTGATTCATCAATAATATATATTTTATCTATTGGTATATAGGGTGTCCGACGAGTCTCGTGCAGGCTATTACGTTTTATTTGTTTCATACATTCTATATTAATATCTAATGAATCAAACAAATTTGAATCAAGATTTTGTGCTATTAAATTCTCTCTATGAATAACACAGTGCATTGTAAATAATGTTGGTATTTCTTTTTTAAGTAATGCAGCAACTCCATGTATTCTACCAATCATTAATGGAGCACCATGGTGTATATGCATATGTAGTCAATGCTATTAAATTTAATAAAGGTATGTTATTCTTTTTTTTAAATTCTAATATTTCATAGTACACTGTAATACCTTTATTATCTTGTATTGATTTAAAAAATAACATATCTTCATTATATTATTTGTATTTAATATAACGTACATAACACATGAAAAGAGAGTCACTATTTCTTACAGTCGACTCATCAATTTTATTTGCAAATTCATGCGGATGCTTTAACAAGATTCTTTTTAAAATGTTATCATAAAATACACCTAGGTGTAGGTAATATAGTACCTACTATAGTAATATATATTTTTATAATAAGATTCTCTAGCATACGCTTTTCACTGTCTTGTTATAATAATTTCTGCAATATAGAAATTTTATTTTTTATATATTTTATTTAAAAATTTATAGTTTTTATTTTAATTTTAAAATAACCTAACATCTCTAAATGCCCACCAAAATGTTTTAATCGTCCCCGTTAAGAATCGCTGTTATAGACCATCAATACCATCTTCTAGCAAAGTACACGTCATCACAAGTTCAGGCTGACTAGATATGGTCAAATATAGATGAGGCTAACCATGGAATGGTCTACCTCGAAATCTAAGTATATAGTCTAAGTATCAAATATATATATATATATATATATATATATATTAATTATATATAATTATATAATTATTCAGAAGAAAAATCAAATAATATATTATTAATTATTGTTAATATTCTTATATTTTTATAATATAAGGTTTTACGCGTTTACTAATTAATATTCCTATTATTTTCTACTTTCAAAGTATGCTATCACTTATTTATTGATGTATGTATAATTTGCGTAGCTACTTGACTATAGTCAATAGCCAATATGAATAGTCATCAATAAATATACTAAACACTAAACGAATACATTAACGAATTATTAAATTTAAAGAAACAATCGATGAATCAGGGAGTTTATAAGAAGGAAAGGAGAAGTAATGTATGCGAGATAGAACTAACTAGTAAACAATACCAGTGTTGAGCGATAACTTTAATTGTTATCGAATACGACGTATATACGTATGATATCATACACAGATGAGAGTTTACCGTACGGAAACTTTGGAAATATGATTGGAGAAAGAGAAATATGTATTGAGATACCGAATACACCGAGAATTACTATTAATGGAGAAGTAAGCATATTATGGACATTAGGAATACAACATAGAGAACACGATAACGAATAATTAGATGTGTAAGAAGGGCTTGTTAGTTGGTATATTTAAAATACAGTTATTGGAAGAGCCACATTATAATGTATAATGCATATTCAATAATTTGGAAGTTATCGATAAAATAGGTATGTAGGCAATATTACAGCGGTTATATATCATCAGTATACATATGGTAATTAGCATCAGTATACATATGGTAATTAGCATCAGTAAATTGGGTAAATAATAACATATAGAGTTATATATTAGATATAATAGTTTTATAATATACAATGATATAATATATATATATATATATATATATATATATATATACCTATAGGATATATATTGGAAATAATAGTGCAAATACTGAATCATGATACAGTAGAGGACGTGGGTCCGAAGAGGAATCGCATATTATAATTATAAACGATCTATTTAATATAAATATATAATACTAGGCATGTAAGCAGGGGCGGATACAGGAATTTTTCAAGGGGGGGGCTGACATTCAAATAAAAGTATATTTTTAAAATAAGACATATTTACTATGATAATATAATTGATATATATAAATTTTTTAACCTTTAACCTATCCCATAGCATTTGGATGCCGTAGGGGCGCCGTTGAATTCCATATAACTTTTCTCCATCCTTCTCTGCTCATCGTCGCTCTCATTGCTTTTACAATATCCATGCCAGTCCATTCGACAACATTGTCTTGCCATTGTAACTTCGGTCGTCCTCTTCTTCTTATACCGTCAACAGTTCCTTGCAGAATTGTTTTTGATATTGTGTCAGACCTAATAACGTGACCGAACCATTTGAGTTTCTTTTCAATAACCTTTGCTAATAGTTCTGAGTGTGGGCCGATTTGACATGTTACCCGTCTTCTAACTTCCACGTTCGTGACTCTATCTTTATAGTTAATATTTAGTAATCTCCGAAGGCATCTCATCTCTAGAGCACGTATTCGTTTTTGCAGATCTTTACTTAGTGTCCAAGTTTCGCATGCATATAAGAATATTGAATTCACAAGAGATTGCATTAATTGAATTTTGGCTTTAAGATGTAGCGAAGTGTCATACCATATTACATTTAAATTTGATAAGGCTGCGATTGTTTGACCAATTCTAGATAGAATTTCAGCTTTAGAACCTTTGTCATCAATAATCGCTCCTAGATATTTAAATGAATCAACTACTTTTAATGGTGTGTTATTTATACTAATATTAGATGTAAATCTACCTTCAGAATTCGTCATTAATTGCGTTTTTGTACCATTTATTTCCATACCATAAGAACGTGAAGTATTATCGATTAATGTTATCAAATTATGTAATTCTTTTTCCGATCCGGCTAAGGCATCAATATCATCCGCGAATCTTAGGTTAGTTATAATCTTTCCACCAATATTTACTGTTCCATCATGTTTATCTAGAGCGTCATTCATAATTTGTTCAAGCATTATATTGAATAGCGTCGGCGAAAGTAAACATCCTTGTCTCACTCCTGTTGTTGTCCGGAACCATTCTCCAACTTTTCCATCAATATATACAGCACTTTCTGCCTTACTATATAGGTTTTCTATAGTTTCAATTAATTTTAAGTTGATATTGAATCTTTTCATTGTAGACCATAATGCACTATGCCAAACACGATCGAAAGCTTTTTTAAAGTCGATAAAAACGTGGTATAGTGGCTTATTATGTTGCGAGTACTTCTCTGAAATTACTCTGAGATTAAAAATCTGTTCACTTGTGCTTCTTCCTTTGCGAAAACCAGCCTGCTCTTCTGATAAAAATTCTTCTGTGAAGTGCTGTAGTCTGCGTAGGATTATTTTCAACATAATTTTACTTGAGTGTGAAATAAGACTAATTGTTCTATAGTTTTCGCATTTCTGGAAACTTCCTTTCTTATGCAGACTTATTATCAAAGATTTTGTCCAGCAAGAAGGCCATATTCCTGTTTCCCATATGTAATTACATATATTTGTAAATATTTTTGTTAGTATATGTCCTCCAGCTTTCAATAGTTCAGCTGGGATGTTATCAACACCCGGTGATTTTCCAATTTTTAAGGATTGTATAGCCGCTTCAACTTCAGATTCCAGAATTGAAAAGTTTTCTTGATTTGTTGGCTCTTTTACATTAAGTAGTGACTTGTCTCCATTGGCTTGATGTTTATATAATTCTGAACAATACTCTGTCCATCTTTTCAAAACATCTTCCTTATCAGTGATACATTTTCCGTCTTTGTCTTGTATGTTTACAGCGATTTTATTCTTCCTTTTTGTTAGGTCTTTAACGATTTGGTATGCTTTCTTTGAATTGTTCCTGTTTAGACAGTTTCCTAAGTCTGCGCATTTTTGTTTTATCCAGTTTTCTTTTGCCTTTTTCATGTCTCTTTTTATTTGAGTATTGATAGTCTTGTATTTACTTCCTGGTTCATGTTTCGTCTTTTTTATTGTCTTCTCAGATCACACATGTCTAGCAATTCATTTGTTATCCAACTTTTCTTTTTCTCTCTGTACTTTCCTAGAACTTCATCTGCTGTATTAATAATAAGTTTGTTTAGTTTCTGTATACTCTCTTCAATATTATCGTTAACATTTAATTTTTGTTCAGTTACTTTATTTTCAATCTGCTGCTTAAATATTTCTTTTATTCCTGCATCTTTTAGTTTGTCAAGATTGAATTTATTTCTAGCAAATTTATTTTTCTTTGGACTTTTTAGTCGAAGAGTGAACTTCATTAATACCATGTCATGATCGCTACCGATATCTGCTCCTGGGAATGATCTTGTTTTGTTTACATTTACACTCGTGGAGAAACGTTTACTCACAAATATGTAATCAATTTGGTTGTGATATAAACCTCCAGGACTATGCCATGTTTGAATTCTAGAGTTTTTGTGTGAACCAAATGTGTTTACTGCTATTAAATCATTTGTTTTAGCAAATTCCAGAAGACGATGACCTCTTTCGTTAGTTGTATTATTGCATGATTTTCCAGAAATTTGTCCCCATATCTGAATTGTATCTTTACCAATCTTAGCATTCCAATCTCCTTGAATTACTAGTATATCTTTCTTCGATACTGTTTTAATGACATTTTGTAAATTATTATAAAATACTTCTATTTCTTCGTCAGAATGGTCAGTTGTTGGCGCATATACCTGGATTATTGAAATATTGAATGGTGTTGCTTGTAGTCTAATGATAGCTATTCTGTCACTGATCGCATTAAAACACATAACCGTACTTGTTATCTGTTTATTGACAATGAAGCCTACACCATTTATATGTTTTGATTCATTTCCGACATAATAGAGTTTGTGTCCCTCCAGCGTTTGTATTTCATTTATACCTTTTTTACGGATTTCACTGAGACCTAATATGTTCCATCTATATCGATCTAATTCATGAATTAATTCCTCAAGCTTCCCATCTACTCGTAAATAAATTAAATACTATATTAAATTAAATAGAATAATATTTTATATTTTATTGAATAAAAACTATTAATCCAATATATTAATCAATTGCATTATTCTTGGATTACGTATTTCAAATTTGGAAATAATATAATCACAATCGATCTGTATATATATATAAAGAATGTCTATTTAGTTGATCTTCACTCATAATCGAAGGTAAGTATGTCTTTATTATTCTTAATCGGTTAAATGAACGTTCACATTCACACAAGGTAACTGGAGTAGTAGCCATCAATAAAAGCATTTCATAGATATTAGGAAAAAATTTATATAATAATATATATAAATTATAAATTATTTAATAATTTCACTTTACCTTGCCATGTTATCGAGTACTTGAGTACTGATCGTAACAATTTGTATCGTATTAGGTATACCTATATCTATAGATATTTATTTTCCCTCCATTTAACTTCCCAACAAATCAATTCGGTTTGTATTAAATGTATCTTTGGTAAATGATCTTTTACTAATTCATAAAACTTTAATATATTTTCTTTTCATGAAACCTTGTTTTAATTCATTACTTTTGGAATTAATAATGCTCTAAGAGATATATACAATATGTATATATTGGATCCTTCTTTCATCTCCATTATCAAATGATCCAAGAATGGAATATATATTACTTTTTTTTAAATATTATTCAGATGATGAAGCAGGTGTCTTTATTTAACCTTGGTAAAGAAATTCCTTCATTTGAATATGATAATAAATGTGATGCTTCTTCATTCCATTATAATTGTACTTCATCAATATTATCTCTACAGACTTGTATCCCTTTAATTACACTTTGAATATCTTGAGTTGCCTTATATGTGTCTATTAACCTACCCTGGAGAGCATTTGTTAAATTTTCTATGAAATTAATTGAATTATTACATACAATTAATGACATACTAAATTGAGTATTAATCATAGAATTATAAAGACCGTTAGCTTTTGTTATACTTTCTGAATTCCATGTTTTATCTTCATATATTTCTAATATTTTTCAAGTATTGCTTGATACAGTTCGATAAATACTCGCAAAGCATCATGTCTGGGAACCCATCTCGTTTTACTTTAACTAATTTCTTTTTAGAAGATTCAACACAAATTTGTGTAATATTTTCTTCTAATAAACCTTGCCTCTTAGCAGAATATTAAAAAAATATGCAGATTTCTAATAATATGCCTATCATATTTTGAATTAACGACATTTTGCATTCATTTACTATTGATATATGTAATACATGTGATCTATAGTATACATATGTAGTGTTAGTGTTCTTATTCAGAATTATAGTTGATGCTCCTTTTATTTTTCCAGACATATTTCCTGCTCCATAGTATCATTACCATCTTAAATGTTCAATATTTAATTCAGATTTAGTTAGTGTATCCATAATCAAGTTAGCTTTACTTTCTCCACTAAGATTTTCACATCCTATGAATGAATTCAACTTTTCAGTAATACACTTACCATTATAATATCTAATTTCTAAAGCCATTTGTTCAGTATTATATACATCTATGGTTTCATCAGCTAACATATTTAGCTTTTTTTATATCATCAATTATAATTGAAGAATAATTATTCTTTCTTTAATATATTCACCACATTCAAATATCAATTCATTCTGTGTTGTTTTTGAGGTGTATTTAGCATTTTTATAACACATTAATAAGTTTTCTTTTAATATATCATTTCCAGAGTTTATACATAGTTTTAGAAGTGCATTGAAATTTCCTAGATTAAAATGTGGATCAGTAGAATACTCATTATGACCATGTAATGAAATATTGAATCTTCTATAAAGAATGATTATATCTAAAGGGGGCCTATACCCCCTATCCCACTACAAGTATTTCCGGCAAGTTACCGGAAATATTTTAACTTTATAGGAGTATTCAATTACAACTTGATATAATAATTTTTTAAAGTTACAATATTTCAGGTAAGTTGCCGGAAAATCTTATATACAAGTATAGTGGGATACCCCTTTAATATTGATTTAAATTTTGCTCTGTTGCATTAAATTTGCTTAGATATGTTATTGTTGACTTGCATTATATCTGATTGCAGCATGCTTCTTATTTTCTATCACTGCAATAAAACGAGAATTTTCTTCTAAAGAGTTATTGTGGTAAATATATCAATTATAATTGATTCAAATTTTCTTAAATCTGCAATCGAATCTTTAAACTTAATCATGGACGAAGTGACACATTTTCTAACTTGATTGTGATTAATTTTTAAATGAAAAACACATGGTATATACAATCGGCCATTTAAAGATTCACCCTACCTATAATTGATATTGAATGTTTTGCTGATTTAACCATAATATCTATTTTTAAATCATATATTTTACAATCATGAGGGGGGGGCTAGAGCCCCCCTAGCCCCCCCCCCCCTGTATCCGCCCCTGGTAAGGGGAGCACCATTAGTGACTAGCAGCTCAAGTATAGAAATAATAATATAATGGCACAAGGCACATACAAGGTTTAGAATGATAAGTTGGCAACATTATAAGGTATATTTTACAATTAATATTATTAAAGATTTGTAAGAGAGCATTTTCCTTAAAGCCCTGTTCTACTTCGCTCTGAAGGATATAATGGTAATAATTCAAGAACATAAATCAATATATATATATATATATATATATATATATATATATATTGATTTATGGTATAGTATACAGTCAAGGATCGTTTTGTTAAGTAGTAGAATTGTATAGATTCGCCTCATGAGGTGTACCTATACTGAAGCCCGGGCTTTGCCTATACTATATATTATAATATATAGGGGAGAGCGGGGCAGGTTGAGCCAGTTTTTATAAAAACACATGTATCTTATAATGTTATGAATATATTTTAAGTGTATTAATAAAATAAAGTGCATACGATATATATAGTTTATGATCAATTAAAAACATTCATAAATCAGTGTAATGATAAATAATTAATTATATAATTACATTTTAATTTTTTTTTTAATTGGCTCAACCTGCCCTGATAAAATAATATAATGTGTGTAAAGGGATAGACTATCAATGAGTTTCTTATATTAATAAATATTAAAGACAAGTTAGATAAGAATTTTTAAGAATATTTTAGAATATTTAAAGAAGATAGATAAGTAACGTATACGTATATATATACATGACTTACTTATGTTAATAACGTATATGATGAAGAATGGAGGTAAATGTTGAGCAAGTAGTATACAACTATAGGTAACTATAGTATAACTATAGTTATTTTATTATATATAATTTATAATGTATTATAAAGTAATTATAATGTATTATTTTATATTACAATATATTTATATTATTTGTATAATATATTATTATAATATTCAGATGAAAATTAAATTTAATTATTTATTCAATTATACAAATATATGATATTAATAATATATATATATATATATATATATATATATTTTACATTATTTATAACTTATCATATAGAAAACTAAGTTATATATATAATGTAAGTTTTAACATAATAATATCTATGATTAATATATTTAATTAAGACATATTCTAATCTGAACGTACCTAATATACGTAAATTAAGTAGTGGAGATATGTGATTTGATGTGAGTATTGGAGGAGGTGGATTGAATGTATCTGATACCCAATAAAAAAAAACAAAAGTAGGGGAAAGTAACTTAATACGGACACGTTAACAATAAATGGTCTTAATATTTGATGACTCAATATTTGTATTCAAAAATTACAAGATATTAATATTATTTTATACAAAATATTATGGTGATTGTAAAATTGTATTTTATCTTTGTATGCAATAGATAACGGGGTGTCCGTATTCGCTACCCATGTCCGAATACGGACACCATGTGTTAAAATAATGACACCACATTTTTCGAGTAAGAAATATGTATATATATATTATTTTGTATTATTATAATATATTTATACAATTTTTATAATTTATTATTATAATATTCAGATTAAAATCAAATTTAATTATTTATTCAATCATACTAATATATGATATTAATGATATATATTTTAAATTCTTTATAACTTGAGTTATAGGATAATTATCATATAGAAAACTATATATTATATATATATATATAATGTAAGTGTTAACATAATAATATCTATGATTAATATATTTAATTAAGACATATTTTAATCTGAGCGACAATTGACACAAAGTAGGGAAGAAAAGTAGGTGAATTAGTTGAAAGAACATTTCCGTCTGTTATCAGATTCATTTCTTCATTTTCTATGGTCGACATCTGTAATATAATTCAATAGGTATGTAAACAATGTTAGGTGTTGCTGTGAAATATTCAATTTATTATACAATACAAAATATTTCATATAATTATATACTTATATAATAATATATATTATAGTATATAAAATTTAAATATATATATATATATATATATATATATATATATATATGTATATATTAAATCATTTAAAAAATGTGCAATGTATATGTACCTTATAAGGTATACAATAAATTAAACTATTTATAATTATAAGACTTTGTAATAATATATATAATATGTTTGAATAAACTATAATACACTGATAAGGTTATACTCTTTACTGAACCTGAATACCAATGATAATAGCATGTTTCTTAATGTCTTTGGCTATAAGGACTGATTCACTAAGAGTTTCTGGCGTCACAGATCCCCCTTCATAAAGTATCACCACTATGGCATTCGTGTAGTTTTTAACTTGATCATAAGCGGCCTTATGTGTATGTGGGTGTGTGAATCGATATAGATGTGTGGTAATTGTGTTTGGGATATATACGCATAGTGTACATAACACTATAACAATGATTTTTCTAAGGATTCGGAAAATATCGTTTTATAATTTACAATACAAGCGTATGTTTAAATACTTAATCATTTTTCAATGACGAACATTTTATGTGGGCGTATTTAATTCTACAGTACGCTGTCAATCACGCGCGGCGCTGTGATGTAATACCTGCATAGCTGCGGCTTGGAAAGTGGTGGATCCGTCATACACCATGGAGTCGGCATGAGCCCTGGTCATCGGGTTGCTGTTATGAGTACCGAGAGACTGGTAGGTGTCCGCTTCATGGGAGGAGGCTATCAATGCTACCTATAGGGGTTGCCGGTACTATAGTAGGTTAGTTATAGTGGTGGTACGTGTAGTGGTGTAATAATGATGACGTCATAGTAGGAGCGACATAAATTACGTCATAGTATAGGAGATATTAGTGATATCATAGTAGTTGAGATAGTAATGATAATAGGGGCGAGGGCGAGGGGAGGGGGTGGGGTGGAACTTAACTTACGTCAACTTTAGGTCCGAAAGTAGCGATCACATCTTTGACGAACTCCTTCTGAATGTGGAAGTTAAGTAGACCTATGTTTGCGCTTCTGTCCACGATGAACACGACCTTCTTATCGCAGTTCGGTAGAGCTGAGTGTTCGCATGTATACGGGTAACTTTTAACCGTATTTACGTGAGATACTTGAACATAGTTATACAATAAATAAATAGTAATAAACATTTAATAAACATTTAATAAATAATATTAAACATATATATATATATATATATATATATATATATATATTGTTATATATATATATATATATATATATACATTTATAAATAAAAACTTATAATATAAACTTATATATATATATATATATATATATATATGTTTAATATTATTATATATTGTTATAACAATAGATAATAATATTAAACACGCGACAGTGATAGATAAGCAGGCATGTATTATATAACACTAGCGTAACGGCCAATCAGAACTCTCCGTGGGGCCTATACATAGTTGCTATGGCGACTAACTAAGCGAACACGCCGTGTTACACGACAGCGATGCCAGCTGTTCTCCTTCGGGGGTGGTCGCGTGAGTCATTCCGTTACACGGACCGTCGCATTCTGACCAGGTGCTCGTTAGGAACGGTTCTGTACGAGGTCGTGGTCAATGTAATGCGTGCTTATATCAATAAGTTATGTATTCTATAAACATGTTACATATAATACCCTAGTATACACGAGTGTGATTTAAATAAAAAAAAGTCTACAAATATTACTACTATCTATATATATATATATATATATATATATATATATATATATATATATATATATATATATATATATATACATTATCAAATTAATTATTCTTAATTAAATTAAAGTGATTAATAAATGTATTATTAATTATTTATTACATTAATTGGATTAATAAATGGTACACGTGTATGCATACATTAAATATTAATGAATGTATTAATTAGTTAAATCATAATGCCTGTACGACGTACAGTGTACGTGTATATACGTGAATGCTGACCATCGCAATCGAAGGTGTTACAGTTGACTGACGATATAGCACACTGCCACTCGTCATCAGTTCCATAGTTACAGATCTTTTCTCGCCTTGCCTGGCCTATCCCGCACGTTTTACTACACGCGCTCCACTCCGTATACATACTCTCTATATAGGGGAGGGGCGTGTATTATTATATCGTGATTTCTCGTAGGATATCGTGATTTCTCGTAGGATATCGTGATTTATCGTAGGATATCGTGATTTCTCGTAGGATATCGTGATTTCTCGTAGGATAGAGACCACGTGACACTACATAATACGCTATATATCGAGTTCCGTATAATCCTACTAGAAAAATGTACATTATATGCACAACCTATAAAGCATATATTTTGGTTGTATTATACGTATAAAGAGTTGACTGTATATATATATATATATATATATATATATATATATATATATATATATATATAATAGTTTACTATTGAATAACTTACCTCCATTATCGTCTGTAATTGAATAATCATCACCTGTATTTAAGAATTGTATATATATAATATATGAATTATATATATATATATATATATATATATATATATATATATATATATATATATATATATATACAGTCAACTCTCGGTAAGTCGGACTACGGATAATTCGGACACATTTAGTTGGTTTTGTTGGATTTGTATCTAGTTCCATGTTAAATTAATTGGATAAGTCGGATAAGTTGGATTGGATAAGTCGGACTTTTCTATAAGTCGGACACATATTATAGTCATTTTTATGATTTGTATACTGGATAAGTAGGACTTTTTATAAATTGTCAGAAATGTTTACTTTAAATAATTAATATTATAATTTAAGTAAGTAATTTAATTGAATACAACATTTTATGTTGCTGATTGTTGCATAATTCCATATTTCGGTAATAATTAAACTCGCGCTGAGAATTTCATGTCTTATTTGCATGATATTCTTAATCTCGGATAAGTCGGACATCTCGCTAAGTCGGACAATTTTCCCGGTCTCTTGAGAGTCCGACTTATCTGGAGTTGACTGTATATATATATATATATATATATATATTACGTTAATATATATTATATTTGTTAATAAATGGTAACAATAGAATATAGTAATGTTCATTTATGAGTATTAATAAAAGTACAATATAAATATATCTTATATGGAAATACTTTATAATTATATACGACTATATTACCACACGTATAAACATATACACACACATAATATATATATATATATATATATATATATATATATATATATATATATATATATATACTATAATCTAACTAGAATATTGCATATGTACTATAACTAACTTTCATCGATAGGATTTCCATTGATGACAACTGAAATGATATATTAATATGTATTATATAATGAATATAATGTATACTAAATAATATTCAAATGATATATTAACCAATGGTTGCAAGGCACAAAAGTACGATAGAATTCATCTTAGGAAAATTTCTGTTCTGCAAATTGATTAGCCAATTTTTAGTATTAAGTATATATATATGTGTGTATGTGTGTATATATCATATATAATATATGTACATGTGTGTATGTATATTTGTATATAATATATGTGTGTATATTATTAATAAAATACTAACAGTAGTTTCGATAAGAAAATATTGATGATAATACAACTTCACGAGCTTTTATAGTAAATAAATATATCATGTGACATTCGATATTAAAATATGGGCGTGGTTTAAATATATTATGAATTCGTTGTAGGTATATGTTATCAAACGAAGTACTCGATTGTACCAGGGGTTATACCTACCTCCCTGATTATACGTTATCTTTATTCTATACTAATCTACACAATAATCGATTAGTAGCCATGTTTTTATTACATTATGTAATTTATATATATTAATATGTGGACTATTTTAATATATATATATATTATTATGGTTATTGTTATTTTTATTTGGTGGAGCCTTTCATCAAAGAGCTTTGCTTTGATGAAAGCAATCATCCAATCCAGGAACTTATATGAAGTTGTAACGTATAAATACATGACTCTAATGTCCCTTCGAAACCATTATCATGTTAAAGCATCCATAGTGTTACGAGAGTCGATCATTTATTTATACACACTTATATAAGATCACTTCTAAATAATATTTTAAGACCTATTTTAATAGTCAAAACTTGGCTAGAACCCGCGTTCTAGTATTTGTGTGTCTGACGCCTTAGTCAACTGAGCCACAACGGCAGTTCATATATATATATATATATATATATATATATATATATATATATATTACGCAGCTGGGGCCCTACTTCGCCCGATTTAGCTTGCTTTTTTAAATTTTATTTCAATGATTTTAACGATAGTATAGTTTACAATTATTTTCATGTGGATTATATAAGTTATACTCGGGAATTTGTATAATCACATCAATTGTATTACCTATCTTCAACATTTATTTGTATATGTACAAATTGTTCGTACGTATTTAGATTAAAGCCCTAATGCCACATCAAGGTAACGTACATATGAAGGACCCCTGCTAAATATTAAATTATACATTAATTATATGTATATATTAGCATTTTATATTGTACATATTAACATTAGTACGCAAAGCTTCTTTATATAGAACTTTTTTCGTTATTCCTCCTAGAAATAATATATACATATTATCTCAATGTGTTACTCTCGAACATCCCACATATAATTTTCCATGCGAAAAACAGCTAGTAGATAAGTCTAATTTCACAACTTGTAACGTATATTCTTGTGATGTGTTGATGGTCATTATAAAACAATCTAACTGGAAATTAAAGTCTTATAAATTCTAATTGATAATTTGAAGTCGTCATTAATATCTTATGTATGAAAATCTCTTTCCTTTAAATGTGGCAGTAATAATAATAGCTTCATTCACATTTGAATACATATTTTTTATTACAAATATGGTATCATTGCATAATCAAGGAGGGTCAATATTTATTAATAGTTTAATCGAAGCACCTCGCTTAAATTTTAAATTGTGAGGAGGAAATCCGGAAAATTTCAATTAATTTAAAAATTCCGTCTAGTAATTAATATTATCTTCTTGGTTTGCCAAATTATCAATAGATTTATAATTTATAATTTCATAAGGAATTTCATTTAATAATTCGTCATTAAATTTGTAAAAAAAATTATTTATTGGTGCCAGAATACATCTTTCAGATAGTCATTCTTTATTTTCATAATTTGCCTGAAAATCTGGATAAACATTATTTCTTAATTCTATAGAATTACTAACCATTTTTCCAACCGGTAATTTAATTGAGTTATCCATTATTATATTATTTGCAAATTATGTGGCGTCCCAGTCTTAATGTATTGATAATCTCATATTTCTGGTTAACGATAATTTCATAATTTTATTCCATAAATACGAATATAATAAATACGGTTAATTATTTATTTAATTAATTAATTCAATATAATTATATTCAATTAAAAATACTCATATATGGTATATATATACACTCACTATCCGGTAGGTTTTTGATTATATATATATATATATATATATATATATATATATATAAATAACATGTTAATCAATGTATATACCATCAGTTCTATTAGGTCCCTCAAACGATTTATAAATCTTACTTCTTCTTTTCTCTCTACCTCTAATCACTAAATCATCCAACTTATTATTTTGTTTATTCGTTATTTTTGTCTCGTTTTATCATAAATATATTATTATTATCTAATTGTTATCGTATTATTATCTTATTATTATTGTCTTCCCGTACGAGCGAATGGGCCTAAATGGCTCAATTTTAGTGTCAAATAAACAGTATTTATATATATATATATATATATATAATATAGTAATGTATAGTATATTATACTGAATCAGACGGGAAGTCATTAGTTCATATTAATTTGTTATCAATAATTATTTTACTTTAAAATATGTAATAATAATCTATAATATTTAAAATTGTGTATAATATGTTATTCAAAATTAACTATAGTTAATTTTGTAAATTGTTAACATAGAAAATTGTGTACAAAAAAGTTCAGATATATAATTATATCTTAAGATTCTAAAATTGTGTGTGTAATAAATATTACATTATAATGTGTATTGTATGTTGTATACAGTATATAATATAATGTGTATTGGTGTATACATAATATGAATGAATATATGTATTACATATATGTATTACATATATGTTTATAATGCATAAATATACACCTATACAACATATAATACACATTATTATGTAATGTTTATTATACAATTTTAGAATCTTATATCTCTGAATTTTTGTTTACACAATTTACAATGTTTGGAAGGTCCCCTGTTTGGACCGTGCGAAAATTACATATATTATACATCATTTTTAAAATAACTAATTATATTTTAATATAAAAATTAAATACTTTGTCATAACAATTAAAACAAATGCTTCTTCTCCTTAATATATTATCAGAGATTTTTATATTATTCAAACATAATATATTATTAATTAAGTATATATTCTTCATATTATAATTATAAAAAGTAAATTTACGTATATATATATATATATATATATATATATATATTATTATTATCAGATTTATGCAATACCAGGGTAATTATAGAAGCAGTGTTACTTATCGAGACAATTACCCCTATATATATAAAATAAAATAATATGAAATAAATATTATTGAACAATATTTATTCATCAATACTTTATGGCATCACGATACAATAGGTGGTAATAAACACATAAACATGATCATAAGCGCTCGAGGTGTTCATCACAATAGAATTGTTATCATCACGTGACCAACGCATCGTTATTGTAAACATGTTTATTATATTATAATCAAGGACAGGCCCTGTTATAGGTTTATGCCAATAAAATAATAATAATATTTTAGTAAATATATATATATGTGTGAAAGTCCCCTATTACCCACCCCCTCGTAATACCGACCCCCTCGACGACGGGGGCCTCGTATCTCAGTAACTATAAGAGATATCAAATAATTATATATACATAAAATATTAGTAATTTAATGGTAAATATGATTAAGTATTTCGATTATGTAATATTCTGGTTTTACTTTTTAAATATTTGAATAATAACTTTTTTTAAATCATTGTAAATACATTATTAATTAAAATAAAACGTAATTCTATGCATAAAAATAAGTAAATAAATTAAATGTTTATAAAAAATAAAAATAAATTTAATTTAATAACTATTAACCAATATATCTTAATTATAGCAACCCATATGATTTTCCTATAACCGATCCTCTAAATAACCCAAATACCGGCCCCATGTTATTTATAATATCCAATCAAAATAGATCCGTATTATACTTTAAAATATGTCGGAAGTTGTTTGTGTAACATTGATATAGATTTAGGATTCATGATTCCAGTTTATTTTATACATACTGATTAATATATAAATATTAAATAATAGTATACACTATTTTAATATAACAACTATAAAGTTTAAATTTAAATTTAATATTAATATTACAACATAAATTCAATAACAAATAAATGTCGTGCATGTTGTAATTAATTACATGTATGTATATTTAATATTTTGATTAACTTTGACGTAGCCACTGGGGAGTCTTGTGGAGGCAAGGACCCACTAATGACTGCCATGCACCCCTGATATTATCCATGCCCATATAGGATGTGTACAAGGATTTGTTTAGACATATCTTACTTGATAGTTGATGATAAAAATGAAGGATTTTAAAATAATATCTTAAAATATACTAAATAAATAGATACTGCCCAACAAACAAATATTCAGAACTTTTGATAACTAGGTTCTAGAACTTATTGGTAATTTTGTGGAAAATAGGAGCCTAAAAGTTCCTGAAATGTTGGGCTCCTAGTTATTAATAGTTCCTGAACTTTTAGTCTCCATGTTCTCAAAAGTTCCGGAACTGATAGGCTCATATTGTCCATAACAATTCCCAAAAAGTTCTAGAACCTAGTTCTCAAAAGTTATGAATAAATTACATTATTGATAATATTTATATTAATGTATAATTTAAAATAAGAAGTATTATAAAATACAGCTGTGTTTTCTATTGTATACTAGTATACCTAAACACACTGTATTATTATTAATAATAATTTATCAGGTACTGTAGTAAAGATAATATATGTATTCAATATAATACAAATTATGTTAACAGTTTAGTTATAAGTTACATAAGTAGAATACATGAAATCGATAACATAAAAGTAGGATATATAATAAAATTATAATTTTTAATTGTATTTGTATCTCCTATCTATATCTGTAAAATAATAGTAACTTATAATGTGTTTATATATACATTACCTTACCAGGTAGATATTGCTCGGTAGTTCATGACATACTTCTTCCATCCTTATATATCATTCATCGCCGTATTTATTTTATCTATCGTTAGCAGCTCGGTATCATCACGCAGTTGATCTATGTACATCTTCGATGGGCGACCACGTGCATGTTTACAATGCTCTGGTTGCCAGAGTATCAGGTCGATCGTTACTTAATACTTACTTCTCCAGCAGTGACCAGCGAACCTTAGCCTTTTCATGCATATTGATTTTCTAATATTTGGAATATCACCATATATAGATAATTTGTTAGCTGATCTCACCAGTATTTTTTTGTTACAGCACGTAGCATCCGTATGTAGGTTCCATCTATCTTTTTCTCTAATTAGGTTGTTATAGTCCATAGATTCTATAGATCTGCAGGTAACAGAACCGTAAACAAGCACGGATTCGACTGCATCTCTAACAACATTTAAGACGATTAGGTCTACTTAGATCCTACTTAGATTTGATTTCCAGATTATATTAATGCTATTAATGCTTCCCAGGATTTAGCGATCCTATATTGACATATCTTTTAGTTGATCTAATATAGCTTCCTAGATATTTGAAAACTTCTACTTTATTTATTTTACTTCCACAGATACTTCATTTTCATGTTATTATTCTGATTGATATTGATGTATTCCATGTTATCAGTAGGTTATTAATACCTATTAATACTAAGTCCAATATTTTTGCGCCTGGTTCTATTTTAAGTAATAATCATAATCAATAATCATATTTTTAAGTAAATATCATATTTCAGAGTATTGCTTGTTTCGGCGATATCTTCAGCATAGTCTATATCGGTAATTTGTTCAGCGGGATATCCGATGCTTTTCCATTATGTTAGAATAAAACCTAGCTCTCGGTTATTGTCAAATGACGTCTTCAGAATATAGTTGAGACAGCTTATAAATAGGAACGTCGCAAGTATATCACCCTGTAAGACTCCAGTTATGATTTAAAAATAATGTGTATATCCACCCGGTGAGCGAACCATTTATAGAGTATTCTTGTATAGCATCATATTTTCAGACTGTATCTTTATCAATACATTTTTAAATAAAATTAAATTGATCGTTTCTCACAAATATACATGTATCCATATTTAAAAGATTACATTGGATATCAATTAAATTTCGAGTCATATTTAAAGTACTTTCATAAACTCACAACTATCTTCACTATAATTTTCCTGAATATCTATGATCCTTAATTTCAATTATCACTCATACATTATGAATACATTATGATTCATAATATATCTTTCTGTTCTATACTTCCTACGTTCTACATTTACCCTCTAAAATTCATCTCCAGTCCACTAATATTTGTGAATTGCATATATTGGCCCCTTATCTATGAAATAAATTACCATATAAGCTATGCTATACTATATCTACTAACTCATTTAAATCTCTATTATATATTATATATTAATATTACTGTAAGCAAAAAGTAGTAATATAAAATGTGATGCAAGAGTTATAGATACACGTAAAGAGGTGGAGATACGGATTAAACGGAAAAGATGAAGATTAAAGTGTATAGAGCTAAGAAGATATAAAATGTTTAAAATGTAGATAGGTAATCCTAACTGTCAAAATAAACACCATGATATTAAACATTATCATAGTATGGTATCATGATTGTTAACCATGATACGATGTGATACGTTAACGGGCGTTTGTTAGAAGGGAGATGAAGAAATGTGGTTTATGTTTTATTGGGATTTAGTGATTTTAAGAGTTATTTGAAATATTATTGTGGATAGATTCAATATAGTTATAAATAATAGTTATAGCAAAATATAAATCGGAAGTGAACTGTACGTTAAGTTGTATATAATTTGCATATGAGTGAACTGAGATAAGGGTATATTGAAAAATAATATTAAAAATACGAAGTAGATAAATATTGAAAAGAATCGGCCCTAATACATAGCCTTTTGGAAAACCGTAAAGTATATTTTGAGGAGAATATATGTACCCATTGATAAGAATATTCTATATAGAAGAAATAGGGTCAGAAATGTATGATGTAAACCATGTTAGTACCATCGATACCAATATTAGCCAAGAACTATAAGATTAGAATATGATTACTAGGATAGAGAGTTACTTAGCAATGACTATTTCTAATGTTTTAGAAATTATGGACATATTGGAAATTGGTATATAGTTATTAAAGGATGAGGAACAAGAGAAACTTATCTTTTTAAAAGCTAGTTTTGTTAATGATATTAATGATAATGTTTGAACATGAGGAACAGTACCAAAAGTATTGGTGATGAATAAATGTTATCTTCAATAAAATATATACAAAAATGTATCATGTACTTTTAGATATTTCATATGCGAATCCTTCGATAGGAATATATATATATATCTCTAACATAATTTGTATTGACTGTTTGACAAAATAAATTCCATTAGTTAAAATACAAATCTAATATAGAAATAACAAGTATAATTAAATAAACGATATATTAAATATCTTGCAGTATATATATAAGAACATATTTACGATATGGCAAACACATTGGGAGTTTCTATGCAAAGTTGTTGAGTGAGTTTCACTATAGTGGTATACCCAAAGAGAACGAAGTGACTTCGTTCTCTATGATTATAATGTTATGTGAATACTCATTAAAAACTATTGTTGACTGTTTGATATATGTATCAATTTATAAACGTGTTATATATTATTACCTAGTATCTTAACTGTAGCGTTAAAATTCAGTATATATTTTATTGGGCAATAAATAGACAACTTAGAATTTAATAATTAGCTAATTATAACTAGGTATAATTAGGTATTTATAATATTATAATCAGATATTCTATAGTTATATATCAGAATGACTGGAAACATTGTAAAATCAATGTTTTTAATATAAAATAATAATATCACCATTTTATACTATAGCTAATATATGGATTACACATAAAATAATTATCCATAGTACATAATATACCTATAAATATCATGTGTAAAATATATATTAAATGCATTTAACATTCGAACATGTTCGTTAACATTCATCAAATTATAATTAATTTTGTATATAATCTTTTCCATAATAATATTTGCATATATTATAATAAGTATATATATATATATATATATATATATATTTAATTTAATTAATAATATAATTTTTATATTCTAGAATGTTTTGAGTGTCATTAAATATATAGATAATTATTTATTTATTCATCATATAAATATATATTATTGTATAAAACCATAGATATTAAGTAGCCTCACTCTAATGTCTATAAACATATATGTATAAAACATAATGGACATAGGTTAATTATTCGATATAAGTTAATAATCCTACTTTAAATTAGTTATGTAATTAGGAATGAATTAAAATGAATTAGATAACATAACCATCTAGCCAAAAATCATTTACATCCTCATAACACCGTTATAAAATACATTATAATTTATTTTAATGTAGGTATTATTTAACCCTACTATAGTCATCATCCTATGTTGATAGATGATATTTTTGATGATGAATTCAATTAAAAATGATAAATCTGATATTGAATGATAAAGAAATGATAAAGGGTATGATTATGTTATTGAATAATGAAGTTACGGGGGTGTTATAACCAATACCTCCTATAACCTCGAGGTTATAGGAGGTATTGTTATAACATGGCCTCCTTTAGCTTTAAAATTAAAGTAACCATGGTTATAATGATATTATTGAATACGTACTTTTGTAATATATAATTTAAGGATGTTTTGAGAATGTTTGCTGTGTGCTATAAACAATATCAATTATACCAATATTACATCATTTACATACAATGTGTATATATAAATTATTATAAAGCTAGGTAAAATGATTTTAAACACTGTGAATATGACTAACTAAGTAATACTTATGATTTAAAAGAACTAATAATATATTTAATCCATTATGTAAATAAAATTGTATATAAATTATGGAAATTATATTTGATATAGGGTATAGGAATTTGCTTATATTTGGTAAATATAAGTAGGTATATAGCAAGACCTCCTATAACCTCAGAGGTCTTGTATATATGCTATAGCGTAATACCAAAGATGTCATGAAGGAAAATACTTCGAAAAATATGTGGTAATACTAACTGTAATAGAATAATGAATTAAATATATTTAGTAAACATATGAAAATATTATATAAAATTTATATAAATTAAATCCTTTATATAGGGATTAAATATTAATCAATAATTAATAAAACCATTTTTTAATTTGTATACATCCTATTATAAATAGAAAGACTTAGATCTATCGGTATAGGGAAGGTACCTATCAACTGGTTTTCAAATTGTATCCGGGGTCGGAGTTTTTCTATTAAAATAAACGAAACATTGTCACAACATTATGCTATTAAATATGGAGTCCCACAGGGTTCCACTCTTTCTCCCATACTATTTTCCATTCCTATTTACTTCCACTCAACAAACTACTGACTAACTTCCCACACGTGAACTATAATCTTTACGCCGACGACATAGAATTACACGCCCAATTCATTCACTCAATTAACTTACAATCATGTTTAACCTCACTGCAAATTTGGCTTACAAAAAATAATTTATTACTAAATCCAAGAAAAACTGAACTCATCAACTTTATAACCAATTCCACGATCAATACTACAGTTCCACTAATAAATATAAATAAAATAAATATAATACCGACTGAAAATACAAAATACTTAGGTTTCCACTTTACAAACAAACTCGACTTTACTAAACATATCAGTAAAATGAAACAAACTTCTTACTTTCAAACTTCTTCCTTCCTATATAATTTAAAAAAACTAAGACCATACTTAACCAAACAAACAGCAATAATTCTATCAAATTCACTGATAATGTCTAGATTACTATACTGTAACTCTTTACTAGCCGGAGAAAACAAATCAGTTACTAACAATATTGACCGATTAGTAAATAGAACTACTAGAATTATTTTTAATCTAAAAAAAACAGATTACACTACTAGCATTACGAACTTACGGAAATCACTAAACTGGCTAACTACAATTGACAACATCAACATTAAATTACTAACTATACTTTACAAAACTACAAAAACAACTCAACCTCATAATTTACATACTTTACTTCACAAACAAACCACTAACAGACAACTGAGACAAACATATAGACTTGACATACCGACTACACGACTACGAAAGTACGGTAACAAACGATTTAGCTGGAGAGGTGCAACTCTCTGGAATAAACTTCCCCAATCCATACGAAAAGAAGATATGTCAATGACCACTTTCAAATATAAACTCAAGGAGCTATTTAAACGTTCCCCACTAAAATACCACTTATCTAACCCTCTTTGAAATGTAATCGTGTAATTATATTATTATTATATTTAAGAATGTTATTTTATTATATTATTTTTACGGATGATCGTTAAATCACCCGGGAACCCACATCTGTAAACTGTTCGACAAACAGTAAAACACATTGTAGAATGTTATATTAATCTTTGTGTATAAATAAATACTATTACTACTACTACTACTATTATAAATAAAAATATAAACTTAAAATCATGATTGAAAATATTGTATTTGTTAATAAAATAAAATCACGTAGTAAACTATTTAAATATAATAACACATATAGATAATATTATAATATAAATAATATAATATCTTCGTAATAAAATTGTAATAACGAATTATATATTTGTTTTATTTCTCTATAGAATTTTGATTCTAAAATATTAATTTTTATTTTAATAAATATATATTACATTTGATTGTATTTAAAGTATGTGTGTAATATAAAACATCATATGGTAACATATAGGAATATAATAATACATATTTAATATAATATAAAATAGTTAATATTTTCAAAGTATCTGGTATTAATGTTATAATACATTTATTATAAATTATAAAAATTTACAATATATTATCGAATATTATATTTAATTTCTGAATGGAACACATGGATTAATAGGTACACGTTATTATTATACGATATATTTGCTGTATATGTATCATAATAGTAACGTATATTCGGAGTAAAGAAGTATAAGAAATAATATAAATAAATAAAAATAATATTATTTTAATATCACTATATCGTAGTTTTTAATTGTAAACTATATCTTGTAACATTGTAAATGTCATAATGTAATGTGCATATACACATGTATTATAATATTTTATAAATATAATTTCTTATTAATTAGTAAGTACGTAACTATTACTAAATTAGCAAATAGTATACACCTACTTCTCGGAAATTGTTAAAATATGTGTAGTTAATGTATGGGTAATAAACACAAGTCAAATAATACGTATATATGTTTACCGAATGAGGGTATATAATATAATATTGCAGTTCCAATTATTAGAATTTAAAAATTAATAAATAGTTAAGATAATCTTAAATTGTTAGCAAGTATGTATATTTTACTTTCGAAAATAACATATAATTTAAGATAATATTTTATTAATATATACTATTTGAAATTATAAAGAATATCCCTCTTTCGTCAAATACTGTTGAATTTATATATAACGTCATTAATAGTGATGCATATCGATGTATATATGTTTGTATAATTTATATATTATTATTTGTCTATAATGTTCATTTTTAAAAACTTCTTGCTACTAAGAATATATAATAAATCGTCTATAATATTACAATGATAATAGAATTAAATATGTATGTTTACTTCCTTTTATCATTAAAATGGGGTTCTCTACCGAGGTATATTTACATTTTATCTAATATTTGTAATTATCAATGAATATTTTATAAATATAAAGTAACAATTGATAATATATATTTATATTTTTATATAGTACGGAATCTAAAAAAATATTGTATATTAAATAGTATCATAATTTACTATTTATTATTTTGTTTAGATATTTTACTATATTATCGTCGACATGTCATCTTATTTATTTCATATTTATTAATACGCTATTTATAATTAAATTATATTTATATTTATTGATATTTAGTTGTATATTAAATACATTTATCTATGAAATTATTATATATTTAACAATTATATTTATAACCTATCCTAACCAAAGTTTAGTTTAAGCTTTAATTATTAATAATGTATATACTATATAATATAGCCTGTTTATTTACAATATACATATATACATTGTATATATATATATATATAGTTATATAAAAATAAATAATTTATTTGTCAATTATTTAAAATTTAAATTATTAACTTAAATGTTTAGTAAATTATAGAATTTTTTTTTACCATATTATGTTTTTTTTTACGATTCTATACGTAGTTTAATTTATGAGTATTTACTTATAATTAACCATTTAATAATTAATTTATTGTAATTATATATATATATATATTTACTGACATTTAAATAAACTACTTTTGACTTGATTTGAACTGATTTGTAAAATATGATCAAATAATAAATTATTCAAGTCATACTTATAATTCAAAGTGATTAATAATTTATAACTTATAAATTATAATTAATATTTTTATATTATAAATATTTAAAAATTAATACATATTCAATATAAGTTATATTATGTAATTATTATTAATTTAAACCATTATTAAGTTTATAATATGTATGTGTACAGTTTCAAACTATTAGACATCATTAGTAGAGTTATTGTTTATTTAATATAAATAAATGCTTATATATTATTTAAAATTATATAAACATTGTCAAAATAACATGTTATCCTTAGTCAATGGATGATATGTTCATATATACTCTTGTATCATGAATGAGTTATAGCTGATGATATTACAAAATATAATAGGATATATATATATATATATAATATTTATATGTATATGTATATGTATATACTTGTATAGCATTTCCTTATATATGAGTATTATTCAAGAGTAGTTAACATAGTAATAGTCATAGATATACACATATAATTGGGAGAACTATCAAAATAATGTGACCATTCTATATTCATTACAATTAATATATTAAAAAATTATATTCTAAAAATTTGTTTTATATTTCATTGGTTATACTTTTTTATTACAATTTAAAAAATGTAAATATTTTAACTATGTTGCATATTTTATAAAAATATATATATGTTTTCACAGTCAATATAATATTTATTAATATATCAAATTTGACATTTATGTATTAAATCTCGTTATTTAGAGCGCTAACATTTTATTTTTAAATATCTGCGATTATAACTGATTATTTCCCTTGAATAATATTTATATATAGTGAGATGATATATATATATATATATAAATGTTATACATATATGTAATTATAAAATAATTTAATAGGCTATCAGATTATTTTTTTATTTATTATAATAAACAATCGAAGGTAATAAGCTGAGTTCACACCAAGAATCCGTACGGATAACACGAACGGATTGAAAATCCGAGAATATTAGCTTAATTTGGGTGTGAATTCAATTTTAAATGTTCGGATAAATCTATATGGATTTATTTGCGACATGTTCTATAAAATGCGAGCACTGAATGGCATTATGAAGGAATATGCGGAATTTGAACGCACGAAACACGACGTGCGTTATACTCTGATTTTCTGTCCGGATTTATGAATGCTTTAAATATATTTTATTTTAAAATATATATCAGTGCGGAATATCTGTACGGATTCTTGGTGTGAACTCAGCTTTAGAATGACAATTTGATAAATATTAACATGGGTTTCTGGAATAAAAAAATAATAATATGGACATTAACAAAATATTGAATATAAAATGTTTTACAATATTTGTAACTTATCCGATAAAACTTAATTAAAGTTATCAGAGTTTACATTAAAGAAATAAATTACATCATCCAAGTTTACTTGTATTATTTGAAAATATGATATGTATATACAAATATTTTATATAATATAATTCAAATATTGTATGACTGACCATAAAAATACAAATATATTTATTTATAGGTATATAAATAATGTAGTGTAATAGAACATGATCTTATAAATATATAATATTAATATTTGAATATTAAATTTACTTCATTTTTCTATATATATATATATACAATATTTAATAAACTTATATTAGTCAAATTAATTTGTATTTAATCTAAAATCTAAACAAAATTTATTTAATTTAATTTTAAATAATTAAAATTTACAGCCAATACTTATTGATGCCCGTGGTCATCTTATGGGACGTCTTGCTGCCCTTGTAGCCAAGCAAATACTCCAAGGTTAATTTATTAATATTCTTGAATTAATTTTAAATAATAAATTATTATTATTTCCATTAGGACAAAGAGTTGTAGTTGTAAGATGTGAAGAAATTAACATTTCTGGTAACTTTTACCGTAACAAGTTAAAGGTACTTTCATACTTGAAAAAACGCATGAACACAAATCCATCAAGAGGACCCTACCATTTCCGTGCTCCATCCAAGATGTTCTTCAAAGCTATTAGAGGTTAATATTAAGATTTTAATAAATATATAATATATATATATATATATATATATATATATATATATATATAGTTTTCTAATATATAACATAGAAATAGGATATATAAGTCTTACATTTTACTCATGTAGTGAATAAAAACAAATTTATATTGCATATTAATTTAATAGAGTATTGTTGTATAGAATAAATCTAACAAATCTATTTCATTGATTTTAACACTACTGCTAGTAGTGGGAAACTTGAATATTAATCATGTTATTTCCTAATAGATTTATATGCCTTATATTTCTTTATTATATATAAAATATGATATGATATGATACTATAATATTCTAAGATAAACATAATTCCCTATAATAAATATTAGTATATATATTAATCATTTCTAATAATTGAAATTATGCTACCTGGTTTTATATTAAAGATTTTAATTTATATAACTGTTAATTATCCTCGTATATTATGTATTAAGAAATACATTTTATAACCAGTTTTTTTAAAAAATAAGTGATATTTAAATATACTATATTTTTATCAACTTTTTTTTTGAGAAATAATAAGTTTAATGAATATTTCATTATATCATTAAAATGAAAATTTGCAGGTAACGAAAAATACTATTGGTAAACAAATTGGTTATTAGATTTTGTTTTAGTTTAATTCAGCTACTCCGAAATCATATAAGGAATTACCTAGTTTGAAGTTATCTATTTATATGATCCTTAGTTGTCATTTTGAGTAAATTGTGAACATAGAATTCTCATATATATATATACCAAATACACCATACATCGATTAAAATAATCAGTTTCTATTAAACCTTGCAATTGAAGTAAACATCACAAATTACATATAATTAACTTAATTTCACATTTTATGAATATATGTTTTGAGATAATATTTTTATTTGTAACATATTATAAATCAATTTTATTAAAAAATACTTATTTTGTGAATTATAGATTGTTTCAAGATTATATTTTTATTTATAATATTTTTATTTATAATCATTAAATTATAAATAACTCTTTATTTGATTACAATTTTTATATAAATTGCTATTTTTATTTCAGGAATGATCCCACACAAGTTACAACGTGGAAAGCTTGCCCTCCAAAAATTAAAAGTCTTTGAAGGTATCCCAGCTCCTTACGATAAACAAAAGCGAATGATTGTTCCTTCCGCTCTTAAGTTACAACGTTTGAAGCCCAGGCGTCGTGTTAGTATATTTTGACAAATTAAAATCAATATAAATTTTTACTTTCTAGCTAGCAATCTTACGTTTTACTATATATTCAATAGTTCTGTCAACTTGCTCGTATTGCTCATGAAACTGGATGGAAATACCAGAATGTAATTGCTACTTTAGAAGCCAAGAGGAAAGTTAAATCCAGCAGATTCTATGAATTGAAAAAACATAGAGATGTATGTATTATATCTTATCATTCAAATATTTTATAATATATTAATTATAATAAATATTTTGTAGTCTATGCGTGAAAAGGCTGTATCCAATATTGCTTCAAAAATCGCTCCTTACCAAAAGATTATTGAAAGTTACGGTGGACATTAACTCAAATAAATATGTTGAGTTTATTTCCTATTATGTTAATAATACATATATCTATAATATACTCGGTAGTATAACAAATTTAACTATCTCAAGTATTAGTTATATAAAAAATGGTTTAGAATATGACAAAATGTGATTTAATTTATAATAAATAAATTTAGATTTAGTCTTAATTAGATAGTTATAATTTCTAAATAATGAATATAATATAGTTAATATGTCATAAGGATGTAGTGATAATATATTTGATCGGCGTTTCCTACTTTGGATAAATATCAGGATTCATATAATATGTTCTATTGGTTGGTCCCTAAATTCTAAGTAATTCGTATCACATGATTATGTTTTGGCAATTTGATTTTTTTTTAATTTCTCTAAATAGTAGTACTCAAAATAGATAATATTTTAAATTTAAATTATATATACATATTTTATCTATAAATTGAATTTTTTGACATAGAAAATTAATCATAGAAAGCAAGAAATAATAATATTTTACTCTGGATAATATTAGAATATAATATGTTGTGGGTATGAATAAATTCAGATATAACATGTAAAATATACAAATGTTTTTAATAGAAATAAGATGTATGAAATCAAATAATTTATACTTATTTTTATTACTAATAGTTTACAAATTTTATTATATTAATATATTTTTTGACAATTAAAAAAATTCATAAATATTTTGTTAATTTCTAATAATCAGAATTAATATATACTAGAATGATTTTTGTAATCACATATGTCCCTAATTAATGACAATTTGTGCCAACTGTACTACTTACTATATAATTAGTTTTTATTTTTAATATAAATTTAAAAATTTATCACTAAATGAAGATATGTACATTTATAATTTAATGTAGTGTTTGTTTTAAGGGTAGATGCTGAAATTAAGAAAATAAAGTTATTTTATGTTATTAAAATACCAAATATATTTAAAATGATATATTAATAATGTCTTAATAAACAAATATATCATTTAAATAAATTATAATAATTTAATGAATAAAGAATATATATACACAAAAACTCAATATTCATAGATAGCTTTTTATTTATAATAATATAATAAGTTTTTTTTATATTATTCATAATTATATTGTAAATCTTTAGAAACAATTACTCGGAATAATTAATTTCACAAACACTTATTCAATCAGTGCTTTAAATTAATTACAATTTTCAGATAATTTACAATATAATTACACAATATTTGCATTTTATTTAAATTTAATAATTAGTAAAATTTAAAACGATGTTTGAAAATGCAATTATTAAGTTAATATACTTTTAGTAGACCACTATTTTTCCTATTAAATACACGTATGACCTACCCTTAAGAATATAACATTATTTTATAATCAGAACCACATCTTTAAAACTACAGCTATATTTTAGAAATACGATTAATCAACAAATCCATTTTTAATGTAAAATTATACATATTTTATTAATTACTTAATGGGATATCTCACAGTACCCCATTTTATTTATTTTACACAGAAGATTTATAGCTTTATTCAGATCCTGCTAACTGAATATTTTATAGGAATTTACACATATCTTGATAAATTATAATAAAAAAAATACCGTTTTGTATGTATTTTTCATTAATATATTAAGCTATTTTTTTAAATTTAATTAAAATTTATAAAAAAAACTATATTATTCTAATAAATGTTATCTATATATATATTTAGCAATACAACTTATATTATTATCATATTGAGAACCTTTTAAGCATATGAAGTTTTTAGGTATATAAATAGTGAGTAAATTTTATTCAAAGTTTTACAATTATAAATTTAATAAATAAAACACTTATTTTTCATATAATCGTCATCGATATAAAGAAAATATTATTATAAATATCTATGTATAGCAAGACAAATTTCTATCATATGAGTATAAGGTAAACTGAGACTCACTTAATTATTATGTAAAAAAATCAGACAATTTTATTTTTTAATTATTTTCTATGTTATTATTCAATGATCACCTATATTTCAAACTAATTGGCATTACAATTTATTTCATGTAAATAGATACAAGTGACATGCTTTACACAATCCTTGTATATACATAGATAATAATACAATAAGATAATATACGTTCAATAGGTTTAAACTTTTAGTTATAATAACATGAACAATAATGTATGAAATATTCACACAAATTAAAATTAATAATGCGTATAGCTTTTCCGAGTTCAAAGGAGTCATTAATAGCAATACTGTATATGATGTATAGAATCTACATTGGTGTCATCTTCATTGCATTCAATAATCATTCATAAATAGTATTTATTAAAATTAATATACATACATAATTATATATATGATACTTATTGGTATTCTGATTTGAATTTTAAACATGCAATGATTATTATTTCAGGTCTCAAATAATAATTAGTAAGTTAGTAGTGCTTTTCCTTTGTTAAAAAAAGACTGTTATCTTGTTAAAGATGGTTATGTCAATGAATAAGCTGGTTTAGATGTTGGTCATGTTTATTATAGGAATACGAGCAGTGCGTGTTGCGATGCTTAGGGGTGACTTAAAAGTGATATTCAAGTGCAACGCATCGCGTGGCGAGGTAATCACATTGGCAATCAGGACACGGATTCCTTAGGTGCACGCGGTACACGTAATGCGTCGTGCGTCGAACTATATATCGCGAGACGGTAAACAAATTATATAATAGTTGTCCGATATATAGTTCGATATTATATATGGGATGTTCCATCATACATTATGGAATGGTCCATTATAAACATAACATATATAGATAAGTAAAGGTCGTCATATCAAATGATAACAAAGATTATATATATATATATCTTCTAATAGCAGAATTAGTTTTGATTGATATTTTATTTAATAAAATGTATAGTCGAAAGTAAAGTATATATATTTGCTAATGAATACATACATTATTGAAATAAACAAAGAATAATACACAATTAAAATGTTTTACCGTATACATAATCGTAAATAAAAATAAATTATATTATAAAAATAAACGACAAATTATCGAATATAGAAATAAAATATATTGTTTTATAAATGATGGCATCGAAAATAATAAATTTCCACACTAAACATATTGAATTCTTCTTAACTTTGTAACCTGTAACAGTAATACATTAATAATTATATAGTTTAATATTTAAATAATACATTTTAAATATATTAAAAATGTTGAAAATCAAATAAAACAATTATAATACGAAACAAACAAATAATGTAATACCTATCTTGATTTTCACTTTTGTCCTCTATATTACCTGTAGTCTCCAAAAATATGTGCCCGATAACTGTGTTAAAATAATAAAATTAGTATTAATACATTTATTTTATAATAATGATAATTCATAATTAAGTAATGATTAATATATGAAAACTACTATATACAAAATTGCTAAATTAATATATAATTGAATATATTATCATAAATATAATTAATTTTACTAAATTAATATTACAAAAATGTGGACATTGATTAATATCCTTCATGGATCCTGTTCAGTACTTCATGAAGTGACTACAGAAAATTAAATTATAATTTCAAGCATAAGTTGATTAGGTTATAATAATACCAATACAATATATTCATCTCAAGAATAATTATTAACTATTATAATAGTATCAAACAACCAAATTAATTGAATTTGAATTGAATAAATATTAGATTTATTATCATGATTTAAGTTGGACATATATTACTTTTATAATTTCTATATAGTCAAATAATATTAATATGAAAAAACATTTGAATATTTATATATTATTTAAGGATTGATAATATATATTGGACAAGCTAAATATAAAACTGATAATGTATAAGTAAATTCATAGTTTTTTTTTTTACAAAAACTGCCTGTGTGGCTTAGTGGCTAAGGCGTCAGACACACAAGCAGTAGGAAACGGATTCGAGCCTTGTCCGGACCATTAATTAATTTTATAAAATGGGTCTTAAAATATCATTTATAAGTGATATTATATAATTGTGTATAAATAAATGACCGTCTCTCGTTAAAACCATATATGGCATCTATAGATGCCTTAACAGGAGAGCGGCTTCGAAGGGACATTAGAGCTATATATGGTTATAAGTGAAAACTTCATCTAAGTTTCTGGACGGGATGAAAGGACTCCACCAAATAAAAATAACAAAATAACAATAGTACACTATAACTTTGATAGTTTCTAAGTGGGGATATAATAATTGGTTGCACTAATTAAAAATGATATATGAAGTGCAGGAATATAATGAAGTATACAAATGAAGAGTGATTGGCTGAGCTTAACATATCATAATGAAGATAATTTATGTATGACTTTAATCACATAAAATGCATATATATATCTTTTATTTATACATGAGTTGTTGTTTTTTTTTGTTTTAAAAAAAAGAAAAAAAACGGTGTATTTGGTAATACATAATTCCTATACAATTAGTATTATTTAATATTATTATCAATATTTTTCAATAATAGTATATAATCTATACTATAGGTATAAACATACCATGCATAATAATTTAATATCATAAAATACAATAATATTTATTTGAAAAAAAATTAAATTATAGATAATTATTTAAATGTAGTTAATCAAATATTACTCTAGAATGATTAAAGACAATTATATACTATGTGTTTTTCTAACAAAAAAATTGACATAATTCTTAATATAATATTAAGACACTTAATACTCTAATAAGAGTATTCAAATATGTAATAAATAGTGACAAAATAAATATACAATTTATATATTAATAAGATATATAAATATTCTACTTTATATGGGTTTCAACCTGGATATTTATTATTAATATATATAAACACTGTTCAATGTAAATATATATTTCAAACTATAATAATTTTAAAACAATTTTTAAATCATTTATGATATCGTCTTATTAATTTTAATTTTATATTTTTATATCCTATTGAATTATTGTATTATGTGAATCACATAATACATAATGTGATATATTAATTAATTTATTTGCTATCTTATATTATCAGTATTTATTTTATATATTTTATTTTATAGTTTTATAGCTTTTAGTTATATAGTTTTTTTTATATATTTTTATAATTTGTTATACAATTTTAATATTAGTGTTTTATTGATTTACATTTTTGTAGGTACATATTATTCAATTATTTATTTTAAATACATGATGAGAATGATTGTGAGGTTTTTAGCAATTTTATTTTATTGTTGTATTTATTTTTTAATTGTACATATTTTTTATAACTTAATTACTTACATATTAAATTTTATTTAATATTCAGTATTATTTTGTCAAAAAGTCACATTTTTATTTTAAATATTAAATATTAAATATAAGATATTCACGAGTACTTAGTATTGATTATTTATGTGGCCGGTATTGGTTCGTGTCGGGGATGAGGATGCAATTGTTGTGTCGGGGCAATTGTTGCCAGTTTTCTTACTCTTGTCGAAAGTAAGTTCCTTAAGGCATTGGATATAGAAACCCCAAATCCTCCAAGTTGATACACCTTAATCGACTTTCATTGGCAATCGATATAAAGTATTCAAGGTAAATTTTGTTATAACTATTTTTTTACTGATATCATGGATAGAAATTTTATTTTATAATCTAATATTTTATTTAATATTATACATAATTTTTCCCCCCACAATCACATTGGGTGAACGACTTGATAAGCTCTGCTTTTTCGTTCATTCAGGCTAATGCCTAAACTCTGATTATTATTATTATTATTATATTATATACTTTATATCAGTGATTCTTAATTTGGTTCGTATCACCCTAGTTTGGGGGGGGTTATTTATAATATTAGGGTGTGAAGAGACAGGTGGCAGTAGACTGTGATAACATATTTATATGTTAAAAAAGTAAATGGGTATATATATAAATTTAAAAATTAATCATAATTCTATAATATATACGTATTTCTTTATTATTACTACTATATATAATTATCTATTTATGATATATGCTATTCTCTGTATTTTAGTAATGTTTCTATTAATTTTCATAAGGAAATGAAAAATAATGTTATATTAATTCAACCATATTTTAAATATGAATAGTTCAAATATTAAGGGGGTGTCACACACCATGTTTTGGTGAACATTATTTTGTATTTAATACTACTCTATAAATAGAAAATAAGAGAAATATCTCATAAATATAATTTTCTTATATTTTCATATAATAGTAAAAATATAATTTCTATAGAATAATAACCATAAATAACAATTTAAAATAGTAAATTATATATACACATAATAGGTTATATATAAAGAATATTATAAATATATGTCTATATGCAGATATACATGCATATAATATAAATACAATACAACAAAAAACAGATTTAGGCAATGAATAGAATTCTGTGTGTCAGACTATTAATAGACCATATGCTGCCTATCTATTTATTTGGTAAACTGTGAAATGGAGTCTGACATCTCCTTAACATAGCTTTATAAAATAAATTTATTTTTAAAGAAGGTTATCCTATCACACCTTAACGTTGATTATATCGTATACAGGGAACATATAACGTTATATCAAATAACTTATCTTATTGCAAAGAATATTAACTATAATTTATATGATTTTTGAATATAACAATGAAATCAATAAAATCAGAAGTAATAGTCTTTGTGAGAGTTTATTCAAGTAATTATGCAAAAAAATACATGTTTACTAATCGAGGAAGTAATGTGGCTTTTGAAAGAAATTATTTAATTCAATTTCACGAATTATATAATTCAGAGATAGCATATGCTTTATTTTATTTATATATAATACATTAATTTTAAGTTATAATTTCTAACTAAAAGTTAATATTTAAAAATTAACTATATTAAATAAATCATTACAATATTCACAATTAACTTTGATACAAGTCAAAAGAATATGTAATAATTTTTAAAATAAATAAATTATTTATAAACAAAATATGGGGAGATACAATATTACTAATTATTCAAGATTTATGAAATATAACAAAATTATAACCTGACTCAAATTATATAAATAACTTATATAACTCACATAGACGATATTATAGATCATATAAATAAACGATCTAGTGATATATTTAATTTAAATATTCCTGAGTATATTCACCTTTAAAGTAAATATTTCTGCACAACATACCGATATTAAAAAGTCTTAATTTAAATAAAGTATAATGAAGAAATATAGATGAATCCAGAAAATAATGTAAATATTTTAGATTGAAATTGCAGCAAAATATCTAAATATTTTGAAAAGTATAAAATGATTCTCATTGGTATACCCAATTTCATTTATGAACAAAATTAATGATATTCAAATAATTCTAAAATGATGTAATTATTGTGTTAATATGATGTAAATAATATTCAGAATAAATTTAAGATTAAGTGCTATAATTCAGATTTGAACAAAATCTAGAAATCTATTGGATATAATTTATAAGTTTTATTATTATAACCCTTTAGGTGACATACGTTTATTATTGAAATCTACACATACTAATATTACAAATATTGTGAAAACTCATTAACATCAAGGATCTCATTGATTATTAGGATGTATAATTTGTTAATGTACATTATTTTCATTAATAATTGTGTATAACTAAATAATTAATATCTTCTGTATTTATTTAAGTATATGTGTGAATCTGTATATATGCTTATATATATTTATAAATGTTTGAATAACTCAGTATGAATATGTACTTATTATAATAGTAATATATATAATAGTATAATTAGTAATATATATATTAGTAATATCACACACATATAAATAATTTTTTTTTATATTAAAGAAAAATTATAATATATATTACTATCATTAACATAACTAATATCATAATATAACCTATAGCTATAGCTAAAACACACTTTGTACATGTTAATGATAGTAATATATATTATAATTTTTCTTTAATATAAAAAAAATTTATTTATATGTGTGTGATATTACTAATATATATATTACTAAATTTGTTATCAAGATGAATGGGAACACAACTAGTCAGGTTTTGTTGTTGTGTATTCATGAGATATTATCACTTCGCCTGATTACTATATCATGGTTGTTCTATATTTCTATCGGTTTTTTTGATCACAAAATCAGGATTTATTTATATATAAAATTATTGATAAATATATTAGTTAATACTATAGTATCATTTAATATTAGTATCAATATTATTAATAATAGTGGACATTATGTATATTATATAAAGTATACCATGGGAAATTTGAAAAATATAATACTATTAATTACAATTTACTTCATAAAAATAAAATTATTGATAAATATATGAAATATAGTTAATGACATATAAATCTGTAATTATTAAATACAATCATATAATATGTATTCACCTGGCAACGTGTTAATACTGCCACCTCGAGGGAAGCGTGAGTTGTTGTAAAGCATTTTTTTCGTTTTTTTAGAATTTATTCTTTTGGTTTATTTGGTTTTTTTATATAAAAATATTGAGTTTAAATATCAATACTATATTATCATATAATATTAATATTAATATTATTAATAAAAGTTTAGATTATATTTATTATATAAAGTAAGGGTTGTTCGGTTTTTTGGTCAAATTACCATGTTTTTTTTGATTTTATTGGTTTATTTGATTTTGTATATAAAATATAGATAAATATATTAATATAATTACAATATTACCATTTAATATTAATATCAATATTATTAAGAATAATATATATTATGTATATTATATAAAGTATACTATGTATAATATGAAAAATATAATACAATGATTCTATAAAGTTAAAGTAGAAATTGAATATTTCGATGCCACTTACAAAATAATGTATTTTATTTCTATATTGATCATTTTTCGTTTACTTTACATTTTTTTACTATATGATTTATTTCTACTTTCGATTGTTTTTCGTTTATTTTTACGGTAGCTGTAAAACGTTTTAATTTCTTTAAGCAATTACATAGCCGAATATATAATTATTATTAGCAGTATTATTCTTTGTTTATTTCTATAACTCTATAACGTATGTTATCGTTAGCAAGTATTTATACTTTATACTTTCGATTATATTTTCGACGATGTATTTGCTTAAATAAATTATCCATCAATAATTGTATTAGAATTAAGGGGATCCCGAACATTTAATGTGATGCCAATTTATTTTTTTTCAATATTTTTTATAATCTGTAAAAAAATTAGACATGAATTCAGTCTAGAAATTGTATAAAAATGTGTTTGTTGACGATAAGATAATGCTATATTATATACTATTCAATATTATATTTTTATGCTGTCAAACTTCAAACGCTGTTTTCCCATATTAATTATTTCGTGCTAGGTATGTGCATTCAAACATATAGAACATAAAAACTATTATAATTATAATATTAATTTTTGTTGCTTTATATAGAATTTATATGATAATATCAAAGCATTTACTTACTCTAAAATGTTATATATAACATATAAATTAATATAATTATATTATTATGAATACATTTAAAAAATATATATATACAAGATTTATTTTATATTTCATTTATCATTGGGTATTAATTATTTAATTAATAAACATGCTTTGTCAAATATAATTTGGAAAGAATTTACCGAAATAACAAATAAATCTAGAAAAGGTTATAAATGTAAAAAGTGGAATATAACTATTGAAGGTCAAGTATGTAGAATGAACGGACATTTTAGAAAATATTATTCAAATAAATAATTTATAAGATGTATACTGTCGGCTATCTGTTCTAGTGCAGGGGTGGAATGAATATTTTCTTTATTATCGTACAGAATAATTGAGAATAATATTGAGAAATCGTCTACTAAATGAATATGCTGCCAAATTAGTCTTTTAATATAGAGAACTAAATTCTTTATTTATTAATACAAATTATTTAATAAATAAAAAACCAATATTATTCACAAAAAAAAACAAATAAACCTGTTTAAAAAAAACATAAAAACCAACAACCCTGATAAAATATATCACTGATATATATATATATATTACTTTATAATTACTGCTATATATAATTATAATAATATTGAGAACATATTTAATCAAATCATCTCAGACTGTACATTTTAAATATTTAAAATCATATTATAAGTGATGTGGTATGTAAGTAAAGGTAACTATTTACAAGGGTAGCACACATAAAAATATATACAATATATTAATACTTATATACAATAGAAATATTTTAATAATATTATTAAAAAAATAATTGTAATAATTTTATAATAATATTGTAAATAAGTATTAATATTATTAGGGATATACTAATACCCGGATCTTTTACGGATATTTTTATGGATCTTTTTAAAATTTATGGATCTTATTATGGATTATAATAATTATTAACTCTAATAGAGTTATTAACTACATATTTTATCATATATATTTACTATCATACTAAATATAATATACATAATGTATATTATACGAGGAACACGATCTACGATGACTTGTATGTGTATACAATGCATACTATATATACTTGTTAATAATGCAAACATCTGTTACAAATGGCTTTGCTGTTACTAAATGTAATGTGCAACATTTGCAACCCTTCATGTTTCATCATAGTTTTGTAGAATAGTTAGTTTTCAATGTTAAATAACACACTTATTATCATATTAATGATGTTATATACTATCATATACGAATAAGGATTTACTACGAATAGCTAAGAATAGACGATACCTATGTAGTATAACTTTCTCTAACTATATATATATATATATATTTGAAAGGGGTCTATAATATAGACTCTATATACTATTTAGTATATAGTATATAGGGATCATAACATGAATTCGACAGCAAGAACACGAACACATACTTGTGGGAGTTGAAATATTCAAATAAATATACCTACGCGTGAAAGTAGATCATAGAGCTAGAGAGAATTTCTCTCTTTCTCTCTAGCTCTATGAAGTAGATCCGAATGAAATTAGATCCTAGCATATAGTAATTATATATATGTATGTGTGTGATAAAAAAACAGCTTCAGCTAGATTCAAACTCATGACTTTCTGCTTAGAACGCATCCTTTATAGCACTGAGCCACAATTGTGGGTTAACCCATGTTACATATTATGCTATTTATTTTCCTATTTAAAAAACATTTACTATAACGGATAGCATATTTATGACTTATAGTATTATATCTAGGGTTGTTAAAAAACGCGTTTTTTATTATTGTTTGTTTAAAACATGTTTTAAACGGTTTTTTTCGTTTTTAATTCGTTTTATTCGTTTTTTATCCGATTTTTTCTGTTACAAAATATAAAATTATTTAAATAAAGTAGATAAGTTGTTAAATAATAAAATAATAATAAAGTAAGTACATATTATATGAATAATCAGTAATAATTCAAATAATATATTATCTGTATTATTAGCATTATTAAATCATATTGTCAAACTATACATTAGTATGACAATTATAATAATAATTATAATATTTATTTTGTTACAATATAACACTGAGTATTTCTGTATTATTTAATGTTATAGACATGGAGATTATATCACAATCTATAAATATATGTACATTATATAATTAATATTATAAAAGCTGTATGAACTTTCATATTTATATTATAATAAATTATTATAAATAATAAAGTAAAATTAGATTTCTTTTATCTTCTGATATAATAAATTATATAATACTATATATTATGAACTTTCATATTTCTTTTATTTATTAATATATTATTATTAAAAAAATATGAAAATTCATACTATTTTTTTATATAATATTAAACATAATATATATTATTATACAATTTATTATATCAAAACATAAAAGAAATCTAATTTAACTTTTAATAATAATATTATATTTGTATACACATATTTTATACATTTATTAAATAATCATTCATTTTTCAATTATTATACAATTTAAATATTAACAATTAAATAAATATATGGCTTATGGAACAACCGTGAAATTTACAAACCGTACAAGAACAACCGTGAAATTATTTTTCGTGAAATTTCCAACCGTGAAATATAATATCCGTGAAAATACAAACCGTGAAATAATTATAAATATATGTATTATATGGATATATATTACGTATATATACTTATAACATAGTGTATATATACTAAGTTACTTAGTAAGTATGTAAATAAGTATAAATATTATAAAAATATATATGTTATTATGTAAAATATAAAACCAAAATTATGCAGAATATTTTCGGAAAATTAAAATCTAATTATACTATTAATTACTGTTAACGAATACATATGATACATCACATTAATTTTATAAATATACTATAGTATATTTCTATGAGTTTACGTAAATTATACGTAAATTATATATAATATAGCATTCGAATGCTCATATTGGCCGCAGATACTTTTGAAAGTTCAAGTAATGCGTTGCATATATGTGTCAATCAAATGTAACAGTTACGTAACTATATAGTAGCGTACGCCGTACGCTATATTGCACAATCACAAATATTCTGAAATAGTAACATCTATATAAATATAATATATATATATACCTATAAATAAATAATTATGAAAATACGTGTATGTGTGTATGTATTCGCGCGTATGTGTAAGTATGTATGTACATGTAGGTACACCCAGAGCTGGGCAGTATCGCCGATACAGTATCTATTAAGGCAAAAAATCAGTTTTATATTTTACATAATAACATATATATTTTTATAATATTTATACTTATTTACATACTTAGTATATATACACTATGTTATAAGTATATATAATACATATATTTATAATTATTTCACGGTTTGTATTTTCACGGATATTATATTTCACGGTTGGAAATTTCACGAAAGATAATTTCACGGTTGTTCTTGTACGGTTTGTAAATTGCACGGTTGTTCCTGCACCCAAATATATGTATAAATGTATGTCTCTTGTTTTTTTCTGTTTTTTTCTTTTTTATTCTATGTTTAAAACGGTTTAAAACGCGTTTAAAACGTCTGTTTAAAACGTGTTTTTTATTAACTCACAACCCTAATTATATCTATATAATATATCGATCTCATGTGTACCTAACATATTCGAATTATAATCGAGTACTTCTGATAGTACAAATTAAAATTAAATTTTTTTTTAAATTATTTATTTATAATATATATATATGTATATAATATATACATGTATGCGTATTATATCTGAATAATCGCGTATGAATATAAATTATATTACAAATCATTTAAATGCATAACTCATCACTGAATGTAACGAGCCTATAGCAAACACTTTTGCGCGCGCGCGCGCAGAGTATATTTCAAGTTCATGTCCTTGCATTGCAGTGTTGATTTCAGTGATGATTTCAGATTGTTGTGATCATCCGTATATAGTATATACTATATAGTATATAGTATATAGTATATAGTATTACAGCCATATGGCTCATTGGACTAGTCTAAATCTAGTAAGCAAGATGAAAACATATTTAAAATTATTAATATATTATATATTTTATACAAATTGATATACATATATCAACGTCAACACATTATTATAATCCATAAAAAGATCCGTAAATTTTAAAAAGATCCGGGTATTAGTATATCCCATATTATTATAATAATTATTATATATTATTATTATATAATAATTATAATAATATTATATTAAATATATACATTTTGTATGAGAATGATATTTGTATATTGATACTTATGTAATACAATTTGTAGCCTTAGAAATCTTATCAAATTCTATATTACAAGTCATATTTAATTTATTAAATTTATATTTAAAAAAACTTAGATCAAAAACGTACAAATAAATTTGGTAATTTGATATAATTATTATAATAATTATAATTATAATAATTATTAATAATTATTAATAATAATTATTATTATTATATATAATATATATAATATATATATAATAATTATATAGATTATATTCACTTTAATATTAGTTTATGGTTTGCTTTGTATTTAGAATATTAAATGTATATGAATATATAATAATCTAAATGTAGTATCCTTCGCGATATTGAAATGATTATATGATATAGGCTATAGCATATACTATATAATTGACATAGATATTAAATTAAAAAAGAATACAATTATTTCTAAAATAAATTGAATTTTAAATATTTCATAATATTTTGTATGTAATATATTATAATACCAACGGTATATTGAATAATGGTATTCTCAGTAATAAAATATATGTGGTTAATAAAAATTAATTAATATAATAGTTTTAAGATAAATTGTATAATAATAAATAATACAAATTTAAATAGGATTTAAATAATAAATATGTTTTCAAAGATACTAATATTTAGATCCTATTTGGTACTAATTACAAGCACCATAATATTAAATCCTAATTGATGGGAATAAATATATGTATACTATAGTCGAAGGGCTTTGCTATAGTTATGATTACAAGTTGTAATTTACAACCTAGAATCAATACCTCATATAACTTCGAGGTTATAGGAGGTCTTGTTAGAATTCAGTTACAAATATCGAAACCATAATGCACCATAATGCATAGCTTCCTTAAGCTAAAGGAGGCCATGCATGAGTACATAATTTATTCAAATACACACAATGTATACTATTTTAGTAATTACCAACTAGATGAATGGGATAAATATGATATACCTATTCATTATAATTATAATATATAATATATTACAATTAGAAATATGTATACATATATATATATAGGAATATACATATATTTATCAAATTATATGTACTTAAAATAACTCTCCATTATATACCCTTTACCTAAATGAGGTATTCCATAAGGGCGCCGGAACAGGGGGTTTGGATGGTTGCAACCCCTCCTGGCCATATCATGGAGGGGTTTTGATATTTAAAACCCCCCCTGCAATTTAGGTAAAATGAAGGATTTGTTCTGTATATTATTATAATCTCTGTGATGATTATATGTTAGCAGAAATAATGTTATCATAGACATTAAAGTGAATCATTATAGCTCAAATCCCATACAAATAGGGCTCACATATCTATGAATTTTATATTTATAATCTATTATATTTGCTTATTCATTAACAAATATAATAAAATTCTCAATGTATTATAATTAAATTTTATTTATAATGAAGAAAAATACTCTATTTCGCTATTTGTTAGTTTATATATATAAGCTTTTTTATAAACTTGTTATATGTATACATAAATTGAACTGTTTATATTTGTTAATTTAAACTTTAAATTAATAAAAAATGTATAGGATTTTATTCATTTAGGATTTTATATATCCTATATCAAGTAGGCTACTGGCGAAACTATTGTAACAGATATGAAAAAACCATTATTCATTCTCGGTCTAATTTACGCGGACAATGTTATGATTTAAGCGTAAATATGTCAGCTGATATACATGAACACAAACCCTGATACAAAAGAACAACCTTTGGAATATTAAGGTGGTATCCGGATTGGCCAATTACCAGTATTTCCGGAAATATTTACTAGAAAGTTATAATCTAGCAATTTAACTATAATTGTAGTTGGATACCCCATTATTTTCCGTCAACCTGCTGGAAATATAGTAATTTAATGGGGGTATCCCTCTGTAACTTACTAGAAAATCACTTTATAGCAAACTTTTCTGAACAATGTTTTCGGAAATACTGGTAGGATACCTAGTGGGATACCCCCTTCACATATATTGTAGTTCTCATCGACTACATTATGTTTGTAAATATGTTGCTCAATATAAAGCTGCACATGCTTCTCTTGTGAAACATCTATAGTGAATGATATTGGTGTTTAAAAATAGAACATTTTACAATGGAAAGCGTAAATAGTTCTGAATAAATCTCCAAATCATATTCATGTAATAATACTCTACTAGAAACATATAACCTACATATATTTCATTAAATATAGCATTTGATATATTCAATTTATTAGAAAAATTCGTTAGTTTTACCTATATTTTATAATAATTATTATTGTTTACAAAATATATATTTAAAAATACATTAAAAGTATAAGTTTTAAATAGAATCAAATGCTACTCTCAATGAAGATGTTGTTTTACTCATTAATATATTAATCGATATAATACAGAATAAACGAACAAATTATCACATTTATTTTGAAAATATTTTAAAAGAATCTGATAGAATAATATCTTATATATTTATTAATTTAATATTAATTGTTGTTATAGAAACAACCAAATTAATCAAATCATTGATGGTACAACCAAGTATGTTAGTGTCCTAGGAGAAAATATTTTATATGTTAAGTATATTGAAGACGTGGTTAAGGTCACAACACAAATAATCATAGTGGAAATATGCAATGAACGTCATGATATACTTGATTGACGACAATGAATTTATAAACTATTTTGGGATTTATTATTGCTATAACATACATATTTCTTAAAATATCCTAGATATGTTCATTGTAGGATTCATCTTTTGTTAATTAACTCAGTATAATTATAATTTATGTTCTAAAATTTAAAATAAATTATAATGTGCACTCTATTATATGTTATAAGATATATTTTACAATAAGTACATGCTAGTATTTAGTTGATAAATTATACTTATTTCTTAAAAAATCGTTTCGGCGGCCTTAGTATCCCACCACCAGTATTTCCGGAAATAATGTCCGGAAATTTTTTCTAGAAAGCGATTTTCTAGAAAGTTGTAGTGGGATACCCTCTTTAAAGTTACTATATTTCTGGTAAGTTGCCGGAAAGTAAGGGGTCCCACTACAACTTGCTATACAATCGATATAGATACCCCTTAGAGGGGATATCCCACTACCAATGTTTCGGGCGTCAGCACAAGGACTGTCCTTGGTGGTAAGTTATGCAATTATCCTATGTAGGATATACAATTCCAATATATTAGATATCTAAACAAGATATTTTCCCTAATATTGAAATAAATAATACTGTACTATTGCCACAAACTTCGAAAACATATATGATGTCGAATTTTGTGTCATTATGCCGGGCAGTATACTCCCCTAATCAGGTACATCTGGTATACTATTACTAAATATTTGTTTATGAGATATCAATAATATATAATATCACATAGATCCGTTAAACTGATTAAAATATGTAAAATTAGAAAATATTTACAAATCAGACTAGTTTTTTTTGCTAGCCAACGCACTTATGTGTATCGACTAGATAATGAATTAAAAAGTTAGTCATGGAAATGTAAGCTTATAACGACATTTTCTAATATTATATCGAAAATAGTTAGCAATACGTATCATATTATTAATGTGTGGAGAGTAATCTATGTGAGAGGTTATAATGAAACCGAGGGTAGTCATAGATTGAGAAGGTGGAAGAGATAGTAGAAAAGGATGAGTGATTGATAGAGGTGAACTGGGTCTTGAAAATATGATAGTATTAATTGTAGTCATATTTAAGGAAATGGAGTTATGAGAGAACCAATGAGTGAGATCAGTAATACAATTAAACATAGATATTTTAATCAGACCAGAATCACTAGAACTAGGAAATGGGGATATCTAATATCCGAAGATCATCGGAATAAAGATAATATTAGGATATTTGTGAAAAATTGATTTGATAGAAAGAATATAAATAACGAACAATATAGGGCCAAGAACAGAGCCTTGTTGAATACCATGTATGTTACAATAAGGAGGAGACAACGAGGAGTTAATCTTCACTGAAGATATTCTAGATGACACAAAATACATAAACCAACTGTGGACTTGAGTGTGTATGCTAATTCATTAAGTCCAATAGAAATAATATTGTGATCGAGAGTACCAAAAGCACTAGATAATTATAGTTGTACGGTATTATTATATAGCATGGGGCTTTATTATCAAGATATATGAGAATATCATTAATGATCAAAGTAATGTCAGTGTCGGTACTACGATGAGGAAGATACGCATTTTGATATGTATCAATAATAGCATTGGACATACTGTAATTAATAATTTGAGTGGACACAACTCGTTCTGAGGTATTAGATATGGAGGATAATTAGTATAGGGCGATAACTTGATAAGTTAGATTTGTCAAGATTAGTTTTTTTTAAATCGGAATAATCTATGAATATTTCATGGATTGTGGAAAAATAGATGATATAAGAGATCTATGAATGATTTCAGTGATAAGTCAAATAAGATGGTGATAATGAACGAAGTAGATTGAGTGGAATTGGATCAAGTGGGGAATTCTTTTTCAAAGATGTCATCAGAGAGAGTATAAAGTCGTGTGTGGGAAGCGTGACACATTAATAGTGATTCTGAGTGGATGTTAAATTGAGATTGAGTCGTACCGAGTTGATGTTTGGGAGTATATTGATAATGCTATAGCAAAAATGTCTATAGATATTTTTTGTTGGAAGAAATTGGCAAACAAGGAACAAATAACTAAACCAGCTTGGTCAGGAAGATGCTTGGTCTGGGTTTTCCTACTAAGGTGAAAGATAATTTATAAGCATGCTTAGAAGATATTCCATAATTACCGAGCATATCAGTGAAGTATGACGATTTGGTAGAGAGAAGTTTGTTCTTGTAAAGCGATCGAAAACGTTAAAGGAAATAAGATCAGATTCAAGTTTAAATGAGATATATTTACGTTATTGTTGTGTTATTATCATTGATATGACATGACCTGGCGGTGAACTCGATCTCTTGGAATAATAAACTATTAAATTAAATGTTAGTTATTATTATATATATATTATTGTATAATAGTAAATTATAAGAACATAACAATTGGCGACGAGGACATAAGAACAAGCAGAGAAAATTCAACAATAAGCACCCAAAAGGAAAGAAATTAAAAATGAATATTGGAGCAAGTATAGGTGAATTTAATGCTGAAAGTGAAAATGTACAAAGTTATGAAGAGCGAGTAGAATGTTTTTTTATCGCGAACGATATCACGGACGAAAAAAAGAAACTGGCAAATGTACTAACAGCTATAGGGCCAAAGACATATAAACTGGTTAGGAACTTACTAACCCCTATTTCTCCATTGAAATCGACATTAGAAAATGTTTGGGATGTATTAAAAAAACATTTTAATCCAGTACCCTCTGAGATAATAGAGAGGTATAAGTTTAACACTTATGTGAGACAGGAAGGGCAATCAGTGGCTAGTTACATTGCAGAACTTCGAAAAATGAGCGAATTTTGCAAGTTTGCAGACTTAGACGAACAAATTAGAGACCGTATTGTATGTGGTATACATAACACACGTATACAAAGGCTATTACTAGCCAAAACAAAATTAGACCTACAGACAGCAATCGATATTTCGATTGGAGCAGAGTTAACAGATGAACAATTAACAACATTAGAACATCATGATACAGAGAAGGTATACGCCATGGAGACGGATCGAAAACAGTGGTCTCCAAGACCCGAACATAACAAAAAGGAGTTTACAACTTGTAAAGTATGTGGTAAAAGAAATCATAAATCAGAAGATTGTAGGTTGAAAAACGCATCATGTTATAGATGTGGAAAGAAGGGACATATTAAACCTATGTGTCTCGAGAAAGCACCACGAATAGAGAAAAACAGAAATCATCCGAAAACCACATATAATGTAGAAGAAGATACCGATTCTGAACCAGAAGAATATACAATGTATAATATTGTGAAAGAAGATAGTGGTTGTATAACCTCCACTGTTAAAATCAATGGCACTATCTGTAAGTTTCAAATAGATACAGGGGCAGCGGTATCCATCATGTCAGAAATGACATTCAAGCAGTTATGGGTAAAGGCAAAGAGGCCAAAACTGCAGTGGTCAGATATACGGCTAAAGAGTTTTACGGGCGAATTAATTAAAGTATTAGGGAAGATTGATGTAAAGATTGAGCAGAAAAGAATGAAAATATACATAGTACCTGGACAGGTCCCCAACATTGCTGGAAGGGACATGATAAGTTCACTATGACTAGATTGGAGGTCGGTTTTGGTAGTGGACACGCTAAAACCGGAAGGACAGGACTTTAAGAGAAAGTATCCTGAAGTGTTCAAAGAAGGACTGGGATTGATGAAGGGGGTAAAAGGTGTAATCAATATACATAAAGATGCGGTTCCAAAATTCTGTAAAGCCAGGACAGTACCTTATGCGATGAGAGAAAGAGTAGAAGCAGAATTGGAGAGATTAGAAGCTGAAGGTATAATCGAGGCCGTAAGATATTCAGACTGGGCAACACCAATATTGCCAATATTAAAGAAAGATGGAAGCATACGAATATGTGGTGATTATAAAATCACAGTTAATAGAGTTGCAAAGATTGATAGCTACCCCATACCAAAAATTGAGGATCTCTATACAAATTTAGTAGGTGGACAAATGTTCAGTACATTAGATTTATCTAATGCATATCTACAGATGCCATTAGAAGAGGAGTCAAAGAATCTTACAACCATAAACACATCAAGAGGGTTGTTCAAATATAACCGTCTATGTTTCGGCATCGCCGCTGCTCCCGCGATATTTCAGAGAGTGATGGATTCATTACTGCAAGGTTTAAATATGGTGTGTGGTTACCTGGATGATATCTTAATCACAGGAAAAGATAAAGAAGAACATGATAAAAATGTGAACATGGTATTAAAACGACTATATATGGCGGGTATAAGAGTGAGAAGTGAGAAGTGTACTTTTGGAAGGAACCAAGTCGAGTATCTAGGATACATTATCAGTGCTGAAGGACTACATCCTGTACAGAAAAAGGTTAAAGCTATCATAGATGCACCTTCCCCAGAGAATAGTACACAACTACGAGCTTTCCTAGGAATGATTAATTACTACGGAAAATTCTTGAATAATTTATCAAACCTATTTGGACCGTTACATGAACTATTGAAGAAAGGAAAGAGTTGGAAATGGTCTAAAGAGTGTGAGAAATCTTTCAAACAGGCAAAAATGATGTTAACATCATCCAAGGTGTTGGTACATTTCGATAGTAAGAGAAACACGAGATTAACATGTGATGCTTCGCAATACGGTATTGGAGCGGTACTTAGTCAGGAAATGGACAATGGTGAAGAACGACCAGTAGCTTTCGCGTCCAGATCATTAGGACAAGCTGAAAAAAATTATTCACAGATTGAAAAAGAAGCGTTAGGTGTCGTATTTGGAGTAAAGAAATTCCATAAATATTTATTTGGTCGCAAATTTACTATTGCGAATGATCATAAACCATTACTGACATTATTGAATGAAGCTAAATCTGTACCTGCTATGGTATCCGGAAGGATTCAAAGATGGGCTTTGCTCTTATCCGCATACGAATATGTGTTTGAATACAAACCTGGAAGTAAGATCGCAAACGCAGATGCCATGAGTAGGTTACCTTTAAAGACAAAAGAAAGAAAAGTACCCATACCAGAAGAAATGGTGTTTAACATAAACAAATTAGATGAAGTAATAGAGAGGAAAGACTTGCAGAAGGCAACAAATGAAGACCGAACATTAACGGTAATTAGAAGACACATCCAGGAAGGGTGGCCAGAAGATAAGATGGAAGAAGTATGGAAACCGTATTACCGTAAGAAACTAGAACTCCTAAATTATAATGAGTTGGTATGGTGGGGTTCCAGGATAATTGTACCATATAAATTACAGAAGGCCATATTAGAAACCCTCCATGAAGGACATCCGGGCATCGTGAGAATGAAGAGTCTGGCGAGGAGTTACGTATGGTGGCCTAGCCTTGATTTAGACATAGAATCTATGGTTAAAGAATGTGGTGGGTGTCAACAAGTTTTGAACAAACCTGACCAAATAATGTATAGTCCATGGATGGAACCTTCGGGTCCATGGCAAAGAATACATATTGATTATGCCGGACCGTATCTAGGTGAGATGTTCTTAGTGGTTGTAGATGCATATTCCAGGTGGCTTGAAGTGAAGGTAATGAAAGGAACAACTAGCGGAAAAACAATTGAAGAGTTAAGAAGTATATTCGCAACACATGGTTTTCCCCAAGTAATAGTCAGTGATAATGCTCCCAACTTCGCAAGTGAGGAGTTCAAGGTTTTCCTAAAACAAAATGGGATAAAACACATTTTTACACCACCGTATCATCCAAACTCGAATGATTTAGCAGAGAGAGCCGTACAAACATTCAAGAAGGCTTTGGTTAGCAGTGGAAATGAAGAATCACTCAAGACAAGATTATCAAAGTTCTTACTGCGATACCGCATAACACCGCATTCCGTGACAAACATATCACCAGCTGAGAGATTGATGAAGAGAAAGTTAAGAACTAGATTGGATGCCATGTTCCCAGTAGAGAATAAAGTAATAGCAGCTGGAAGAGATAGAGAGAAGATAAGAAATGAGTTATTGTTCAGTCCAGGAGATACAGTATCCGCAGTGGATTTTAGGCCTGGACATACATGGATTGAGGGGAGAATTGAAGAAAGGAAAAATAACTTGGTATGGATACTTTTGAAGGATGGACGTCGTATTCGAAGACATCTAGACCACGTTAGAACTAGAAGGAGTTGCAACGAGGATAAAGAAGCTGTACCCGAGTTAATGGACACGCTACCAAGAGAGATACCAGAAGATTCATCTATAGATGCAAATGAAGAGATAAGAGAGAGCCCAACAATAACGAGCTCTAACGATACACCCGTAGAAATATCTGAATCAGATGGCCCACTACAAAATGGTGTAGAATGACCCAAGAAGGTGTCCCAGTTAGGAAGTCCGGAAGAACTATCCGGATTCCTAACCGCTATCAACATTAAGAGGAGAGGAGGAAGGAGAGATGTTGTGTTATTATCATTGATATGACATGACCTGGCGGTGAACTCGATCTCTTGGAATAATAAACAATTAAATTAAATGTTAGTTATTATTATATATATATTATTGTATAATAGTAAATTATAAGAACATAACAGTTATAGTCTACAAAGTAGTTTCATTAGGTTAACAAGCTAAATATTAAATCAGGTAAACTTAGAATAAGTTCGGTTGATAAGGGTACCGGTAAACTCGGACCAGATAAACTGAGACCACTTTTGAAGTAATCTAGGACCACTTTTGAAGAAAACTCGGACCACTTTTATGCTTTAACCCATATTATAGAAGTATACTATATATAGTTATTTTAAAATGGGCTAAATCTTATTCATAATTGGTGCGATTATTACTTCAAAAGTGGCCCGAGTTGACCTGGTATTTGTTGATAAGAGTAATGGAAGATACAAAAATATCAAACGAATGAGATAATGCCAAATTAAAAAAATCAAAAAGTGTAGATAAATCAGAGGATATACTGCTGTTAAGTTGATGGAATACAGAGTTTGGAACACACATTAGTTTATCAATATAGGAGATTTTACGAAACGATCTAGAAGGTCGGTTAATTTGTATAACCGGCAAGTTCAAATCAAATAATATGGCAAAGTCATCAGATATTAGATCACTTTGAGTGGGATATAAATTAATTTAGAATCAGTTAAATATAAAAAAGTCAATATTATTACTTAAAAAAAACATGTGTAGTCATGGTATACTAAAATATAAGTTTATTCAGAGATAATAAAGCATGATTTTCATTATTAATTTTAATATTAAAATCACCAAGAATAATCGTGTTAACTGATGTGAATTATTCTAAAATAGAAGAATGATCATCTAAGAAACAGCTAGATGAAGGTGGACGGTAGATAAGTTTAATTATAATGGTAAACAATGAAGGAAGCTGAATATTACAGATTATAATTTCATATGAAGAGAAACATGGCTTAGATGACGAAATAAGCTTAAGTTCCGATGAGAATAACAGAGCTAGGCCGCCACGATGATGTATACCTATTAGCAAGCAATACGTTAAAACCACCATGGGTAGGTTGGGAAGCTAGAGCAGAATCATAAATAGTTAGCCAAGTATCAGTAATAGTAGATTTAGAAAAATTAGAATCAATAATTAATTGTGTAATCAAATTAACTTTATTTCTTACTGATCTAGCATTGAGGAGTTGAAATTAATATTTTTTAGGAGAGTGCACTGGTAGTCAATCAACAGTTTAATCTTTTTTACGCGATACATAGAAGGAATCATATGATTGGGACCAGTTATCAAACCATTTTCTTTTTCTATTGCGGAATTCCAATTGTAGTAACCACTTACTGTGAAAGTAATATAATATACAAATGGATATAAATTAAATTTATTTTGTATATATTAATATTTATATATATATACATATTATCGGTAAATCTTCTTATTTTATTTCCAAAAGATGCTCGACCACTTGTATGTTTAGGACAAATATTTCTTAGATCAGAAGGACGATAATTAAAATTTATTCATATTTTGTAGTGCTATTGTTTGGTTTGGGGTTGGTTGGATATTTGATTATGTTATTGCTATTCTGTGATATATTAATTTATCTGCTCCTATTTTAGTTAGAAAAAAAATAGTTTTTTGTTGTTTGCTCATGATAGGGTAACTAATTAATTACAATTAAATTATTAACATTTATTTTTAAAATTTACCATAATTTTAGAAAATATGTTATAAAACCATAAATACTGAATTGGATCCTCACTTTAATGTCTATAACTAAAATACATACATAAATAAATATAATATAAATTAAATTATAAAATAAAAATATAAATATAATTGAATATCTAGTAAATACTATATGAAAATAACTTAATGGAAACAAGTTTTAGGGGCCTACCTAATATCAGGGGGGCCTATCCGATCTCAGGGGAGGGGGGCATCGCCCCCGCAGGCTCCCCGTGGCTACGGGCCTGATACATAGTATGTCGTATGTCTATAAACTAATTTCATTCATTCATTCATTCATATATATTATATTTAATGATTACATTATATATTATAGACCAAGGCAAATATCATTGTAAATATATTGTAAACTGTATAGGATAACACTATTTAAATACTTACTAAACAATTAATAATAATTAAAATATGATGTTATATCTATGTTTATCGGACATCATATTAAATCGCGAGCGTTATAATATTAATACCACCAATAAAGCTAAATATAATTGTTATTATTTAGATTCTTAAATGGTATTATTAATTAAAGAAGTAATACAACTACATAAATTATTAACTAATTAAATTAGAATAAAGTATTCATAAAATTAATTATATATAATGTAATTTTATTTGTCTGATTGATTCATCAATACTATATTTGGTTTATCATGTCACTAGATTCTAGTGGTATATAGGGTGTATGTATTATAACATAGGGTTCCTGTATTCGTACATGGGTACCGAATACGGACACCCCCGCTATCTATTGAATAAAAAGTTTAAATACAATTTAAAAATCACAATAAAACCTATAATCATATTTATAAACCTAATATTAATATATTATAATTTTTGAATACAAATATTGAGTCATAAAATGTTAAGACCATTTATTATTAAAGTTTTAGTTACCGTATACGGTACATAATATATTATGTTAGTTTCTCCATATATATTACTAATATATTACTATATATTGTAATAGTTCACAATACTCTATGTATAACTTCATTATAGGTAATTTTCTTATAATGTTTACACTATAAGTATATTACTAAATGTATTATACGTTATTATGCATATAAATTTAGTATATTTAACAATGTATATCGAGGTTTTTAAATGTTATTTAGTAGTATAATTTTAAAGAGTATAATATTATAAAATATTATAATATTTTATTTTATTATTTATTAAAAATATGTCAAGCTAAATTTTCAACATGATATCATTAATGTAACACTATTATAACAACGATATTACATAAGCGCTATATACTATGATGTTATTATATATACACTAATTATTTAAGTTTTATTTTTATTAATTTATATTTATATAAATATTTATTAATTAATTATTTTGTATTAATTAAGCACTATTATGAATATATAATAAATTACATGGATATATTAATTAACTATTTAAAATGTATATTTTATATTAATATAAAATGTGTATCACAAATCCTATATATATATACAGTATAAACAAAGTCCTTTGGTATAAATATGATATTTCAAATTTGCGTGAGTCCCTTATGGGTGTGGTTTAATAATACATCTATTCATCTCACACAGAACTCACCTCTCGCTTCTATTAATACATGCTCTCTAATAGTACAATGCTTATTTAAATGTTAATCCATTACATACATTATATAATTATCATATTTAAATAGTACACATTTATATTATAATAAGGTTAGTAAATTAATAAGTTAGTAATCAATTAAAACACATATATGTATATATATATACACACACACACATATATATATATATATATATATATATATATATATATATATATATATATATATATATATATATATATATATATATATATATGTGTGTGTGTGCACGTGTGTATTATATATAATCATATATGAATATTAATCATCATATTAATATAATAATAATCATATTAAATACTGTATTAGTTACAAATCGTAGCCTATATGTGTTATGTTGTAATTATGATAACAACATATAAATGTTAGGTTATAAAATGAAAAAAATTTCAAATTATATATAAAATTAATATTTCACTTAATTGCAGACGCGATGTCTGTTTATTTATAATATTATATTTGGTTATGATTAATAATTTATTCACAACTTATGAATAATTATTCGTGATGAATATGTATATATTGAATATGTACTATATAACATATAAAAACAGGAAGTGGAAAATTACACACATATATATATATATATTACCTAATATATTATTCAATAATAATTTAGAAAAGGAATTTTACAATAACATTATCATATTATCAAGGACTTTGTTCTTGATATTATGTTATTAAATTATTAAAAATACAACTAATCTGGGTTCCTATAGGTTAATAATATAGGTATTATTAACTTATAGGTTAATAATATAATCCATAGTTTGTGTATTATGTGTATGAATCAATATTAATTAAACTTATAGAATTAAATTTATAGATATAGAATTAAATATAAATATACATTATTAATATTTAGCTTGGAATACAATTGTATGATTTCATAGAATATAAACTAATAAGCTAATCAATATTTGTTGTTGATTGACAGATAATACAAAATATAGGACTACATTAAATAATATTACAATAGAGCTAAAGGTGATTAAATATAACTTTATCAGTTGTATACAACTAATTTTACTTGTGTCTAGGCGTTAAATTGAAATGGCACCCTGGTTATGATAATTATAATTGGTATAAGGTACGCGAGGTTGACGTTGTACGGAATGGGGTTGTGAGTGGGGCTGTGAGACTAGCAGTATGAGTGGTTTTTTTAAGAATATCACTATAAAATTAAAATTTACTTTCAATAGAATATTATTTAATTCATTATTTGGAGAAGTCTACCTATTATTAATAATATTATAACAATATATGTTAAATAACATAACTTTACAATAGCCTGCAGGATTTAAAATATATGTTATAGACCTACAATAATTCAATGCATAGCATATGTAATATAATGTAATACTTATACTTATACGTAATACCAATTATTTTTCTATTAATTAAGTTAGTTGAAAATATCTATTTATAGATAACTGAAATGTATTAATAATATTTAATGATATTCTATTAAGTATATATAAAAGTAAAGACATTATTTGTAATATTGTGTTAGAAACATAAAATAATACTTAAAGCTTGATTTACCATTCATGATCATTTGATACGAAATATAATTGAATTATTATTGTATTACACTGTTAGAAATTAGGGGTAAACTAGAAGTCTCACAGGGGTAAACTAGCTAGGAGCAGTAGTTTACCCCTAAGGGTAACTTATAATACGTTTTAATTTACCCCTGAGAGCATCATAGTTTACCCCTGAGAGCATCGCAGTTTACCCCTGAGAGCATCGTAGTTTACCCCTGTGAGCATCGTAGTTTACCCTTGATATAATCGTAGTTTACCCCTGAGAGCATCGTAGTTTACCCCTGACAGCATCGTAGTTTACCCCTGAGAGCATCGTAGTTTACCCTTGAGAGCATCGTAGTTTACACCTGAGAGCATCGTAGTTTACCCTTAAGCGCATTGTAGTTTACCCCTGATCATATCGTATAGATGCCTTAGTTTATTGTCCTTATATCTGTATCTTAGTTTACATCTGAATTTATCATAATACATTATTATATTCATTTATAAGCTATCTATATATAGATTATTATTTTATCCATATTTATCCATATTTTATCCTACATTTATTTTATTTTATAATAAATAGATATTTAATGAGTAATGTAATAATAAGCAGATATATTTATTGATATATGATATAATAAAATAAAGTAAGGCATTTAATAATAATAATAATAATATTAATCACAAAGACGATACCGGAGTTGATCCCGGATAGCACACGGAGGACGTATAGGGAGGTAACGGAGATGATCTTGAACATATTCATGAAGATATTCATCTATAGATATAGGCTATAGCCAAGCAGGAAGAAAACTACTGATGATCTTAATTATCCTGAAATTATAAATTGTATATTAATAAATCAATTATCATGACACTATAATATTTATATGTGTATACTAACTTCTAACTTCTGCATCTTGACTAATCAATTTGTCGGACTATAAGCTGGCCAACAAGTTTAGATACATGGAATTCACGAAGACGATACCGGAGGCGATCCAGGATAGCACACGGAGGACGTCTAGGGCGGTAACGGAGATGATCTTGAACATATTCATGAAGATATTCATCTAGCCAAGCAGGAAGAAAACTACTGATGATCTTAATTATCCTGAAATTATAAATTGTATATTAATAAATCAATTATCATGACACTATAATATTTATATGTGTATACTAACTTCTAACTTCTGCATCTTGACTATTCAATTTGTCGGACTAGAAGCTGGCCAACAAGTTTAGATACATGGAATTCACGAAGACGATACCGGAGGCGATCCCGGATATCATACGGAGGACGTATAGGGCGGTAACGGAGATGATCTTGAAAATATTTACATATAAATATTGGCGTTATTTTTGATGATACTAGGATGCCCTTAAAAAATATTGTTAAACATTTTTCAAAGTTTTAAAATATATTTTATTTATAATAATTAAGTGGCGGTATACTGGTATATAGTGATACTAAATAAATCGTGTATATATATATATATATATATATATATATATATATGTATATTAATGCTGTAAAATTTAAAATACTATATTAATTAATAATTATTAAAATAATATATAATTAATAATATACAATTAATTGTTATTAATTAATAATAATATTGATAAATAATTATTAATTAGTAAATTATAATTGAATAATTATTAGAATAATATATAAATAATAATTAATAATATACAATTAATTATTATTACTAAACAATTATTATTGATAAATAATTATTAAGATAATATATAATTAATAATTATTAATATATAATTAATGTTATTAATTAATAATAAGTATTGATAACTAATTATTAATTAGTAAATTATAATTTAATAATTAATAATTATTAAAATAATATATAATTAATAATATACAATTAATTAGTATTACTTAATAATAATTATTGTTAATAAATTATAATTGAATAATTATTAAAATAATATATAATTAATAATAAGTATTGATAAATAATTATTAATTAGTAAATTAGAATTGAATAATTAATAATTATTAAAATACTATATAATTAATAATTAATAATTGTACAGCACTAATGTATATACATACATATATACATTAATATAACTTATAGATATTCCCATATAATGTTTATATTATATATGTATACTTATTATAATATTTATTTGTATATAATATACTTAATTTAATATTTGTATACTATATATATATAATATATATTATATATTATAATAAATAAGTTATATTAAATGATCAAAATAATAATGTATTTATTGTAAAATTCTAGGTTAGATTGTTATTAATTTGTATTTTCCTAGTTGTAAACCAGTTGTAATTTTATAATAATTCATAATACATATTTACACATGTTAAACATAATTTGACACTTTGATATTATATATAATATATAATATAATATAGTATAATATTAATATGATTATTTCATAAATTTCTAATAAAATGCCTTATGTTAAAATATTATGTTTTAATATATTTTTGTAAATAGTTTTACAAAATTGAGTAAAAATGCCTTATATTAAAATATTAAGTTTAATTACTAATTATATATACGACTTGAATGCTGACATGTAGTACTAATGGTATATGTATATTATAACAGGATATATTACTACTTATTAAATTATTACTGCAGTAAACACATTAATTTTGAATGTATTTAAATTACTACTGGTATATGTATGCAAGGTTATGCATTGTTATACAATTACAACTGAGCAACAACATATTAATAACAATCTTTAAAACCTAAATTTGTACTATAAATACATTATTATTTTGAATATTTAATATCAATTATTGATTATAATATATAAATTATAAAATATAATATATATTATATATATATATATATATAGTATCAAACTATAAAATTAAGTATATTATATACAAATAAATATTATAAAATTACAACTGGATTACAACTGCGTTTTAGTACATCCCATAATATTAATATATAATTATGCATAAAGGACATAGAGCTAGAGAGCTTTTCTCTAGCTCTATGATAAAGGATAACACTTAACAATTATATAAGTATATATGTTTATATTTAACAATACATTTATTATATTACCTTATTAAATCAACTCGTAGTATATATGATATATAATCTAAATATTGGTAAGGTGTCTTTAAAGGAAGTAGAATAAAAGGAAGTGTACATATAAGGAAATAAATAAACAATATCGTTAATTTCAATTTTCGCGCCATACACAATAACCTGCGCATTGGATGATGCAATGGGTGATGCAATGGGCGACGCCCTTTGGGCGTGTCTTGTCGTAACGCTTCATTGCACATATTATCACGACATGTATGCTATAATAAAATCGTGTTATGCTATGTACATCTATTTATAGATATGTGGTAGAACAACTATATAATATCTATGTATATCTATAATATATGTGTGTGTGTTTGTGTGTGTATCTATGCGTGTGAATATACATATATATATATATATATATATATATATATATATATATATATATATATTGTTATTGTTATTGTTATTTTTATTTGGTGGAGTCCTTAGATGAAGTTTTCACATATAACCATATATGGCTCTAATGTCCCTTCGAAGCCGCTCTCATATTAAGGCATCCATAGTTTTAACGAGAGCCGATCATTTATGTATACACAATTATATAAGATCACTTCTAAATAATATTTTAAGACCCATTTTATAAATTTAATTAATGGTCCGGACGAGGGTCTAACCCGTGTCATACTGCTTGTGTGTCTGACGTCTTAGCCACTGAGGCGTCAGACTATGAATATATATATATATATATATTCATACAAAGGGAAGCTATGCTGAGTAATAGTGTCGCGGATACATACACAGAACCGCTATGTTGGTTGAAAATGGCGCGAATAAATATAATCCCAAAGGTAAACATTTGAATGTATTTTAGATATCCGATAATGAGAAAAAGTATACTTTAACGTATACGTTGATAGTTTATTTATAGATGTTACATAATATTACACACGCACACAATTCTATATAGACTTACTTAACTAACGTAATTTACCCTATACTTTTCACGTTAAGGTAACTTAGCGTAATTTACCCTATAGGGTAAATTACGCTAACTTACCTTAACTTGAAATGTATAAGGTAAACTACGCTACTTTACCCTATATTGTAAATTAGCGTAATTTACCCTATAGGGTAAATTACGCTAACTTACCTTAACTTGAAATGTATAAGGTAAACTACGCTAATTTACCCTATATGGTAAATTAGCGTAATTTACCCTATAGGGTAAATTACGCTAACTTACCTTAACGTGAAAAGTATAGGGTAAATTACGCTAATTTACCTTTAACGTGAAATGTATAGGGTAAATTATGCTAGTTTACCCTAATGTAGAAATTAAAAGGGTAAATTGCGCTAGTTTACCCTACAAAGGGTAAACTGAGCTAATTTACCCTATAATACATAGATAATAATGTAATTTACCCTAAATTTTTAACAGTGTACGTATCCGTTTTTGTTTATAATTTTATAGGGGACGTATGTAGTACATATGTGGCTATTAGTTTAATATAATATAATATACTATAATAATATATATAGACTCTATATTTAGAGTATACTCTAAGTTAGTATATAATAACTTTAATAATGTTACTAAATAATATATGTGTACACTGTATACACTGTACGTTTGAGAACACACTGCGGTAGATATAGGATATACCAGGAAATCTCGGCCTAACCACCACATCGGTGACAATTTGATAGAAAAGTAGTATTTTAATTTTTACCTACAACTATTAAAATATATATACTTTATCGTAAAATCCAAAATATAAAAATTGTAAAACTATAGTTTTATAAATATATTTCTAATTAGTGTTATTCAAACATTTTAAAGTATATACTAAATACTGTAAGCGCTAGTGGTGTTTTAATAAGTACCTCACTCGGTGAGTCATTACTCCCTCACCACGTTACATTAGCAGTACTTGTGCGCCTAATCACTCGGGGCTTGCTCTATCATATAAACATGATAGAGAAGTATAAGAAGTACAGTATAATTTGTTATCGTATACGATATATCTATCAGTTTATTAATGTATTATATTTGATAGATCACAGTATACTAAATTATTATAATTTATCTTAATTTATCTTAAAGTATCTTAATTGATATTTATTTGTCATAATTGACCTACTCCCACTCTCTTATAGAGCTCAGAAATATATGTTATTTGAAATTATTAAATAGCATACATTTGTTATATATATAATGGTTATTTAATATTCCTAATAGTTATTTAAGTGCGATTAACAACTACACTATTAGCTACACTATAGTATAGCTATATAATGATATAATACGAGGTAATACTATTAAGTGTGTGAGTAAAGTGACGGATCGATAGATCAAGACACGACGGTCAGTGGCTGCAGCCTCGTAATGGCCTAGATGTATCGGTCAAGAGATTAGCGTTACTCCCTAGTTACGTACGCGATGGTTACGTCACACGAACGCAGCGCCTCCTGGCGGTCACCGGTATTATGTTACGTAATCGGTATTCTGTTACGTAATCGGGTGCGTACTACTCTAATATCGTACTCACCTATTATAATATTAGATAGATTAGATAGATTAATAGTTTATTATATTTACGAATGATATGGGTATGTGGGATAGGGTTAGGGGTAACGAGTAAGTACATATAATGAGACATGAAACACGGATGAATATACAAAAAAGGAAAAAATAGAATATATACAATAAAAAACATAATGAATTAATCATACCTCTAGTATATTATATTATTATAATATTTTATAATACATCTATTACTATACGAATATATATATGCATATGTGTAGAAATATATTGTAGTCGAGTTAAGAGAGAATCGATAGTCGGTGACGCGACCGCTGGGTGCGCTGCGAACCGTGACCCATACCGGAAGTAGAATAATGAGCGAAATAAATCAATTTCAGTTAACGGAAATAAAAAATATGATATCCATTTATACTATAGTAAGTCGTCGTAAATAAATTCGTAAAAGCATTATTATTAATAGAAACGTATTTATTCTTATATATACGTATACATTTATATTATATATGTTTATATAATTATTCTCATATTCGGCTTTTATAAATAAAATTGAATATTAGAATATTTTTTATAAAAATAGTAAAAAATGCTAAATATCAGTGAATTTCTAAATTTGTGGTAGTTCGATTAATGTCCGATATGTGGCGATATCGTATGTATTTAACTTTTCATTATAAAATTCAATATATAATTAGTTTAGAAATAAAACTACGATAATAAAATAAAACAACTATTTAAATAAAACAAATATTTAAATTTATTAAATATTAAGATATAATACATATAGGTAATACACCTAGGGGAAAGTAACCGAATACGGACAGTGCTCGTTATATCCATAAATCCAATAACAAAATCTTTAATGAATACAATATTCACAATTATATAAATAGTCTAAAAAAGTATTTTTTATTTTTTTAATATACAAAATATTGCTAATATATCCAATAAACTGATTTTTTTATTACGTTTTTAAATTTAAATAATGTCAATTAAAAACCTTCTCAAGAATATACAAATGTATCGATATAAAATATAACAGTATATTATTAAAAAATAAAGCATTCTAAAAATTATATATATAATTTCTATATTTTGTATAAAATATTCATTAAGTTATAAGAATATATCTATAGGACATACACGTCCCTAATACGGACACTCTATAGAGTGTCCGTATTAGGGACGTGTATGTCATCTATAGATGTCTTAATACGGACACCATATAACCAATCAGCGTGCAGCCTATGAACTATTCTGATTTTCATAAAATTCGCGTCCGTTTTAATATTAATACCACCAATGAAGCGAAATCTAAATTTTTATTATTTAGATACTTAACTTGTATTATTAATTAATAAAATAATACAAATTATTTACTAATTAAATTAAAATACATTATTCATAACATTAATTATACCTAATGTAATTGTACTTTATCTGATTGGTTTATCAATAATATACAGTTTATCTAGTGGTATATAGGGTTTTCGTATTATAACACAGGGTGTCAGTATTCGGACATATGTACCGAATACGGACACCCCCGTTATCTATGGAATTAAAAGATATATAGTTATAACAATACCTATAGGAATATCAAAAATATTTTCGAAGCCTTAACAAAATCGTTGGGTATATAATATGTATGTAATATAGTGTTGGTATACTAATGATATCAACAGCGAACAATGATACACGCGTCATATCACGTGACGTATAAGACACGTCACGTGTATATACACCAATGTCACGTGACCCTCTAATGAATAAATGGCGTCTATTACGAAACCTTACTAAGAATAGCGTTTGAGTGAATAGTGCATTGTTAATCTTATAATGTCGTCGGCGGTGGTGCACTGGTACGGCTCCACTGGCCGGTACTCGGTACTATCTCTGACCATCGCGTTGACCACTCTCATCCCCGCCCGCCGGCCGGCACGTGACTCGACCACGTGACTTAACCGTGTGGTCACGTGCTTCTCGTCATCAAAGCTAGAAGACTATATTCGCGTATTATCATTGCGTCTATTATCGTTGACCGCACGCCGCACGTGATACGAGTACTTAGGCGCTGGGCTGCGTTGATTGGTGGTTTATACGTTTACTATTACGTAATTATGTAAATATATTTATAAATATAGTTATATATACTTCGAGTATACCCTAATAAAGTTAAAATACATTCCACTATTTTAATAAATAAAATATATTATTTAACACATGCAAGTTATCAACATACTTATACACATATGGTATACCATATGTCAATAGAAATATGTGTATATAAGCGATGCCATATGTTATATCTATTTAGTATTGATTGCACATGAAATAATAACAAGATAATTCATAATAATAATAGGTATATTTAGTAAAAATTATTTACATATAATAAATATAATTTTGTTATATATTAATATTATATATATATATATATATATATATATATATATATATATATATATATGACGATACTGACAGAATAAACTCAATATTAACAGGTGCCACAAGAAAGAGATACAGTTGACCTACACCTACCAGTGGACTAACAACCTATCAGCATATCGTCTCAACCACGACACTCGGATATAACACACATATTAACTATAATCAAGACACAAGTCGCACACACACACAAGCGCGCACACACATTAGTGTGTGACCGATGGAATATACTTCTTAAAGTTCACGTGTTCTCGTGTATGTACTTATGAATAATATCAATGCGATAATTAATTATCTAATTCGAATCAAGTAATTGTATGTTTTAATTAATAACATCTATTAGAATAACTCATAGAATAATATGTACGTTATTATCATCAAGTTGCTGTTACTTTTCTGCTTCCAAGAATGTCGTCAACAACGTTAGTTGTATTGTACTATGTGTATGTGTGTGTGTGTGTGTTTGTGTTTGTGTGTGTGTGTGAATGTGTGTGTGTCTTCTATTTATAAATACACACACATATATGAATATACACACATACAAATATGTGCACATATACACACACATACACACACACACATATATATATATATATATATATATATATATATATATATATATATGATATATCATATATAAAATATGAATTATTAATTAGTACCTATATTCTGTATACTAAAAGGTATACCCGCAGTTAAATCACCGTAATTATCAATAGTGATTACGTCATAAAGATATGCACAATAATCATAACACTAATATTACGTAACGCTAATTATACATAATAGTATGTAAACAACAACATACGTGTATTACCTTCATATTATGGTATTTAACTTTACTATTGGATGAGTAATACATTGAAATGTACTCGATAACATTTAACTTGAAATAATAATTATTTTTTAAGTAATTAATACTGACATTTCTTACTTAACTAATTTACATTTAATTATGCAAACTCTGTAAACAGTTTCTATTAAAATATAAATATAATTATAAATTTCTACTAGAAACATTATATGTCACACATAAAGAAGTTGTGAAGATCTATAAAATATATTATAATATATATAGGTATATTGCCTAAAATGTCCTATGTAATATCTATAATAGGCTACATATAATACTTATAGTACCTATAGATATTAATCGAATAATACAATACTATATGTATATATATATATATACTATAGTACACATCGTGTACCCTATATACAATATAGCATATATATATAGAATATACACTTATAATATATGTATATACAGTATAGGGGAAAGTAACCTAATACGGACACTTTAACAATAAATGGTCTTAACATTTTATGACTCAATATTTTTATTCAAAAATCACAATATATTAATATAATATGATTATAGATATTATTGTGATTTTAAAATGTTATTCAATCTTATATTCAATAGATAACGGGGGTGTCCGTATTCGGTACCCATGTCCGAATAAGGACACCATGGGTTATACTACGGACACCCTACTAGTGATGTAAATGATGCTCACATCTAAAGCATGACGTAGTCTCAGTCTCAGTTACCTAAAGTCTCAACTCGGCTCGGTCTCGTTTTGTTAGAGTATCTGATCGGCTCGGCTCGGGCTCGTTTGGCTATGTTTCATCTCGGCTAGGGCTCGT
>OZ025241.1:54654500-54664171 GCA_964019155.1 Osedax fenrisi | reverse complement strand
ATTTTTAATTTTTTAATTTTAAGTTAGAGTTTTTATTTTATAATTTAAAATATACCAATCTAACTTTATGTTATTTATAATGAATATGTGATAATATATATATACTCTACACATCTCGTTACTAATCTTCTAGTGAATAATTACTGCCCTTTTGCAATGCGTTAACTTTTGACAAATGTAACACACTTATTGATGTTGGTAGGAGCCTAATTATAAAATTGGTCTACAATTAATCGTAAATAATTATTTATGATATTCTTATTAATTCAACTGATAATTAAATTATACGTATACTTTATACGTGATACGAGATACTTAGTAATAATGATTATATTATAATAAATGTTTATAGTACGTTGACCCCTTTTGCCTTGGTGATATTATTTATACACGTGTCATGTTTATCTATATTGACATATTGATATAATGGTAGACAATGAGATATATATATATATATATATATATATATATAACTCAGAAGGGTGTTATTGAAAAATCAATTAAGCAAATATATTTGAGCTTATGACCTCTTCATCATAGTTAGTGATCCTAAAACTAAAACGGAGGTAAACGGTATACAAATATCTATAATAATTAAACAAAATAAAAATTGATAAAATATGTAAATAGAATTTTGTGATAAAAACAGTTAAAAGTAGAGAATAAGATAATAAACTAAAGATACAATATAAAATGCTAAGTAAAATAATAAAACGCTTTAAAAACAGTTGAAGAATTTCGATAAAATTCTTCCCGAACCTTCTATTGATTCTTTAATACTGGCGGTCTTCAATATTTTCCAGGTATTTGTAGGAAAATTCATCTCTGTCTTGAGAATTTGGTTTCCAGAGTACCAAGAGCCCAAAGAACCAACACAGAAGGGAATTACATATCCGAGGTGGCGATACTTTTCTATCTTCCTATTAGCGGCAGATTCCATATTTGTAATCGAGTCGTAGGGAATTGTGATGTCGACAAAATAACATGAGTTGTTATATTTGATAACAAGATCCGGTTTTAAGTTATCTAGTGAGATGTAGCTAGTATCGTACTCAATATCGCATTCATCTAGGAACTTAGTTAGTACTCCAAGGACAGCATCATGTCTTTCTGTCATCATTTTTAGTGATGCAGTACACATATTCAATATGTGCATCGTCGTTTCATCCTTGGAGTAGCATTGCCTACATTTTTTATCTGTTGAGCCTGGAAAAGCTTTTACTGGAAGATTCTGAGTTCTAGCCATGTGCCAATAGTTCCAGGATTTGAAAGATAGTGTCGATTCTTGTGATATTAGCTTAGTGATTACCTTAGAATTTGCATCCTGGGATAAACACTCAGCTACACTGCCTTGTAACGGAAGTTCCATGAATTTTCTGCTCCATTGCTTTCTCAGCGCAAGTCGCATGCTTTTTACAACCTTAGCAGGAGTGGAGCAGATATCATCGATGGCTATGATTATGTTCCCATCGGATATATCAATGCGAGCTCCAAGGTGTGTTGCTGCATGTCGAGTGCGCGTCCAAAGATTAGCACCTTTGCTATAAAATCTATAACCATATAACCCATGCGTTTGGCTACCGGATAGAAATTCAGTGAGTGGTATTTCATGATCATGTCCGATAGCACAATTGAGGGTATTTGATAGTTGGCGATTAGCAACTGAGGATATCATATTATCCCTAGAAGATAGTAATTGCGTTGCTTTAGAGATTGTCCAAATATCTACTTCTTGGCTGATTTTACCAATCCCCAGGCCGCCAATATGTCTGTCAGCATAGAAGAATGGAGTAGCAACATTGTCAGGAGTATTAGTATTGTATCTTAGGAACTGCTTTATAGATTTATCCAGATCGTAGATACTTTCCTTCAAGACTCGTCCAGATGAGAGCTCATGGGATAGAGAGGGGATTAAGTGACTTCTTAAAACTTCTATTTTTTGCCATGGAGTTAGTCCAGAGTCTGAAAGTTGATTAAGTTGAGCAGGTATATCAGTAGTAACATTAAACAAGAACTTAGATCCAATTGGTATACCCAAGAATCTTTCAAATTCGCCAATATGAAGAGTTTTAATAAATTCTTGACCCAACATAAACTGTCGATCCTCAATAACCCCCTTGTTGAAAGAAATGCTAGTGCATTTTCTAGGATTGAACTTGAGGCCGATACTACTAGAAACTTCGAGTATTCCATCTAGTGTCGACATCATTTCCTCATGAGATCCAGTGATTATTGCTAAATCATCTGCGTAAGCTGTAAGTTTAGCTTTAGATCCGAATAGGTCATAACCGGCTATTTCAATTGCTTTTCTTATGATAGGTTCAGAAGCAAGATTAAAAATAATTGGTGATAAACAATCGCCCTGTCTTACTCCGGAAGTTGGTTGGACCATAACATCTTTATATTCACATATTGTATTAGTATACATGTCTTTCAATATGGCCGAGGTATGAGCAGGCAAAGGAAGTGATTCAAATAACTTATTTAATGTCGAGTGTGGTAACGAACCAAATGCGTTAGCCAAATCAAGCCATACAATGTGTAGATCATCGTGCCTTTTCTTCGCTTCTGTAATGGCTGATATAGATTCTATATATATATATATATATATATCAATAAATATATTTATAATATATTTATAATTATATATATATAATATATATGAATTCCTTATAAGGAATATGTATAAATAATAAATATATATATGTTATCTAATTTTATATCGTGATTAATTTTACTACCATTATTATTTGTAGTATACATTGTATACTATTGATAACATAGCTATACTTTTACAGTATACAAGTATACGGCTACGATATCAATGATGTTAAATTTGTTATATATATATATAAATAAAATATAATGAATATAAACACTTAACTATAATTTTAATTATCAAATACGGTATGTGAATACAAGTTTGTATATTATATTATACATTGTTTATCTGCAATTTAAACATATTATAATATATATCTATATATATATATATATATATATATATATATATATATATATATATATATAATTTGCATATCTTTATAAATATTTTATTAAAAATGAAAATGTATATTTATAGTATACACTGTATACATATACACTATTTATATATACACACGTGTTGAAACATTCACTACATGCACCTATACGTTTTTATAAAATATTTCATAGTAACGTGAATTCATCATTTTATTATTTTCATCGTGATTCATTTGAATATTGTATTTATATAATATAATCAATAGGGTATATCCAATATAATCACCAGGGTATCTATCCTATAGGATATGTAAGAAATGTATACATAAGATACATTGCATTAACTGTTAACATATAACATTTATCCTATATCTATTAGGTACCATATTATATGTTACGTAATGACCAGCACCAGCAGCACCATTGTGTGGTATACCATCATGTTACTAATCACCCGGCATCACGTGTTCTCGAGGGGCCTCGGGGTTGTTCTCATTCAGCTTACATTTGTTCTAGCAATTAATTTTCATCATTATAATGTTCACACACATATATAATATTATAGTATTAACATATTCTTCCGTTGGTATACATTTCACGGTATGTATACATAGTGATATATTACCGAGTATACTTTATAGTATACAGTGTATAGTATACAGTGTATACCTACATATAATATACCCGTTTATATGTTTATATTTGTAATTATGAAAATATAATTTCTGAATTTCTAATAAAAGTAGTCGTTTTCTTTTAATTTAGGTATGTCAGTAAGTATGGAGTTACAATAATCAAGATTTGATATTATATAAACCGAGGTTAATATATCGAGGTATGATTGATTCAGAAGGTGTTTGATTTTTGTAATTGGTATAGTTTATTATTGCATTGTTTAACTATAGATGAGATTTGTGTATTTAGCGTTAGGTGTTTATCAAGGATAACACATATATGTAGTTAGTTTTTATGTCTATTTCAGTATTATCTATTTTAATATGTGTGAGTGGGAGTGGGATTAGACGTTTTCTATGAAAGAAAATATAGCCTGTTTTCAGTTTATTAAAATTTTAAATAGTTGTTGGTAATTTATGTTTCAATTATTTAGTTAATATATTTATTTCAGCAATGGTTTCGTATAGGTTGTTGATAGTAGTTGATATATATAGTTGTGTTTCATCTGTATAAATGTGATAGTTAATATTATGTGAATTTATTATGGAATTAATGTCAGATGTATAAATATTAAAGAGGTCCGAGGACAATTCCTTGAGGAACTCCTATTTCAGGACAGTTATATGTATTGGTGTATTGGTGTATTGGATTTTTTCTAAAAAAAATTCAAGTTAGATATGACCGTATTAGTTGTATTATTGTTTGGTGAATCCGGATATATTTTAGTTTTTCATAAAGTATCGTATGGTTTATCGTATCAAACGTAGCTGTTAGATCTAGTTGTAGTAGATCTACGTATTTGTTGTTGTGTATATTATAATATATATATATATTTAGTAAGGTTTAATAGTAAAGTCTCAGTATTGTGTTTCCGTTTTTATGCAGTTTGTCTTGGATTATCTAAGTTATTATTCTTAATATGGTTAGTAAGATGGTTTGCTATTATTTGTTCTATAATTTTAGATAGAAAAGATAGATTGGATATTTGTCTGTAGTTTTTAGTAAGTATTTTGTCAAGTGATGATTTTTTTTTCCAGTATTGATGTTATGATTGTATGGTTTATTAATAGTGGATACATTGAGTGTTCTATACATTTATTGATCAGGTCCGTGTTAGGCAAACAATATTAAGGTTGATTTTATTAGTCTTTCAATATATTCAGGAGAAATAATAGGTATTGGATTTAATGTAATAGAATGTGTAGTTAATCCGTTAAGGTAATTAGATCTGTGATAGTTGGCAGTAAGGAGTTCTATAGAACGATATATATATATATCGTCATAAATAGTTGTTATCTTATTTATGACACATGAAGACAATTTATCAGAATCAATGATACAGTTTGATTTTGTCTTCTTTTTTAAAAGAGTATTACATGTTTTATAGAAAAGTTTAATGTCATATTTCTGAGTATCAATTATATTGTGATAATATTGTGATATAGCTATTTCGATTTCATTAAAGTAATATTTGTTATGATAATTATATAAGTTTCTGTTACAGCTATTTTTATCTTTTCTCCAAACTATTTCGATTTTTCTGAGTAATCGATGTAGATCAGATAGTTTAGGTGTCCATGGTGCACCATGCATTAATACATATTTGTTGAACTTTAATTGTTTTAACTGGGGCATGTATTACAAGAAATTGTTCTTGTAGGTGTTTATGTATTTTATGAGTGTCAGTATCCGTATTATTATAGTCAAGTATAATCAGTTTACATAAGTCATTAGTATAGTGTTAATTGTTAATGTTTAATAGGTATCGGTAATGTGTTTGTATGTATGTATGCATTGTACCACGTATGTTTGTATGTGTATTTGATAGATTTGTTTATCTTTAATGAATACCGCGTGACACCTACACGAATACAGTATACAGCTACAGTAACGCGTGCGTGTTAAACAATGCCTACATTATACTACAGCGTGTATCGATTACCTCGACGCACAATTAAACATAGACTATTACGTAAGATCGTGTGTTGTATTGTTCGCCACCAGGGCAGTATCGATTAACCGGGGGGGTGGGGTGCCAAGGGGGTACACCGCGGTCTCGATAACACTGATTATAGACCTGGCACGGCATGTTGTTATGCATTAGGGCACACGCACTGAATGCATGCGCGGAATGTGTACAATCGGTGTTTGTGTGTGTGCGTGTGTTTGTGTATGTGTGTGTATATGTGTTTGCGTGCGTGCGTGTGTGTGTGCTTGTGTGTGTGTTCAAAGTCACGTGTCTCGAGTCACGTGCGGCGTATCACGTGCATCACGGTGCTATACTACTATGACGTAATAGCGAGCGGTGACGTCACGCGTATTCGTTACGTAACCGCAGCTGTAATTATAGGCTCCCCCTGGCGTTAGATATCAGAGCTTTGCAGGCATAAACAATGGACGCAGATGTACCTCCTTTCACAGTGTATAGTATACACTAATTCTATTTAGGCGTGTATTTAATATTTAATATTTATGGTGTTTGTTGAAACTTATTTATTATATTATATATTTTGTCATTTGATAACATATTAGCCATACAAATATTAAAGATTAAAGAACTAACTAACTAATTATATATTAAACTATTATAATTAGTTCATATAATAGCATAATAATGTATACATCGATAATTAATTCTTATTTATATATATATATATATATATATATATATATATTTAATTGTTATTATTCAATAAATCGATGTACAATGTATTACTATAGGTGTTATGGGAAAATATCCACATTTCGTGAGTTTTTGTAAGGGAAGTAGAATAAGTTAAATAAATACGAAATATACAATAAATATTGAATACAATACGTGTTCCTATATATTCATGTTATCATATATTCAGGTACACACCAATGCACGTAGGTGTTAATCTAGCGTCATTTCTATAGCAAAAAAAATACAAATATAATAATATAGTAGGAATAGTTAAAAAGTTAGTATCAAAAGTTAAACAATATATTTTTTAAATTATAATTCTTACTATATTATTATATTTGTATTTTTCGATTGAATTTCATGGTATATGACAACGTAAATATTGTGAGGAGATATCGTATCGATAAACAATGCACGAACTCCTCGGGTATTGTCTATAAACTGATGTCATTCATTCAATCATGTAATCCACAATACTCTGAAATCCTCTCTATACATTCGACATGGTCACTTCACACTAAGCTGACACATAAAGTAGCTTACATACATCTTACATTCAGTGTACTAATATACTTCATATATAAATATTATTATCATATTAATATTTATGTAAATGTTTATTTTAGTAATTTATATCATTTGCAGAAATGTCATTTATATATATATATAAATATACTATAGGAATATTATTGATATATGTATATGTTACTTACTATACATAACACTATAGTAAACTAATCTACTACATACTACATGTAGTACGTATCTACATACTACATACTACTAGTATACTACAGACTACATACTACTAGTATACTACATACTACAGTGTGTGTATACAACTACAGTGTAACTACTGACCGCGGTCAATACACGCCGTACATGTTATATAACATGTTGTATACACTATAGCATGTATACATGCTTATAAACCATACACGTGACATGTATGACTTATAACATAACATATACGACATATGTGACCTATAACATATATACACGACATACATGACATATACATAACATGCCGGCTATCCAGATAATAGTATAATGTTATCTGGATAGACGGTGTATGTGTCATGTGTATAGGTCATATAGGTCATATATGTATGTTATATATATATATATATATATATATATATATATATATATATATATGACCTATATGTCATATATGCAGCGTGTGTATGTTATAGGTCATATATGTCATGGTGTAGGGGAAAGTCTCCGATTACCGACCCCCTCCTAATACCGACCCCCTCTCGTATCTCAGTAACTATAAGATATATCAAAAAATTATATATACATGAACTGTTAGTAATTTAATAATAAATAAGTATTTTGTTTTTAAAAATATTTAATCCTACAATTGTTATTTGATAAAATGTAATATTCTGTTTTTACTTTTTAAATATTTGAATAATAACTTTTTTTAAATCATTGTAAATACTTTATTAATTAAAAGAAAACTTAATTTTGTGCATAATATTGTAGATCAATAAAATGTTTATAACTAATATAAAATTAATTTAATTTAAATAACTAATAACCAATATATCTTAGTTATAGCAACCCATATAATGTTCCTATTACCGACCCCCTAAATTACCCTAATACCGACCCCATGTGATTTATAATATCCAACACAAATATATGCGTATTTTACTTAAAAATATATCGTAAGTTGTTTATTTATCATTGATATAGATTTGGGATTCATGTGTCCAGTTGATTATAAACATACTGATTAATAAATAAATATAAAATAATAATATACACTATTTTAATATAATTACTATAAAGTTTAAATTTAAATTTAATATTACTATTAAAACATAAATTCAATAACAAATAAATTGCGTGCATGTTATAATTAATTATATTTGTGTATATCTACTATTTTTATTGGATATTATAATACTAAAATTATTTATACCACAATTATTTTAGGGGGTCGATAATAGGAGAAGGGTCGGTATTAGGCATATGTATCCGATTACCGACCCCCTGTTTATTCTTGTAAATATAAAGATATCAACAATTTAAAATAGCCACATTATTCATTGCCATAATATTACCCTACTTATAAAATTTCAAATAGATATATTTAATATTGAATAAGTTATTACAAATAATCATTTAGGTATCGGTAATGGGAGACTTTCCTCAATATTGTGTATATATCTAGTTCATGTATGTATACAATGTATACGTATCATAGTAAACGTTAATGATTATAATACATATGGGATATCATAACCACATTACCAACCTAGAGGATCCACTGAAACTAAAATTGTTATTTTTACTATTATTATAATTCTTTCTAGTTGTAATCTATGAATAGCTAATATTTAGTATTCATTCTTAACACTTATACATTTCACACTCGTTATATTCACACTAAACCAACTATAGTTGTAAGTTCCTATAGGAGACAACTAAAACAACTAACATCCCAACCATAATGGCTATCGAAAATAGTATTTGAAATATGTAAATTGTATTTATTTCTTTCTAAGTAATAACTAAAATTACTACTACTTCTTATAAAGATAATAACTAAATATAGTTTTATATATATATATATATATATATATATATATATATATATATAGAACACTATAATGGTATAACTATCTATTTATAGATTATAATTATGAACAATGTTAATATTGATTTAAATGTTTATTTTAGTAGTTTATATCGTTTGCAGATATGGCATTTATATATCCTAGGTATTAAAGCAATACTATTATTATTCTATAATAATTTAAAGTAGCGTATCAACTAATAATGATGTACTATAATGTAATTAATGTAAGTATTGATTATTTGAATTACGTAATATATGTGACTAAAGTTTAAACCACGCCCACAGTGTGCCCACACACCTATAAACGCCTACTTATATTCGCAAGACCACACCCACACACGACGTATGTTATACGTGTATACAATCGGCCGCATTTGCGAATATTTGTGCGATTATTCGCCAGGAAAATAGTATAGTTGAGTATATTAGCGGTATTTTAAATAAAACATGTCAGATATAAGTATAGCCTCGTCTTAATACCATAACACCATATATGGTATACAGCTCCATAGAGCTAGTTAGAAACGAGCTAGAGAACACCACTTTCTATCTAGAACTATGCATCAAACCCACACAAGCATAAATTCACACACATATTTATATATATTTATATATATATATAAGAATATATACCCACACACTCACACTCGCACTATAACGCACACATTCATATTCGCGGATTATGTCCATGTAAAGTATGACTTTCGTTGCTAAAATAGCTTCGTCCCTTGAGAAATTATCGGCTGATGATGT